>JAGGCT020000035.1:5776760-5806669 GCA_017654935.2 Phymorhynchus buccinoides
GAGTGCCTTGAATGCTTTGCCCTTGTAACTTCATAAGATATAACTCTTTTTTTTTTCTGTCTCTTTGTACTGCATCGGATTTACACCGATGCACGACCAAAAAGGGGTATAAGAAACGACTTTTACACAAAACGTGTGCAGAAATAATTACTAGACTCTTGTCTGATTGGGTCCCCCAAGAAAACTACTATTTTTAACCTCAACCTTACTGTGGCCATCAACGAGAAAGAAACTCATTTACCCATAGTGCAAGTCACGTGATACGTTCGACGCGTGGTCCGACTTGTGGAAGAAGCGGAGAACATTTGTTTACGGACCAAGAAACTATCGGCGAAACTGCCGACGTTTCGTAGGACCGTTTTTCCGAATTAGCGCGAACTGCTTTAGAAACTGCCCCTTGATGCGAATGTTTCGTATCGAATGCCCGTATCCAGCTTTGTGAACAAGAAAATGATTTTATGTCTTCCAGCACTGAGCACAGGATCCCAGAACTTTTGGAACTACCCCTTCCATCAGTCGTAATGACGGTATGACAGAGCAGAGAAATCTGAAGGGGGGGGGGTGTGGGGGGGTGATATAAATGTAGAGTCATATCGTGATTTCGGTGGTTACGTCCCATATGATGCCTTCCCAGGTCGCGAGAGGACGTTAAACACCACCATTCCTTCTTTTCTGTGGTTTTTATTTGTGGTGGGATTCTCCAGATTTTTAACTTCTTTGTGAACTGAGATAGAGGGAGAATAATGCTCTATATAAAGTGTCATTTTAGGATTAGTATTATTATATTATTATATTGGGACTTTTAAAAAGACCAAGATAGCACTCCACCTTTGACAGCCAAAGTCATTGATTTTGGGTGGAATGTACGTTTTATTGGGGTTTTATCCATAGCTAGGTTGTGCGAGTATTTAAGCAAAAGTCTTGAATTGTAAGACGATCTAGATCGCAGCCGCCCTACGGGCGGGATCAATGACCAATCCTCAAAAGTACTTAATCGTGGATCTTTAATTATAATATTACTATTACACCAGAATTAACAAAATTGAAATGGCAAAGAAAATCGCGGAGTTACGAAACACATGTAGTCGGCATCTTCGTGTTTTTCCCAAGGTAGATTCGAGCTAATTCCGACACAGCTCGGGTGACCACAGTACTACCGCAAAATGTCAGTACAATGTAAGACCTTGCCTTCAAAATCAACTTTCGAAATCAAATTTTGGACCGTGACATAGCGGTACAATAGCGTCCCAACGCATTCCTTCTGGAACTGTAGGCAGCAAAGTCATACATTTCGCGGTTTCCGAGGTTTTTACGTTTCTTTTACACTTGCGGTGCCTTAGATTTAACATCAAGGATTTCTGACCATCACGGCAACAGCAACTAAACCACTCGACAGAGTCGTTTCTCAAACTACTGCCGTAGGTTACGTAATGACAGAAATTCGAAAGTGTTGTTTCCACGTGCAGGACGACAACTGGAAAACCTCTGAATGACCCAGGCAACGTTTTTTCATAGCGACCTCCCCATGCAACCCGGGATACGGTTTAATGAAACTGGTACGCATCATTGTAGCCGAATGATGCACTCAAATGAGAACACAGAAGTGCCGTGATGATGACGCGATCTGTGGCCAAAATCTTTTAGAATGACACAGTGTTAGCTGTCGCCTTTCTCCCGCCATTGAGTCAGTTGTTCTTTCAGCTTGACGGCGTTTATGATCGTACACCGCTGACGGGAAACATCAAAGAAGACCGGTATTAATAATCCTAAAAAGTTCCGCTATCATGGCATCCATGATACGTTTGTATTCTTGAAATAGAAATCTCGAGTAGTTGACCAAACTTGTCAACTTGCCTTCTCTCTGATCGTAACACGCAGACAATGTTGTATCTGCCTCCTACCCACAGAAAATTAAAGAAGGTATTGTGTTATGACCACCACCCCATTTGGTCCACATTGCTATCATTAGTGTCTTTGTCGCCAATAAGGTTTTCACTAGCAAGGCGCGCCGAGTGCACGCCACAAGACACCTTTCTAACGCTATAAGAGAATCACACCACTGGGACTAAGTCACGATAGCCAGTTACGAGGCCCTCGCGCCAAGAAATTTCATATAGGTAAATAACTGCATGATGGTCCTATGCTCTCCTCCTTTTTTTTTTTGGCCCACGAGACTGTAAGCAGATGTCCGCAGTTGTGGCCGTACACCAACGTGTAAATGCTAACCAATCAGAAGAGAGACAGCGTAAAACAAGCACGCGTTGATTCTTTCCGTCAGTCCCGTGTTTGTAGAAGACGAACCATGTTATGATGTTGGTGACGAAAGAGATGATGAAGCAAGGCACAGGTCAACCTAAACCGATGGTGGGATGAATTGACGATGTTGTCAACGTTGTTTTGGAACGGCTATCTTGGTTATCCCCATGGGACAGTCGGGAAGAAGTTGGGTCGTCACACAGTCTTGCAGGGATGACAGCTTGAGGTGCACATAGGCGTGCTTGTTCAATTGGTTGCTGATGAGGTAGCTTCTTCTCTTCCAGAAATTGTCCACCTTGCCTTGTATCGGCAATTATATGACATATCACAAGGTGGGGTTCAAATAATGAAGACGCAGCACGGATGAGATCGGCATTTGATAAATATAGATGCAGGTAATAGAAAAGCGTTTGTTGTTACAATGATATGGGTAGAAGGTATATGAAGAGAGTAATTTGGTTGGGTATTTATTTTATTAGTTCAGATAGGTATCTAATATTAGATAACATTTTGTTGGTTTAAAGATGATATAAAAGATATGAAGGATGAACTTGGCTGAGTTATTTTGTCAGTCTTGAAATGGTGTGGGAAGGGTTGAGTAAATTATTAGTGAGGACGACAGAAAGAAAAGGCTTAAGTCTGCGCGACACGCTTCGGGCCCTCACGTGATGCATCAACTCACCGTTAACGCATGCCCAGAGTTCAGCCAGGCACACCCGAGGCCCCACATGATGCATTCAGAAGGTGGAATATGTAGATGAATCATGCGTGACCGCCAAACAACCCAATTCAATTCAATTCAATATCAATATCAAAATGTCCCTTCAATGAAATCAGAAATCTTTTTTTTCAGCGTGCGACTTAAAATGCTACAAACTGACGGGACCATTATATAATAAACTAAGACATAAAAATAGCATGCCATAAAATTGCACCATGTTATATCACATAGTAAGACACAACACATACAGATTAAAGAGTCCAACTGATTTAATATCGTGCACTTGAGTGTCGCTGGACTTGTTTTGAACTACTCTGAGAAAGCCATTGACAACCGTTGTGTATTGCTGACTTTTTCATGAAATGGGTCCTTGGACTCTCAAACCTTATTACAATACAAGCCAAAGTCGATAATTCCTTCTTCCTCGAATGTCTATTGACCGAAAAGATGTATCATTCATACCGTTAACTCAATTTCGTTAAAGAAACAACACTCGGATAATCAAAGACTGATACCATGAAGTGACATACATTGTATGTTGTGGTCTTGTGTCGTCCCTGGACTAAAAGACTCCCACGTAATGCATTCATAAGAACCGAACACCGGAACATATGTACAATTATGCAAACCAGCTGAGGTGATGAGACACATCAACGTGTGTCTTAGGTTTCTGATTACCATCAAGCACTGGGCAGCCACAACTCCGATTTTTGTGAGACTGGGTGATAGTTAATGGCTAGGAGCATTATGGCCTAAAGACCCCCCGCATAAACATGCAAGCAAAACATTTTGATGTAGCCTATGTGTTCTAGCCTATTTCAGATATTGTCTGACACAAGCCTAAAGCCGAAGCGAACAATGCTGTACATGTATAGCTATAAACCATAAATGACTTCAAAGCAAGCATAAAAAAGACAGTCAATCATCAAATAATTAAAAAAGTAAAAATACCACGTGTGTGTGTGTGTATCTGTCTGTCTGAAACCACAATCCGTAGGCCTTATAAATCCGCCGTTTTTCGACCGAAATCACTTCGCAAATTTGCTGCTAGTAGGCTTGTGCCTGTGGTCGGGCACCAATGGCCTGGCCCAGGCACATTTGAAGAAATCGAGAGAGCGCGTCACTCTCAGTGAGCAGCGCCAACTAGAAACAGGGGGGCCCGTATAACGCCGCTCGTTTCTTGAACCTATGCTCTTGCAAATTATGCTGGTGACTTCAAAGCGGTTAACCAGTACTTGGCGTGTACCGATTACTAGTGTCGTTACCCAGGTTACTCGGGAGAGCAGCTCACTGCTCAGAGCAAGCCCCAACGGGAAACGGAGCCTTATGAACGTTCGCCGTATTCTAATGAATCGCTTCAATTTGCTGTCCCGGCTTTGCCTGTGGCCTCCGGGAGCAAAAGCACTGGCAGCAATGTGAAGAGTAAATTCGGAGTGAGCACCCGGCCGGTCACTCTCAGAGAGCGCCAACGAGGAAACTAGAAGGCCAGTTATAACTCCGCATTTCTTAACCAAATTGCTTCAATTTGCTATACTCATCGTTACCAGTACTATGGCATTACTGTTTACTAAAGGCAGTTCAACCCTTACTCGGGAGAGCGTACGTCAAACTCTCAGAGCCTCGCAGCCAACAGGAAAAAGGTGGGCCTATTACTAACTCTTGTGGGTACTCCAGCATTGATTTCTTAACTGCCGTGAATCACATTACAAATTTGCTGAGATACAGGACTTGCGATAGGCCGGGGGCAAAGCCTGCAGAAAATTTGAACAGACAGAATCGGGATAGCGCGTGTCACTCTCAGAGCAGCGCCAATGTGCGGAAACGGCGGCGGACCGTTAATAACCTCCGATAACTCCGCCGTTTCTTTATAACCGAATCGCTTCAAGATTGCTGTTCTCCGGCTAGCGCTACACAGTATTTGGCTTAACGATAGGATACTAGGCGTTACCGTTTTACTCATAGCCTGTTAAACTCGGAATACTTCCCAGGCACGATTGCGAGCTTAACCGTGTCCATATAGAAATGGGTCACCGTTACGTAATGGCGTGCCTAATTGAACGAAAAAAAGCTGAATTTCCGTCATTATGCGCACGGCAACAATGGTCGTGCTCAAAAAACATAACTTTAGGTTAGTCAAACGCATCGCACCATAAGATACATTTCCAAATGCGCTGAGTCTTTGAGCTAAGAGAGAGTTGAAACGAGTTAATTGAAACATAATATCATTGGTGACTAGCGAATCAAACAACTAACCAATGCAACCAGAATCAACCAAACATTGAAAATCAACCAGTCATCCAAATATGTAAATTTAATCAAATTCAACCAATCATGACAAATCAGCGGCAGTCGTCCAAATTAACGCGATTTGTCAACCAACAAGTTTACCAATCAAACCATCAAGGAAAAAAACAAAAAAGAAAACAAAAAAAAAAAAAAAAAAAAAAAAAAGAAAAAAAAATCATAACCTGAATTGTTCCAAATCAAACCAACAGCTATCCAAAACATACGAAGTACAATATGTTCTACAGAAATACATACCAAATTCACAACAATTATTAATAACCAAATACCACCGCATGGAAATCCGCTATATGGAATATCCTCCTTAGCCTATCATGTACAAAACCATCCTGCTCTAAGAGTGGATGAGAATAGAATACAGCATTATTCACAACATTGGGGGGTCTATCGTACAGTATTGTGGTTCCGTGCAAAACAAAACTGAACTGCTAAAGTTTGTACATATGGAAAAAAGACCAATCCATTAATACAAGACGCAAGTCAATCAATTCATCAATTTATCATCAAAAATGAGGTCTGATATGGGAGGGGTCTAATAAAGGAGGTAATTTCAATACTTACAAAGAAAATTAATGAACTCAGAGAAGTAGGCGTCTATATGCATGACCTATTTTAGCTTAGGTTTGCGCAATCATTGTGAAACTTAATCAAACTAAACAATCAAGAAAGAGCGTAAAAGGGCCGAGAGGCCCACTTCTAGCACTATTACACTACTACTACTACCACTACTACTTATTGGGTATAGAAGGAGTCTTATATAAATATATGGGAATGTCTTAGAGAATCAGGTTCCAATTGTATTTGACTAGTCTGGTTGGAGGAATGAGAAACGAATTCAACAATTAAAAAAACACCCACACGAGAACAAAACAACAAAATTACAAAAAAAGTTACTTTTTGGTTGAAAGCGATGTAAAGTTTGAATTGTTGTTGATATGGACCACAGGTATATACCACAAAAGTACTGTGTGAGTAGTATGTGCGTGTGGTGTGGTGGATAATGATAGTAATGGTGTGTGTGTGAGAGGGCGTGCGTGTTGTTTGAGAGTTGGCATTTAGAGAATAAAATTCCTTGCTTGGCATGCGTGTTGTTTTGGTTAGTTGTACATAATTAATATTCCCTCCAATAATGGACAGTGATAAAAGGGTTAGTATGAAAGTGTAGTGGTGTGTGTGTGTGGGTGCGTGTGTGCGTGCTTTTGGTGCGCGTTGCTGCAGCGTTATGTGTATCTTTCAGTTAGGCGTGATTGTGACATATTTGATTTGTAAAAATGCCAGAGAAAACGAGATACAAAACTTTTAATATATTTTTTTATTATCACAACAAGTTGCTAATCATCTTTTGTGTCTACTGGCAAGCTCATAGGGACAGGCAACATGGGATTTATACTTGAGCAAGAGAAAGTATAGAGACCGATGATATAGAAGTGAAGAGAGGACAGAGAGAAGGAGAATGAGAGAAGGATGAAAGAAGAGAGAGAGAGATCGTGTGCGCATCGCTAGCGAGTGCATGCACTGCGCTTTGTGTTGTGTGTGCTGTGTTCTTGAATTTTACGTCTTCCACTGAAAGTAATTCTATTGTGTCTGTAGCGTGTGTTCGCGTGCATGGTGCGCCTCTGTGTCATGTGTGTGGCGGCGCGGGGTGCATGCAATGGCGTGTGTTGCGCGTGCGCGCGCAACAACGTTTGCCGTGTTATAAATAATTTGCTTTGATAAAACTTTTCTAACTTTTCTAATGCCAATGTCTGTATATGTGAACCTAAGAACCAAACTCAGTTAACATGAACTTTATGAAATTGTGTTACTGCGTTCGTAAAAAGAACTGAAAAATAAATTGTGCTGATATTTACTTTTTTTCCCAGTGTGGGAGGGACCGTGCCTTTTATGACAACCAGACCTGTTTCGATTCTGTGAAGATCTCATTAGTTTGCATGATCGCACTGACAATTATTTGTGACTTGTCCAGTGGATGGTCAACTAGAGCAAGAAGACATTCTACATTAAAATACAAGAAGAATGGTGGCCCACTTTTGCACTAAATCAAAAATCCTGGATAAAAGCAAACCCATATTCAAAAAACAACTAAGGATTAAACAAAAACGACAAGAATAGTAAAAAATCTATGTAAAATGCTGATAAAATAATACCATGTTAATCGAAATATAATCAATCTATAATGTGTGTACGTGCATTGGTGCGTCGTGAGCCGCGCCGAGCTGCCGCGCGCGCGATGTGTGTGTCCGCGTGTGCGTGTGCACTGTTTGTGTGATTGTAAAGAGATGGTCCAGCGATATACAAGTGGTCTGAAACACAACACTGAACTTGAAAAGCAACACATTGACACTATTCAATGGACACCCCGCTCACACTCAGTGAACCCCCACATCACCCCCACCACACCAACGGGTTAACCAGACCAAATCAATAGATAACACAGCTTAGATCCTCAAGACTTCCATACAAATATATTGATGACTTAAAAAAGACTCTCTCCTTCTCTGCTCCTCGTGCAGAAGGCTCGTCATTCTCGTCTGCTCGATTCGCGTAGGCACTTAAATAACACAGTACAACAGACACATAAATATACATACTACAGACAAGTGAAATACATATATTTTTTATAGTGGTAGTTGGCAAAGCGATGCAAGACTCTTGTGCCTGCGCTATAGCACGACGACGAACTAACCCAGACATATACAGATCACATACTCCAGCACAATCCAACCAACACACAAACGGAGGATCATGGCATCATATACGCGTTGCACTCGCACCTAACGTCTCACGACAACGCACGTCATCATACTCAAGAACACTCACTACACAAACATTGTACTGCATCCGCTTTTATTGGAATAAGACCTAAAATCGTAAGCCACACACACACACACCCCACCAACACACACACACACACAGGCAAACACGCACCGTAAACACATATACACACGACACACACACACCCTACATTACAATCAGCGTCTCTGAACTGTTGAAAAACGTCAATCTCTGATGCGTATTTTGGATTTTTTTTGTAAATGCCCATAAGCGAGTGCTTTATAGACAATCATATGCATTGAGACGTGAATTAATTCAGTAAACACAACAACACAAAAAAGTTCAACAAATACACTATTATGTACGTGGTAGTAGATTCTAACGATCACAAGACTACACTCTCGATTTTATTTTGTCGTCTCTTTTTTTGAATATCGCTGTTACCCCATCCTTGTTTGCTAGCAGCCTCATAAGTCCGAATCACCATTTACGCAGACACACAAACCCAGAACTGAGTTTGCTCATATCTTGGATGCCTATCAATTCACGCTGTCTTAAATACTTACAGTAGAGGAGAAGTATCAGACGGGTAAAAGCGCAAAAACGCATGGAGCGGGTACCAGACATACAACCACCACCAATTATACTCAATGAAATAAAGAAAATTATCGATCAGGTACAAATTTGCCCATGAGAAAAACCAATGAACTAAACATCTCAACGCTCGTCTCATGGGCAAAATGAGTTTGAAATTTCCCTTCATTTCATGAGATGAATTGGCATAATGGGCTTCTTACCCGACCATTGCGCTTTTTACCCCGTCTTCCCCTACCGGGAATCGCCATTAAGGCTTTTCTTCTTCTTGTCACACTTCTTTTCTTCAGCCAATGCACATTTGTAGGCGCAAAAGTGTCTGGAAACATCATTGTGTGGTACGGAGTCAGATACAACATTCTCTTCGCGTGTACGATCATGAGAGACGGTCAGTACTCGAGAGGTTTGTCAACTATCCTGCGAGATTTCTATTTCAGAAACAAACGTATCATGGATGCCATGTATAGCGGACTTTTAGGATTATTCATACCCGCGTGTTTCGTAACTTCTGCTCTTTTCTTTGCATTTCAATTTTTTTATTTCTGGCCTAACTAGTAATATTATAATAAAAGTACACGATTTAATACTTTTGAGATTGGTCATGATCCCGCCCGTTGTGGCGGCTGCTATCTAGATCTTTGACCATCGAGACTTTTGCTTAAACTCGTCACCAACCCAGCATGCAAAACCCCCAAAACGTCCATTCCCACCCAAACTCACTGACTTTGTCTTGTCAAAGGTGGAGTTCTATCTTTATCTTTTTAAAATGTCCCATATGTGCCTGCCTGTGCCAGTGCCGGAAGACATAAAACTCATTTTCTTTCAAAGATGGAACGGGAATTCGAATACGAACATTCCATTAGGAACAGTCCTAAGAAATGCCTTCGTTTGCCCATAGTTTGGCTAAACATTTTCTCCTCTTCCAAATCGACCACGCGTCGAACTATCACGTGACAGGGTAAATACATTTCTTCTTGTTGATTGGCCCATTAAGGTTTGTTAAAAAATAATATTTTTTGGAGGTAAAGGGTTGTAATATGTTTCTGTAAGTTTTGTAAAAGTCGCTTCTTATACCCCATTTTTGGCGCGCATCGGTAATTCCGATGCATGCACAAAGAGACCACACTCTGATATCATTAATGAAGCACAGGGGCAAAGCACGACCTCTCTTTTATCTACAGTTGAGATAAATAATAAAGTGCACTTTAACATAGAATTTGTACAAACAAAGAGAGGGAGAGTAGAGGGAAGATGTAGTGAGACTGAAATATACATTGACTGACGCTACTTAAAAAGGTCACGAGAGGGACAATTTTTTTATTGTAAAAAGGAGGAACCACAAATTACTTTACTATAGGAGTGTTTTTGTTTTTTAATCCAAAAACCAATTGTTACTAATTATATGGGGGTGGATCGGAGGGGTGGGCGACTGTGACGATACATGGCGACGTGATTTACAAAGGTCACGAAAGGACACCATTTTTTTTAAATTGTAAATGTGAGGCAGTCCTAGTGGGGAACCAAAAGTGACTTTGTGATAGGGGGGGGGGCACATATTGAACTTTACCCCGTTAGTTGCTACTATCCTGAGGACTATGTTAGTAAAAAACAGTGAGACCTTGGCCGGGAAAACCAGTCTTTCCTTTACTGTAACCGAAAATGCTATTAACTCCGAGTTTACTATAAAAACTGGGGAAGTACTGTATTCAGCAGATTTCAAATGCACTAACTTTTCAGTCTTAGAGTAGGGTAGGGAGGAGCGGAGCTAGATATCACTGAGATTTTTCTTTCATACTATGTTATCCTTATTGGGATATCATCTCAGTGTGCGGTGTGGCCCTCTCTAGTCATGTTAGGTTTTTGAATCTAAAATTCAGAACCAGTATTATTTTAGTGTCATTTTACATAAGATTTTACTATTTCTGGTTTAATTTGTGATGGTTTGCTTCATGTGGATCTTTCGCATTGGGGCAAAAAGACCACCGTTCTCTTGGTCGAATGTCTTCTGGCTAAGTTGACATTCCACTGGACAGTCATTGCCAGCCATAAACAATTTAATGTGAGCGGGGTACCATAGCCGATGAGGTTTCAACCGAGGGGTGGTTACCGAAACCGATTATAGTGTTTAAAACCGGGACTTTACGTGTCGTTGGCACTAGCCTCCCGGGCATTTGCAGCCAGGATTGTCCCACATCTTTGTATTACAAAGTCCCAATGTGTCCGCTGACCGAGGAGGACGTAAAACTCATTTTCATCCAGTAGAAAGTGCAGGCCGATCATGCAAAACTGAATGAGACCTTCACGTAGGTCGAAACAGCGCTTGCATAAGGCACGTCCCTACCCATTGGGAGACAAGAGAATCAGCACAATTAATATATATAGATTTATGTCAATTAAGTGCTGGTTTGCTTTATTGGGACTTTCAAATCTGGTTAGCCCAGATGGAAAGTCAACAATAAAGCAAAGGTCTTCGGGCTCAGCCTGAACATTCATGTGAGACAAAACTTTGCAGGGGGCCGACATGCAGAGCTGACAGTCTTGTATATGTGTGACGAAAAGCGTCTTTGCAAGGCATTGTCTATCTCCCAGATAGTAAATCAGCACATATTGTTTTTTCAGAACACAACACAAATCGATAAAGTTAAAGGGAAAGTAATTGAGTTTGTTTCTTAGGTCACAAAAATACATTGGATACCAAAACAGTTATCAAAGCAATTATATAGGATATAAAAGAGGAAGTGTAATGGTGTGTTTGTTTTTTCTTCTTCATTTTTTTGATATATAACATATATATCATATATCTCTATATATATAATATATATATATATTTATATATATAGTAATCCAGGGGGTATCAATCAAAACAAAGGGAAAAAAACAAGTGGGATGACTGTGGTGTCAATTAATTAGCAAATTTTTAAATTTTTTTTTTCGGGGGGGGGGGTGGGGGGGGGGGAGGTGGGACTACTGTCCCTTTGACCATTGCCTATATCCCAGTTGATATATATTTATTTTTTGGAACACGGAATATTATCAAAGTAAAGTTAAATGCGTTTTGTTTTCGGACAAACGCTATCAAAATACGACATTGGACCACAGAAAAGTTTATCAAAGCAAAAACGTATATATATATAGAAATACAAAAAAAGAATAAATTAACAGGAACGAAATGTTTCCAATATTTCGGCTTTTACTGCTAGGACGCGGGGACAGACAGTGAACAAACTTGACGTAACAATACAACACGTAACTTTTCTTGACGTCATGTTAGAGAGACCCACATTCTATGTGGTATGATTCTAGTGTGTGTAGGTGTGTGGTGGTATGTGTGTGTGTGTGTGCTGTGTGGTGCGTACACGAGTGCGTGATAATTCATTTGACTATTGGACTCCACATCCTCTCCGTCTCTCTCTCTCTCTCTCTCTCCTCTCTCTTATGGCTCTCTCCACTTTTTTTTTTTTATCTCGCTCTGGTGTCTCATATCCCCATGTCAACGTCACGCTCAGTCCATCTTTGCAGTATGACTTTTCAAAATATGGAGACCACGCCAGTTGTCTAGTTAAGAGACGTGGGCGAGAGTATTCATGTGGTAAAGCATCGTCATTATAAACAAAATTACGCTGTCACTATGAATTCACGAAGAGATGTGGGTATGTAACTGGCCAAGGATGTCTCCACTATAAACAAATAATGCATCTCCGCACAGAGGAACAGGTCAAGGGAGGGTGGGGTTATGTATCTGGGTTAAAGCATCTCACTAAGTCTATAAACAAAATAAAGCACTCTGCTATATATGATAGTGTGGTTAGCCTTAGGGGGGGGGGGGGGGAGTTAATGAGTTTAGGAGCTTGTTGAAATGAAAAAAACAAAATTTGGTTCAAGGTCAAGAGTGCCACCCCCCCCCCCTATAGTAGTGGCCTACATTTCCGGTTAATTTTATTTTTCCTGTTTTTGCGGGGGGACTTTCTTACCATACATAAAAGCTGTATTTTAGGTAACTTTTTAGTAAATAACTTTTTGGAATACTAACCTTCGCCCTAACCCCTAACCCATACGCCGGGAAAACGCAAGCACCACAACTGTGACAATCGCTGGTGTCCTAGAGTCACATAGTGGGGGTAGGGTTAGGTTTCGGGCTAGGTTAGGAATAAGGTTAGTATTCAAACCGAGCCTTAGCTGAAAATGTTCCTAACATACAGCTTTATTGTATGTAAGGAAAGGCCAACCACCGGAAAAAATACATTTAACCGAGCAATGCAGGGGGGGCGAGGGGGGGGGGGCACATCTATTACCTTTATCTGACATTTAATTACCCGTCTGTGTATCTTGATCAGCTTACGTACGCCTTATACTCTGGGTGTGCCTGCGGGCCGGCTTGAATAACCCTAAATAAAATCATCATGTATCCTCAAGCCCCTGCACAGATTCCATCTGTCTTTTAAAAATGATCATGGTCACCCAAGACCACCCACCAACTTTCCATAAGAACAGATCATCATACTTAAACCCCTCACTGCCAGCGGAACTGAGACGTTATCGGTTTTGTTATTAATAAATGAACAGAAACTTGTTAGGAACCCGAGCATGCTGCGCAACATGGTCTAGGAGATATCTTTCCTGACTTGTCTAAACCAAAACCATCATTAGGGCTCACCGCGACATCACCCCATGACATCACACACACCCAGGGGCACGCAGTGAGGGGTTTAACTTTTCAAACAATACCAATACCACTCAACTTCTTACCTTCTTGATTTTCGCAGTATACATATTGTAACTCCAATAGACTTGAACCTCAATACTATACAAAACACTCGAGAGTGAATACAGAAATGAAGAACAGAAGTGTCTTGGAAATCAAATAATTGCGACATGTTAGTGTAGCTTAATCAACGCTCACCAAACAAGCCTTCTCTCCCGTGGGGATCCGGGGCGAGCTTTGTTACACAATAGTTCGCCCACCTCTGGAAAATTAGATCTGTGCTTGTACTTCTTCTAATCTATCACTCTGTCCTTTTCCCTTTGCTTACAGTATCTAATACCTTTCTGCTAATTGGTCCATTCTTCCCTAGCCTTTTTCCGAAGAACGCTTACAAAAAGACGCTTTTTTTTCCAGACGAAAGTAGTACATGCTGGGCCTAACTATTTCTTAGAAGAAGAAGAGATAATGAGCCTTCTATGATAGAAGGGTTAGGTGAAAAAAAGTAACCTGGAGAGAGAATGTCGTCCTGGTGCGGTACCCGGACATGACTGTCTCCTATAAAATAATAATAATAATAGCATTAACCGTGGTATTGTCCCTTGAAGGAGGGGTGTGGATGCCCACGAGGCCTGCAGTAGTCAAAAACGGTCACACGCATAATGTCTCATCCCTAGTGATGCTAACGACGTACTATAGGTTCAGGTGCTTCGGCTGTGTTGGGATGACGAATCCCTGGGTCTTTTAGCCGGTATGTCAAGTGTACAGAACAAACAAACAACACTTGGTTCGCATAAACGTCTGAGTGATTTAATAATCATTGCAATCAACAACAGCTGGAACCGCTCTGCTGAGGTTGAGTGAAACCCACTGCTACAGTTAAGTACCAATCATTAGTTGCTCAAGTAACTCATCTCAATCTTCTTCTTCCGTCGTCAGACAGTTTCCTGTCAATCTATGAAGGCAGATGGTCATGCTGCCGTTAGGCGCCTAAATAAGAAAATATAATTAGGCCCAGCAAAGACCTTGACTTGGCGGAGGAAATCTTTTCACCAGAGCAGAGAGTAGTTTCTCAAAATTCAGTTCATCAATCTTCTTCAATCGATCGGACTCAGACCAGTTCCTGTTCATATTATGAGCGCAGATGCGTCACGCTGCCGTTTATGCGCCTAACTAAGAGAAAATAACTAATGGCCAGCAAAGTCTGCACTTGGGCTGGAGGAAAATTTTTCACAACATTATTTCTCAAGTAATCATTCATCAATCTTCTTCATCGATATCGCTCACAGACAGTTGCTGTCAATTATGAGCGCAGATGCGTCCATGCTGCCGTTTATGCGCCTAACAAGAAATTAGTTAGGCCCAGCAAAGTCTGGACGACTTCGGCTGGAGGAAAAATTCTTTTTGAAAGTGTTTTGTGCAAAAGGCCGGAGATGGACTGCTAAGGCAGAAAGATAGTAAGATGCCAGTAACAAAGGGGAAAAGGCACAGTCAAAGAGAGTGACAGATTTAGAGGAAGTAAAAGCATATAGACTTCCAGAAGGTGGGGGAAATATTTATACACAAAGACCCCTGGTTAATCCCCAATGGGGGGGCGAGGGGGGTCGATTTCATTCATCAAATCATTATACCTCCATCCTTCCTTCATCTCACTACATATCAAATTACTTCGTACAAGGTCAAATAAAATTGAAGCCTTCCTTTCTGTACAGAGTTTATGTGCTCACTCTCTAGTCTATAGTGAGTCTCTATCAGTATGATAGTTGTTTGGTGTGTGAATGGTGTGTTGCTCTGTGGTTCAATCTCCAAACCTTTCCCGTTAGCCTGTGTTCTCGGAAATAGAGGCCTACAGTTCATATTTGCCCCCCTCACGCTTCCCGCCAGCTTTCAACACATCCTGATTTGCACAATTCCATACTTCCAAACATAACACTGTAACAAATAACAAACAGATAACAAATCAAAATCAGAATCAATCAAATATCACTTATATCTCAGAGAAATTTAGTCAGCGCCAGACTAACAAAGGACATCGACATTCAATGCATAGAATAGGAGCAAAAGTTACACATAATACACACTAAAGATACATTATATGTGGATACATACCTGTATAAGGATATAAGATGCACGTTTATTTTATAACGATGAAAACACATTTAAAACCCAAAAGGATCATGAGTTAGGGGTGGCATGGATTCCTTAGGGATGACAGGAGTTCTGTGCCTGGAGTGACTTTAAAAAGTTTTTTAGCGACGTGTGTGTGAGGTAATACTGAACAAGTTCGTAAGGTAACACACGCGCGCACGTTGTCATTACCATTTCCTGGCTTTATGCTGGTTCGTCTTTGTTAATCCATTCACAAACCCATCTCTCTCTTTCCAACAAACTGTACTACACACATTAACCACACAGCAACACACGCTTGTTCTGTTCAAAACACAGACTTCCAAACCAAAAACACCAAGGAAACAGTAAGCACAAGACTCAATGCAGCTACTATAGTACGAATATGCCAGAGAAAATGTTGAGTTAACACCAATGTTTCTCAGTCTGTGCAAAATAAACAATCTGAGTTGACATTTCTTATGTATGTTCTGTGTGTTCTGGCGAAGTCAGTTTGTCGTCCAAAAATGGTACCTAAGTATTGATTCTGAAACTCTTGTCACTGTTACCATCAATTTCTACATTTGGCACAGGGGGTGGATCTTTCCTAAAAGTAATAATTTAACATTTCTTTTGTTTTGAGGGTCATATAGTTTGTGACACCACAGACAGAATTGCAACTGCCTTAAAGTTAGTGAGAATCAGAATTTAAAAGGTCTTGTATGGCCGAATCGTATCGGAATATTTATGATAGGAAATTCTCAGAATACCTCTACAGTTGTGGTATACAAGGTTAAAAAGAACAGGAGAGAGAACAGGGACCATGAGGCGCCACCAGAGTTGAAGTAGAGAGTGGAGAGGAGGCACTGACTGATAGCGGACTGAATGGCTTCTATGAGAAGCAAAAGATAACGAGCAAGAGGTGTCAATTAGGAATCAACAGAAGAGTTAACCAACTTCAGAGCTAATGGTGTGGCTTGAATAGTGTTAAAGGCAGGAGGAAAAGTCGGAATATAACTCAAGAGATTACAGACCGTGAAAGACTTGATATCATTTAATGAATAATAAAGCGTTTGTGAAGCAGGGTTAGGATGCATCCTCAATGACTCTGCGCGGATTAACATGCACAACCAGAAGGGTAGCTGAATGGACTGGCGGGTAAAGAGTTAAAAGATAGCGTAGACAATTTCTCAAAGCATTCATAACTATAGGGAAGGTTTTTTTTAGGGCCACAGGGCGATAGTCATTCAGAGAACGGGGTTCTTTTTCTTGGGGCCACAGGGCAAATGTAGAGTTTTTCCAAAGTTTGGGGACAGTGCAGTGTTTGAGAGACAGTTAAAAATAGAACTAAAAACACCACAAAGTTCAGAGGCAAAGTCTCAACAGTTTACCATGCAGGGCATCTGGGAAAAAACCCTGCCGCCTTCATGACATTCAGTTTTGGAAAAACTAGGATTAAACAACATTACTGGAATAACCTCTAATAGTTCATCACTACTATCTGGAGTAGGTTGTTTAACACTTCCGTTAGTGTGTTCTAAATCTTTCCTCTCTCAAATCGACAATAAAAAATTCATTCCGGTTATTGGAGAAAGTGTACGTTATCTGGTGACATAATGTTAGACTTTGGCACTGATGCTCTGCTGATTAATTGAACAGTTACAAATATGGACAATTTACTATAACCAAAGAGAAAAGATGCGATTGATATAACATTGTCAGAAGATGAGGTAAGAGTGATTTTCAATACTGTAATGTCTGTGAATTACTGACCATGAAAAAATCATGTGGGCATATATAATATACATATATAGTGTGTTTTTAGGTGGGTGGGGGTGCTTGCTGTTGACTGCTTTTTCTTCGTTTTGTTAATTCAATTTCACAGCACATTACCGTCTTGTTGTTCTTCTGATCATATTTACCTCAGCCTTACCTGTTCCTTGCAGGAATGATTGCCTACAACTTAAAAAACTAACTAATGCATCATAAAGCATTGAAACAAAGATACATTAGTATTTTAAAAATGATTGATTGGTCGCAAAAGAAAACCCCAAACAATTTCAATAAGAACCAGACTACATTCATAACTTAACCCCTTCACTGCAGAGGAAAACTGAGAAGTTATCGGTTTTTTATTATTAAAATTCAAAAAGAAACTTTTAGACTCATCTGAGAAAATGGTCTAGAGCTACATCTTCCTGACTGTCTAAACCAAAAACACATCATTCCAGGGCCATGAAATTCAAAAAAGTATATGACACCTCAAATGACTCACGCACCCAAAAGTTGAGTAGACACGGGGTCGACAGTGAAGAACAAGGAGATAACTTTCAAACAAATACCAATAGCAAACATTCTCAATGGGTGCAAATTTTCTGGTATACCAGGATTTCCTGTTTTGAATTTTCCCAGGAAAAGAATTTCCCTTTTTTTAAATGTGTTCAAACCAGATCTTTGGTCTACTGATTTGTCACCAAACACATCTTAAGATAAGCATTGTATATAATTGTTGCAAAAAGCAAACTAAAAATACTTCCTAAATATTTTTTTTTTCTCTTCAGCTGCAGGGGGACATTACCCCTAGATCCCGGCCGTTCAGGTTTTTTCACTTTGTGGATTGCACCCATTCAATCTCTTACACTTCTTTTCTCCAGTAAAGACGTCTTCAATATTGTAGTCCTTAATCTGACGAACATTAAAGCACTACTAGAGAGTCAGTCAGTGTCTTTGGAAATCAAATAAGCCATTAGTTAAAATCCACGCTCACAGAACAAGCCTTCTCTCCCCATGGGGAAACGGGGTTAGTGTTATATTTTACACAGTTATAACAAAATAGTTCCCCCACCTTCTCGGAAGTTCTGGTGCTGTAGCTTCTTCTAAATCTATCACTCTGTACTTTTCCTTGCTGCTCACTGTTATCTATACCTTTTCTGCTAAATTGGTCCATTCTCCTGCCTTTTTCGCAAGGAAACGCTTACAAAAAAGATTTTTTGCATCCGAAGACGGACATGCTGGGCCTAACTATTTCTTATAAGAAGCAAGAAGATAATGAGGCCTTCTATGATACGAAGGGTTAGTAAAAAAAAAGTAACCTGTGGTACCAGGACATGGACTGTCTCTATTTAAATAATAATAAAGATTTAACCTGGTTGTCCCTTGAAGACGGAATTGTGGCTGCCCACGAGCGGCGTTAGTAAAAAACGGTCACAGCATATGTTCTCTATCCTAGCTGATGCTATTTGTACTATAGTGTTCAGGTGATTCGGCTGTGGGATGATCGTGGCGTCTTTTAGCCCAGGGTATGTCAACAAACAAACAAAACAACCTTTGTTCGCATAAGCGTGCTGAGCGATTTATCATATTGCACACAGATCACACAGCTGGTGACCGCGAGGTGAGTTCAAACCAACTGTTGCTCACGGGTCAGCAATCATTAGTTTCTCAAGTAACTCATTCATCCATGTCACTTCTTCCGATCGCTCAGACAGTTTGCTGTCAATTCTGAGCGCAGGAAGCATCCTGCTGCTGTTATGTGCACTAACTAAGAAATAGTTAAGCCGCAGCATCCGACTTCGGACTAGGAGAAATCTTTTCACAATCGTAGTTCTCAAGTAACTCATTCATCAATCTTCTGTCTATTCGGCTCTCAGACAGTTTCCTGGCAATATGGAGTTGTTCCATTACACATTCATGGCTGCCATTATGCGCCAAACAAGAAATAATTCGGCCCAGCATTGCAAGTCCGACCTTTGGCTGGAGAAAATGTTTTGAAAAAAAATTGTTTCATATAAAAGGGGCAGGAGCAAGACTGGTAAGGCAGAAAGAGATAGGAGGACAACAGTAAGCATAAGGGGAAAAGGCACAGTCAACGAGAGTGCCAGGATTAGAGGAAATAACCAAGAATAGAACTTCCAGAAGGGGGGGAACTATTTATACAAAAGACTCCTGGTATCCCCACGGGATTGGAAGATTTCATCATCACAATCATTTTATATAACTCCTCCCATCCTTCTTCTCACCTACGCATCTCAAATTTACTGTCGAGTTACACTACCCTTTGAAGCCTTGCCTTTTGTACCGTTGTTTCTTTCCTCATCCTTTCACCATTGGCGTTGTTTCCTGCGACGCCACGCCGCGCAGCCGGACGGACCTCTGCGCACGAACCCGCTTCTGCTACCAGCTTCATCTCGCTTCGTCCACCCGTGCCGTACATCTCGCCCGTTGTTTCGGAATCGTTTGCTTCGACGCTGCAAGCTCTGGCCCCCCGCGCCGCAGCCTTTGTTCCCCTTTCCCCCGCCCGCCCTTTTTCCGCCCCCCCATCCCCTTTCCCTTCCCTGGGTAGCGGCACCCTTCCTATATGTATGTAGTGAGATGTTGCGCACTCCTCTTGCCCTGTTTCCTCCTTCGGCTAGTTCCTCCCCAGATGACGCCTCACACTCGGGCTTTGCTCCCCCCCTCCTGATTTGTGCCTTTTCGTGCCATTTTCGTTGTTAAACCTGAGGTGCAAAAATGCGAGTGTTGGCACCAGGAGCTAAGAAAGGGTAAACTCATCAAGTCGTTCAACATATATTTGGCCGGAGATGAAAAAAGCTGTCAATTTGATTAGAGGGAAGTGTTTCAACAGTCTGTGGCACACCACACTTGATCACTTCTGACTCGGCTTCGATCCTTTAGACCACACTTGGGCTCTTGCTTTGCGTTTGTAGTGGTTTGAAGTGGGGAAAACTTAATGAGCAGGGAGTTTTCATCACTAAAGTCATTAACATACAAAAGTCTGGGATCTACACTTCCCTATACGTCTAAACTGACAGCAAAAAACCTTTGATAATATTCTTTCATTTGTCTCTTTTTGGGTTTTATGGTCTATGTTTTGTTTGTGTGTATGGCTGGAGTGATTATGTGAGTTTTTTAATTTATTCGAAAATCTGTGATGCGAATGAATTAATGTCCTCTGGCCTTGGGAATAAAAGAGTTAAAAAAACTCTAAACAGAAACAAACAAGTTTACATTATTTTATAGGAAAATGGTTTTGATTTTTTTTAAAAAATCAGTTTTACAAACCATGACGAATTGAAAAATGACCAAAATGTTTTGCATTCGTGATACAGGACTCACGCAGTTCGGCCAAATTAGTGCAAGCAAAAAATGTGTTTAAGGGGGACTACTGGTCTTGCTTCACAGTGTGTGCTCACAGAGGAATGGGTCAACTTAAAAACAGAATTTTTTTTGTTTAATATGGTGTGACACACAGGGCCGTGGTACACACATAAGCGGATATTCTATTGCGGCAAAAACTCAAGTGCGCACAATAATAAATAAGTGACAGAAACAAAGAAGGAAAAGATTTGGCTACTGTCCAAAATAATTCCGTATATGTGTACAACTTCTTATCCTTCATTCTTCCATTTATGTTTCGTGTACGGAAACTTATGCGTCTAAGTGAACCGACCTTAGTCTAGTAGCATACGTGGTGTGCTCAAAACCCTTTAGATCCGCTTTTTTAATTTTAAGGTCTGTGGAACTATACTTATCTGCCCACTGATCGCGTCCTGCTTCATCTGCAGTGAAAAACAGCAGCTCTAACCAGTCACTAGCTGCTGGTTTAGGTTGTAACTCGATGGAAGGACTGCTAGACCACATGCGCACCTCCATTTTGTCGGAAAGGCTAAATTTCTGCTATTATTGCTACTCTCCTCATCATCTGGCTCACCCCCCGTGGGGATTACCCGGGGGGTGCTTTTGTATAAATAGTTCCCCACCTTCGGGAAGTTCTGGCTTGTAAAAGTCCTTAATCTGGTGGGGTTTACCGGTGGGGGGTCTTTTGTTATAAATAGTTCCCCACCTCTGGAAGTTCTGTGCTAGATAACTTCCTCAATTCTGTGGGGATACCGGGGGGGGGGGGGTGTCTTTTGCATAATAGTCCCCCACCTTCTGGACGGTCTTCGCTAGGTAAATTACTCTAACTGTCACTCTATTAGAACTCTGCCTTTTTTTTTTTTATTTTGTTTTCACTGGCTTACTGTCGTCTACTATCTTTTGTATAACCGGTCCATTCTCTGCCTTTTTTCACGAAACCACTTTTCAAAAAACATTTCCTCAGTGAAGTCGAAGGACGTGAGTGCTGGGCCTACCTCTTTCTAGTTAGGCGTCGAAATGGCAGCATGACGCTCTACGACTCATAATTGACAGGAAGCCTGTCTGAGCGATCGAAGAAGAAGAAGATCATCATGGCTTTGTTCGCGGACGAAGAGACCACAGAAGGCGAGTTTTGTGACGATGCAGAGAACCATGTCGGTCCTGTGTGATATGGGGGGGTATTTGTATAAATAGTTTCCCCATATCCCGAAGTCTTGGCTGTAACTTCTCTAATCTGTCCCTCTCTTTGGACTCTGCCTTTCCTTTTGCCTATCCGACTTATGGGACTCATTCTCTGCCTTTAAAAACAAAACCTCTTCCAAATTTTCTTCTTGGTAGTCCTCCAAAAATAGAATGTCAGCTGAATGCAGTGGGGAGACCAGTGAAACTGAAAAACGAGGACACATATTGTACCTTACTCAATTATGGCTCATATGGCTAAGGGGAACGCAGAGGAAGACGAAATTCACATCATGAATATGATTACGCGCTGAGGGCAGGGGCAAAAGAGACGTGCCCCGTAGGATAAACAGGTACAAGAGCCCAGCATCTTTGTGGAAGAGGTGGTCGGGGATCGACCCCTGGTGCCAGGTTCTGTCGAGGGCCTTCCCCCCTTGGGCCGTGATCCTCCGTTGAAGCGCAGGCATCTAGAGGCCTTGGCCGCCCCCATCATCCTGGGGAATAGGTATAGGAGGAGCAGCCCTCCGCGTTCTGGGCCAGGCTGGGTGAACGGGGTGTGGAACGTGGCCTGGAAAAAACACGGCAGTAATTAAAGGAGAATCGGAATAAACAGATTAAAAAGTGTGCCAACCGATTGGATCCAAACACACCGTGTGATTGGAAATCACAAACATACATAAAACCTGAAAATATTTGTTGCACACTTTCTAACTACTCAAAAAAAAAAAACTAGGAATCGATGCTTTGAAATTAATAACCCAATACAGCAGAACTAACATTAGAAAGACAAATTTTATTTAGTAACAGAGTCACTAAATACGGGAATCCTTACCAGCAACATATCAAATTGGCCTACCTAAGCTTAATCAGTACAAAAAACGCCTCCTCGATAAAGACCCCAAGATTCAACAATGAAAATGTGGTTTGTAATGCTTAACACATTAAGATGCCAATCATGAAAAACGAATACAAATAATCAAAAAGGACACATTAAAGAGGGCGCGAGGCCTAGTTGTCCTATTCTCTGACACTGAATAGACCTGAACGACCTGACGAATTGATCACAAGCCGATAGCTTATAATTTGTGAAAAAACATGTCGCCATCCATTCGGCTTGGCATCGTTTCCTCGCTTTTATGAAAGAGCTCTGACATGTCATTGTTTAGACAAGTTCCTTAAGTTCAAAAACTCTGTTACTTGTCCGTTTTGTGTGTGTTCGCAGGTGGTCCAAGGATTTCAATATACGAAAGTCACGTTCCGTGAGAACTAATGTTAGCGCCGATGTCATATTTCTGCCACACACTAAGTTCAAAAAGATGCATATGAATTTAGGATCTGTATCAAATGATCTTTTGTTGTTCATTTTAGGAGATAAGAAAGAGCCTATTGATATAATGTTATAGTGGATTTACAAATTGCAGCGCCAATTTAGCTTACCCAGGTAAAGTTTCGACAGAATTGTTGCCTGAAAAATGGCTGGTGAGCGAAAGGGTTCTCTCTTTGATGCTCAGGACAGGTCCTGTAATATGCAGGAGCAGATGCATCATGCTGCCGTTATGGCCTAACAACAAATAGTTACGGGAACAGCAAGTCTGACGTCGGTGTAGGAGCAAATGTTTTGAAAAGTATTTAGTGAACAAAGTGCAGGATGAAGGACCGTTTCAGGCAGTAAAGTACCAGTCTATGACAGCAAGCAACGGGGAAAAGCCGAAGCCAGAGGGTCAGATTAGAGGAAGTTACAAAGCACAGAATTCCAGAAGGGGGGAATGTTATTGCAAAAAGACCAACCGGAATCCCGTAACGTGGAGACGAAAGAGAGTGGTGGAAAAATTCACAAAAATGAAATATCCCATGACTCAGTAGTAGTAGTAGTAGTAGACAGGACAAAAAAAGCCGTCAAGCTTTTTTAGAAGTTCCATCTTATAACCGTGTTTTATATCAATGGACTGGTCAAGGTTTTGCGTCAAATTTCCTACGATTTACTCAATCAAAGTCACTAAAATAAGCATTATATAATTTGGAGATTATGTTGAGGACAGTTTCTGAATTAAAAATCAGAGATGAGAGCAGAAAGGGGAGGATCTTACCCCGGTCGGAACAATAGACGGCATTCACACAGGCCAGCAAAGTGACCGCAACGCCTACTGCTGGCCACGAACAGACAATCAGGGGCTTGGGGAAATCGTGAAGGACTCATAGGTTTCGCAACAAAACAGAAAGGTAGTGTCGCAATGAATAAGCAGGACGTTATCTTGAATTGTTAGGCGTCTTTCTTTTCTTTATAGGTATACCTGAACTGAAAGCTCAGAGTATCTCACTGATGAAGCCGATGTTTATCTTGATAGTCAATCGTGGAGTCTTTAAAAGTAGTAGTAGTATTAGTGATACGAATGGGCCTTGCGGCCCTTGTATGCCCTATCATTTCTTTCTTATATCTTGACTTTTTTTTTAGTGAGTATATGGATTGATGGTTTGACACATTTGGTGTGCTACAATTAAAGAAATAGGAATGGCCAAGATTTTATCATCAAATTCTTATACATTTTTTTTTCAATAAATGGTTCTTTATCCAGAGGAATTTTTAAACATGTAGTATGTGGTTGAAACTTAATGTTAGGTGGCAAATCATAATTCAAAATTGAAGATCTGATAGAAAACTAACATTTGATGAATGTTCGTCTTAGAAAGCTTTTCACAAAACTTCCCAATCACTATTTCCTAGTTTATCTACAGAGATTAACACAAAAAAAACCTTGTAGTCAGTGCTCTTCTATATAGGCTACCAAATCTTTGATAATACAGCTTCGAATGAAATCGCCTCCACCTTCTCCCTTTAGTGAAGGCAGTTTCGAAAGTTAAGTCTTTATCGTATAAAGTCTTGTTTTTACATCCTTACATCTAAAATGTAACTGTAAAAGATTGAATCAGGACTATTACAGTAAACTGCGCAGATTGTTGTCTTGATCTCTGGGAGGTCTTAACCGGTTCTGTTGTGATAGACGGTAAGTATGTCACAGTTGTTACAGAATTTATTACCACGTAAGACAGGGCGGTTAATACCCGCTTCGCGCGACAATCAAGCGTAGTCAACGTACTTAAGAATCCACTGTTTATTATTTGCGTGCTGGGTTGATTGTGTTAATTTTTTTTTTTTTTTTTTGACAGAGCAGTTCGAAACCCGGAACGTGTGTGTCAGTATGCGAAGACTGATGCCGACAACTTAAACCATTAGGCTATTGTTATCTGCTAGCTGGTCTGTTGAAAATGTTGCCTATATAGTTGTAAAAAGCAGTGGGGTAGAACACTGACATGGCATCGATCGCTTTCTTGACTTTGGACTAATTACGACTAATTACACGGGAGCTGTTGCAAAATGTAATGATACATATGTTACCCCGGGATATCCATCTCGGATACTGTGAAGTTTGGTGGCCACGCTAAATATGGTTTATCCCGAAAAAACACACAAACACACAGCTCGGTTAGTAGATAGTAGTCGGTGAGCTCTTTCACAAGTGACTCGTGATAATAATAATAAAAGAATATTATATAGTGCTGCGTTCTAGAGGTTTAGCTGATAATGGCGCTTTACAAAAAAATAAGAATCGCGAATCCATATACAAAATTACAGCATATCAAACATACTCAGACGCGCCGCATACTGACCTTCACGCCTAACACCATACTCGTAAGGACCATAAAAACATTGCACCTATGCATAAAACACAAACCTAACCACACGCACATTCTAGTATGTATCACTAAACACACGCAGTTTATAACGTAAGTGTTAAAGGTCAGATTCAGCATTGGTAGTCGGGCAATTCTATGAATGATCATGCACTTGTTTAGTTGTTGCCAAAGTGAATGTATATGTATGTATGCAGCATGCATGAGTGCGTGTGTGTATGTGTGCATGCATGACATGAGGTGTGTGCAGGTGTGTGCGGTCTGTGTGTGTGATTGTCGTGCATGTATTGCAGGTGAGCGAGCGTGGTGTGACATGCATGCATGAGTCTGTTGTTTCTGTGTGTGTGCTTGTGTGTGCATGAATGCTGTCCAGTGAGAGGATGTGTGTGTGTTGCATGCACGCCTGTGGCATACTATAGCATAACTACATAGCACAAGGGCAATGGCATTCTCTACTAAAAACATTATTTTTTAAAAGCCCGCCCCACATCACGTGTCACATTTCCTTCTTATGCTTGGACAAGATTTCTTAAATTTTTTACCGTCTATAAGAGGAAAAAACATGTGAAAACCATGATTTTGACATGTGACATGGGGGGTCTTTAAGGACAAGGCTATAAACCCCCATGTTGAAAGAATTAAAAAAAAACACACACAGTCTCTCACCAAAACGGGCTGTGTGTCAACAGCAGTTTAGCCTCTCTTTCATATTCCTCGAACATTGTTGTCAGAAGACAGGAAGGATTGTCGAGGTCGTTACACTGCCTAGTAGTCCCCCGTCCTGTGCATGCAAAGGAGTTTGACCATCCTTTTTTCTACCGTAAAAACTGGACTAAAAGACGACCTGGTACGAAAGCCGCACCCTAGGGCCCTAATTTGACAAATATTAGGTATCATTCACATATAAGCCGCAACGTGTTCTATAAGCCGCAGAGAAAATTGTATGTGTCACAAACTAAACCAAAAATATAGACATTCTCCTAGCAGAACGATAAGTATTTAATGTCCTCAGACACTTTAAAACATGAGATTGAATCTATTGATGACCCAAACCAAGTTTTGAGTCTAAAGAAGCTCAAACACATAGGCTGAAGAATCGTGGCCAGACAAGATGAATCATACTGATTAAAGTAGAATGGAAAAAATCCACAATAGCTGCATTCAGTTTATAAGCCGCATTGGGCCAAAGTTGAGGACAAAAAGTAGCTGCTTAGAGCTACTCTACATTTTACGGTAAACTATGCATGCAAAGGTATGTCATAATAATAATAATAAACGTACATTTTATTATAGCGATTTACCTCAGCGAGGCCAAGCGCTTACAATCAATTATTCATCAACAGATAAACAAAAACTAAACATTCAAGGTGACACCAACCACCAACAGTGATATGCAAAAGCAACTTCCTCTCTCTAACACACACGCACCAACACACACACGCAACACGCACACACACACACACAAACACACACACACCACAATACTACACACAAACACACACACACCCACACACACAACACATAAAACACGAGTTATTGGGACGCAACTCGTTCATACCCCATTCTGTAAGCATGTAGCAACTGAGCCGCATGGATTGACCAAATACACAACATGCAGACACAAACACCCTCACACACATGGGACGTACGCACGCAGAACAGACACACAGCCAACACACAAACAGACACACATGCGTTGCACACACAACCCAAAAAACCGCAATAATACAAACAAGCACACATTCCTGCTCACACACACCACACACACAACACACACCACTCACACACGCCACACACACACACACACACTACACACACCCACACACACACGCACGCCACACACGCACCACAAACACAGCATCAAACCTCTTAATCAATCTTCACTCACTGCACACAACGATAGACAAACTGATCAAAATTATTTAGGGCGCAGCAGGAAAAAGAGAGGTTTTAAGAGAGGTTTTGACCTGAGGAGAGATGAGGTGAGTGTCGGAGAGAGAAGGCAGAGAATCCCAGAGTGGTGCTCGACAGAAAAAAGAACGGGCCAGCAGATTTGAGAGGATGGAGGGAAGGAAAGGAGACGAGAATCAGAAGACGAACGTAGTTGCGAGCGGGACATAGAGATGAAGACGATCAGAGGAGATACTGGGGAGCTTGATCATTCGAGTGACTGAAGGCAAGGAGGGAATATTATAGTCAATACGGGATTGAACTGGAGCCAATGTAAAGGAACGAAGAACGGTATGATGTGATCGTACATAGGGGAGCGAGACATGAGACCGAGCAGCATTATGCTGCGACCCGTGGAGCTAGAGATGAGAAATGATGGACCGCCAGCAAGACGGAGTTTAACAGTTAGACAAGGCGAGGACAGGACGCAAAAGCAATACCTAGAGTCAGGCATCCGAGAGAGGAACACCGACGGATGGAACTATCTTCGAAGTTCTAGATAGCCAAAGCCTTGCAAAAAACATTGGAAACGATCGCGTTTGAAGAAAGGGTTTGGTTCCAAAGAACAACTAGATTGCGGACGGATGCGATAGCTTGGATCTCCCCCCCCCCAGTGTTTTTTCCATCAATTTTCTACAGAAACCTGGGAGAACCTGAGTTTTAATTGTAGAGTAAATGGCTTGTTAGAGGCTACAAGAAATCATCTCTGTCTTAGTATCAGCTTTCCAGTTGCAGTTTGTTGTAAAACATCCATGTTTAACAGCAGAGGCTGCACAACTTAGAAGAAGAAAATCATTTGATCTAATTTGACTCGTGGGCAGAAGCACAGTTGTTGGCAATCAGAAAAAGCTTGAGTAGAATAGAATGCTGGCTTTGTCAAGTGGAGAGAAGGCTTGGGTATAAAGAACAAAAAGGGATAGGGCTACGACTGAACCTATGGGGGCACACCGAATTGAAGACCTTTGGAAGAGATGGAGAACATGACAACAACTTCAGTGTGCGATCAGCGAGGTAGGAAGAAAACCGGAACGAAGGAAGACCCCCAGATAGAACAAAGGAAGGGGTGTGCAAGTTGAACATGAGGATGGACGTGGTCGAAGTGTCCAAAGCCTGCAGCAAGATCAAGGAGAGAGATGAAGAGAAACGTGGTTTCATCCAAGAGTGAGCAGTCGGCGTTTCTCTTTAAGAGGGCATGTCTCAGTACTGGGACCTGCTCGATAAGCAGATGGTTTGGATAGTAGACGATCATTTACCTGAAGATGGTTCAGACAGCTGTTGTTAAGAACCACCTTTTCCGTAGCTGAGAAGGAATGAAAGATTAGAGACAGGCAGATTAGTTCTTTAGATTTTCAGATCAGACTAGGCTTCTTTCAAGAAGAGTTTGACAACTGCAGATTTGAAATGAGTGGAAAGCGGCCGAACCATAGAGATTCATGGATGATGATGTAAAGTAAGGAGGAGATCATCAAGACACTGGAGAAGAGAGATGAGGTAGAGGGTCTAGTTCACAGGTTTTAATCTGAGGCGGGTCAACATCTTCTTAACCTCATCAGTGGAAAAGAACGGGAACCAGACCAACATAATGCCAGAAAAGGAGGGACAGGGACAGAGTTGTTGATGGTGGAGCAGATTGAGAATCAAGATTGTGGCGGATGGTGTGCTATTTTGCTGTGAAAGAAATCAGAGAAACGTGCGGAGTTCAGGACACAGGGGAATAGAAGAAGGGAGAGGTGTGGACTGCTGTTTACCAAGGAGGTAGTTGGTAAAAGCTAAAAATGACGTGAAGTGTGTACAAGCGAGAATTTGGGCCTTCAAACAAGAGCATGTGGCCTTAATCATAATTGTCAGACACAAATGCATTATTTCATGGCTCGACACTCTGTTGTGAATTTAAAGTCAAGTCTTAACTCCCACTGGCGCTCTGCACGGCGCTTTTTGTTACCTGAGTCACTCAGGTGCCAAAGAAGCTACCACGGTTGATGGAGGCCTACTGAGATCTTGCGAGCCGACGGATCACAGGGGGCTGGAGAGGTCGAGTAGACACTTGTCAGAGGGTGGTGGAGCTGGTCGGCAGAAGGTGTAGAGGTTGAGTCACGTCTGGCCCTGAGGTACACAGACATGAAGGCAGTGATGTCGATGGAGGAGATCTTCCTGGTCTCAGCATCCAAGGAGGGCATGAAGGTGCGAGATAACACGGAGGCAGGAAAGAACCACAGAGATGGTCAGAACAGCCAGGAAGGGAGTCAGGAGCACGCACAGACCGCAGGACGTCTTCGTCGTCCAGTTGACGAAACAGGTTCAAGGGTGATGTGCCTTTCTGGTGGGGGGGAAGCGTCCACAGCGGTGCAGGCGAAGTCATCCAGCGAAAGTGCGGTTGAAGCGGACGGGAGGGGAGGTCTGGGAACGTACACATGAATGTTGAAGTCTCCAATGATGATTGGAAACACCGTGATGGTGTTGCAGTGCTCCAGCAAAAGAGAGGGAAAACTCGTCGAGGAA
>JAGGCT020000035.1:5807169-5835749 GCA_017654935.2 Phymorhynchus buccinoides
GGCCACAAACGCACTTGGACACAAAACTACCTACACGCAGGGACAAAAGTCCCTGGATAAACACTCGTTTTGAATGAATTATTTCAAAACGCGTATGAGTTTATTTCAAAACGCGTTGGTGTCTGTGCGCACGTTTTTGAAATAAAACCGCGATTTTGGAAAATTCAACTCCAGTCTTTGGTAGACCATTCGCTGCAAGCCTATTTTACGTGAAATGCTTGTCGCTGTGGCAACATTCCGGGGGCGCCACCCACAAACTGTAATAGCAGTGTAAAAATTATGGGATGCTGAGTACTAACGTCTTTTGGAATAATGGTAAAAGAATAACACATTTTGAATAATTTATGTCCAAACGCATTGTGATGACAATAAAATCTTATTTCAAAATCTTTCAAAAATAAGCTATTTTGGACATTATGAATTTAATTTAAAGTGATAAGAAAATTATTACCTTCTAATATAGAGAAAAAAATAAAAATAGATAGATCACACCACCATAGACTCATGTATCTTTTAATTATCTTCCAGATTTGTTTAATTTTATAATAATCTTCTCTTTCCTCCTACAAATTCTGTAGCATGTGTTTGAGGTGTATAAGACAGAGAAACCCGCTTTATAACAATAGAGAGGGAAGTGTCGAACTCATTCTCTGTCTTTAGCTGAATCCTTTAGGCTGGGAGCATGCTTATGTGGCCTCACTGTTTTATTCCTGTTCGTTTCCAACAAATTTCATTTGCCATGCTTTTCCTTATGTTGAGTAGTTTTCAATTATCTCTGTGTTATTTTTTTTATTTTTCTACAAGTTCTCTTTTTTTTTCTTCTCTTCTGTTTTAAAATGTTAATTCTGAACTGTGCTTGCCCAGTTTTCTTCTTTCCTTCTTTTTGTTTCCCTCTTCCTGTCCCTACCAAATCTTTCTTCTTCTTTTTTTTGTTGGTCATATTGAATTGCGCTCACCCTTATTCTATTTTCATTTTTTATCTTTTTTGTCTTAAAGATGTGCCTATAAAGTGTTTGGCATCAGTCATTTTTTATCATTGCTGAAAGAAGATAAATAAAGCTCGAAAGCTTCACTATACTTTGGTGTTTGTGTGCTTAGAAAGAATTAAATAAATATTATTTCAATTTACACACACACACACACACACAACACACCACACACACACACACACACACTCACAAACACAATCACACACATGCATTTTCTCTCTCTTCTCTCTCATTCTCATCTGCGTCTCTCTCTCTCTGTGGCGTCTCTCACTCTGGCTACTCCCTATCTTTAACATCTGTCATGTCTCTCCTCCTCATCCCCCCCCTCTCTCTTTGTACAATTTATGCGTACGTGTGTGCGTGTGTGTGTGTGTTAATGTGTACGTGTGCTTCTATGTGGCTGAGGGCGCACTCGCATGATAGTGATGGTAATAATGATGATGATTTAATCTGCTTTCAACAAAACAGCGGGGTATAACAAAATGGCGGGCTATCTCCCTACCTTCTTGTTGTATGACAAAATGGCATTACAAATCACTGTTTGCTTCGTCGTACGACAAAAATCACCCGCCATTATGTCACAAAAGCGCCGTTTTGTCGTACAACAAAATAGCTGTTAACACCTGCACCACCAGAAGACTGATGATGGACAATCTACATGAGTTTTGTGTAAATAACATATTTTGGAAGACTGGTGAATTAACAACATATTTGTTGTTGTCGAAACTTTTATTTGAAAACGCGGTTCTATTTCAAAACTTGCTGTTTCGCTTTGGGAGTGATTTTAAAAAAAATCAATACGATTTTAAATAATTCCAACAAATGTGATAATGTAAATCTTATTATATTCACTCCCAATGGAAAACAATTCATTTTGAAATAAGAAATCATCAACATACAAACAGGTACACCAGAAATAAAACGGCATCAAAAACATAACCCCCTTGACGGAGAGAAAAAGCATGATATGACGCATCCTGCAAGATTTAATAACTAAACTAGAGCGTTAAGACGCTAGAGCACCATACAGCCGCGCTGCAGCAGCATTTTCGGACTGCAGTTGGTTCACCTGAGCGGACCAGGAACTAGGACGCTGACATTTTGTCATGGCTGATAGGTGAATAAGATATCTCAGATGTTGCCACCAACCCATGCATTTCTTCTCGACTTAATTGTAATTACTTTCCACTGTTTTTTTGCCTTCTTTTTTTTTTTACAAAAAAAGGAAGCTGTATTTTTATGAACATTTTCACCTAATTAACTTTTTGGAATACTAACAACCTAACCCTAGCCCTAACCCTAACCCTACCTCCCACCGTATAAGACGGAAAAACGCAACGAACCACAACTGTGACAAATCGCGTGTAGTGCAGTGCAGTGGGGGGGGGAGGGGGGGGATGCGATGGGGGTGTCAAGGGGGAGAGTAGAAAAAGAGAAGAGGGGGGGGGAGGGTTAGGTATTAGGGGCTAGGGTTAGGGTTTGTATTCGAAAAAGGTTATTAGCTAAACAATGTTCCTAAAATACAGCTGTATGTATGCGTAAGAAAGGCAAAAACGGAAAAATACAATTAACCGAGAAATGCAGGGGGGGTGGCACATCTTTACCTTTACAGACTCTCAGGGTATGACTTTTGTAGTCATGTGAAGAAATTAGCCATTTTGCCAAATTGGGGAGAAGCATTTAAATGATGTGAAAAGGGTTGCTTTGTGACGACGCACTTTTGAGATAAAATCAACGCGTTTTGAAATAATTTAAAACACCGGTTTAAGTCACTTTAATTGAATGACTTTATTTGATCCAGTGGTATTCTGCCCCATGGGCTTTTGTCCTGCATATGTGGTATTCTATCCAGTGGGCGTTTGTCCTACACGGGTGGTATTCTGTCCGATTGGCTTTTGTCCTACATCGGGGCTGGTATTCTGTCTGGTGGGTATTTTGTCCTAAATGGTTGGTGTTCTGTACTGATGGGCTTTTGTCCTACAGGGGTGGTATTCTGCCCAGTGGGCTTTTGTCCTAAATGGTTGGTATTCTGTCCGGTGGGCTTTTATGTCCTACATTGGTGAGATTCTGTCCAGTGGGCTTTTTGTCCTACATGGGTGGTATTCTGTCCAGTGGGTTTTTGTCCTTCATGGGTGGTGTTTTGTCTCAAAGGAGGTCCGGCGGGGGGCTGGGTTCGGCCTTTCATTTGGTGTTTTGTCCTGTGGGCTTTTGTCCTTTGCATGGGTAGTAGTTTATGGCTCCCAGTGACGTTTTTTCCTTCATGGGTGTTTGTTTTTGTTCCAGTGGGCTTATGTCCTGCAGGGGCTAGTGTTTTGTCTCATATGGATTTTTTGTCACTGAATGGGTCTACACAAAAACTTCGGTGAATTTATTTCAAAATCGCAAGTTTTATTTCAAAACGTCTATTTGACCACGTCACATGCGCATGACAGGTATGGACAATGACCAATATGGGCCACCAACGCGTTATTGAATAAAACTCAAAACTATATGCGATTTTGTGAATCATACTCTATTATTTCAAAACAATATTGTTTGTCCAGTGGACTTTTGTCCTGCCTGTGTTCGGTGTTTTTGTCCAGTGGTCTTTTTGGTCCTTCCAAATCATAGGGGTTTTGTTTTGGTCCAGTGTAGAGCTAAAATTGTCACCTGGCATGATGATAGTGTTTTGTCCATTGATGTTTTTGTCCTGTATGGGTCTACACAAAGACTTCGGTGAATTTATTATTTCAAAAATTGCCTATTTTCACTCTTTGAGACTCGGCAAATTAGTGTATTAAGAGTTCAAATGGAACACGAGTTTAGATGATGCGTTGACCAGTGGTCAGTTGCCCCTGGTCAGTGACAATGACGCACTGGTCAACGACATAAAACCTTGTTCATTTGAACTCCCTAATGTTGTCAGTAGTATAGGTCATCTGACACTGATCCTGCAGTACGGCATGTCACTCTGTGGCCATGTCAAAATTTGTTCATTGGTGTGTGAACTCTTAAATACAGTAATTTGTGCAGTCAAAATAGGCACAAAAATGACCACTGGTCAGTGTGTAACGCACTGGTCAACCACATCAAACATTTGTGTGTGTCATTTGAACTCCTAATACACTAATTTGCAGTCAAACAGTGAAAAGTGGCCAAAATGACCACTGGTCAGTCACACTGACCACTGTTCAACCACATCATGCCATTGTTCATTTGAAATCCTAATGCACTAATTTGCAGTCAAACATTGAAAGTAAGCCAAAATCACCACTGGTCAATGACACTGACCACTGCACTGTTCAACCACATAAAAAAAACATCATTTGAACTCCTAATACAATAATTTTTTTGGAGTCAGCAAACAGTTAAATGGCCAAAATGTACCGACTGGTCAGTAACATTGACCACTGGCAAACCGACATCAAAAAAAATGCTTTTGTGAGAGATCAGAGAGAGAGCATCATGACAGATAGACATAACAAAAAGAGTCAGAAAGACACATTTATTTCAAATTGCGTTTTTATTTTAAAACGTGTCGACACACACCAACGCGTTTTGAAATAAACTCAACGCGTTTTGAAATACATTATTTCAAAACGCGTTGAGTTTATTTCAAAACGCGTTCCGAGTTCAAAACGCATCGTCACATAGCTGCCACCGACTGCAGGTTATGATCCAGCCTGGAGCAACATGCGAGCAATTCGTCAAGAAAAAATTAAAAACTTTAACGTTAGGTTTAGCATAAAACTGGGAAGTTATGCTTCTGGTCTATATTAATCGCTTTTTAAATTATTTCAATTGTTTCGAACTTTGGTAAGCATACTTCACAATCCTAGAGAGCTTCATTCAAAATTAAATGCGGGTAAAAGAGTAAATCGCTAATTAAAGTAACCACTATTATATTTTGCGCATTTAGCTCCTTTCCTCATTGTACGGCTTGCTGTGACTTAATTGCGTAGTGACGTCTTGAAAAAAAAATACAGACGCCCTTTACAAAAAGCATCTCATCAACACAAAAAATAAGAAGTAAAATTGCATCAAATCACTGTTTTTTTATACGTTTATCTTAATTGTCATGGCGTTTATGAAACACTAGATCAACCCGTAGTCCGCTACGGCCGCAATGAAGCATCTTGCGTTCATCATTGATAGGAACCTGTCCAGCGAATCGTGTAAGAAGACAGAGGAAGCACTGGTTAGATGTAAGCTATATTGAATATAGCAAAAACCCGTGCCCCACACAGAACCTCCCCCCGCTCGGGATGGTCAAATGACAGCAAATTTAAAAACTCCCCGTCAACACAAGAGGCGTTTACTTGGGTTTTTTGTCAACTAACTTATGAGAAAAAGTAGGGCGCCTAAATGTGTGAAAAGTGGGAAGGAGCATTTATTTTTAACTTTACAGTACATAGTTAGACACACACAACACACACACATGCGCGAGCACCGGCTGTAAATAGAACAAGTACAAGAACACTTACATCATTGCTTGCTCCGGTTCCTATCAATTCAAATGAGCGCAGAGATATGCGTTATTCTCCTTATAAGCAACCTTTTCAAAAAACAAATATGGTAAGAGAACCAACACACAATACTATCCCAAAGAGTAAGAAGGAACTATTTGTAACAAAAAAAAGCCCCTACTCAAACACTAAACTCTCATCCCTCTTCTCCTAAAATCCTTTTCCTAAATTCGCCTTCACTAAGCTTCACGCTTGGGGGTTGTACACCCTCTAAATACCTGCTTTCCCCCTCCCACCCCGTGTTTCCCCCAATTTCATTATAAGAAGGAAGAACTGGAAAAGCAAGTCAACGAGTCTACACACAGATGACGCCAGCTTCAAAATAATGGCCTAGTTGACCACAACGAGCAACATTTTGCCTTCAAAATCAACTTTCACAACCACAAATTTGTAATCCGAACCTAGCGGAATAAACCAGACGAAAACGCGTACCTTAGACACTCGCATCGCGGCGAACGTCCGACATTTACAACGGTACTCACGCGAGATTTTTTTAGATGTGCCCATCCTCGGATCCTTAGCGCTTTATAATAGATTGCAGTTTATGTGCTACTGAATCGACCATCAGATGCGTTTTATACAAGCAAAGTCTTTGTCCACCAGATAAACATTGGATAACGGTAGTAATAGAAGCATGCCTAAAACTTATAGGTGAAATATTAAAGATTATAATGCATTATTGTTTTAGAGGCATTCTGTGTACAATAACAGTGACCAATCATCTGTTGTTTAGATTGTGTCAGGAATAAACACTACATGAGGTATGCTTACTTCATAAACTAATTGCTTTTTTAAAAGCATTTCAATTGTTTCGAATTTTCGTAAGCATACTTAACAATTCCTAGAAAGTGTTACCAAAATTAAATGGGGGGAAACAGAGTAAAAAAAAATCGCTAATTAAGTAAGCACATTTTCCTTTGGGGGGGGGGGGCGCATTTTGCTCCTTATTCGATATTGTACGAAAGCTTTACAGTGATTGCGTGGCGTAGTGGACTCTTGGAAAACCCTCCCACCGCCCTTGTACAAAAAAAGCATGCGTCATCAAGTCACTACGCACGCAATCACTGTAACAGGGAAAGAAAAAGACACGTACCTTGACACTCTCACTCATCTCTCTCAGTCTTCTCCTCTCTTTCTCAAAATTTGGTCTGATCTCTCTCTGTCCATCTGACTAACTCAGAAACTAACATGTCTATACCCGCAAAAACAAGGGCCTAAGGCCCTAGAAGAATAGAGATCACGCCATTGGTGATAACAAACCACCCCAAACCATTAATAACCAAACAGTCCTAATCAAACTAAGGAAACAGAAACTTGGAACGTACCTAACATTTAGCCCACATTCAATTTCCAGTCTTGACAAAAAAATATAAGGAACGAGAAAGGAAAAATACCAGTTTTTTGCGCGAGGCGGAGTCGCGTTCGGTTTTCGATAATAAGTGTTTGTTCGATCAGAATCCAGTTTCGTTGTCTAAGTCGATTGTTCAACCCTAGCCTTCGTCGGACGTAACGATCCTATTGGTTTAGGTACCTCAGACGATTAGGAAATCACCAGAGAAAAAATGAGGTGCAAACAAAAAAGACTGTACAGGGGAAGAATAAAAAAAAAAGTTAAAAAAACTATGGATTAGCTTATTGCTGCTTGTTTGCTTTGCTAACTATATGTGCGGGCTGTGATGGACTTGAACACGACATATAGAAAGTAACCTGGCGTACAAACTCTCTCTCCAGCAACCTCATTCATCGACTAAAATGAACAAATACAGTTTTCAAAAACCCAGTACAGATCAGGATATGGCCTTACCTCTTAACGTATTCGCGAGCAAACTTCGAATTATGGTCTTTTTTCTAACAGTAAGAAATGGAGGCTTAGACCCACCACGAGAGGCAAAAGACGTAGGGGCCTTCTACAGGTGTCCCGTATAGACCCACCCCCCCCCCTTAACCTCCCCCAGACACCCCCCCCCCCCCCCACCCCCCCCCCCCCCCCCACCACCCCCCCCCCCCCGCCACCAGAGACCCCCCCCCCACCCCCCGACCCCCCCCCCACGACTTATAAACCCCCCCCACCCCCCCATAGACCCCCATTAACCACTCCGGCGAGGGAGGGGGGGGGGGGGGGGAGGGAGGGGGGGAGTTGGTCACCTAACTATGTTTTTTTTTTTTTCTTTTTTTTTTTTTTTTTCTGACAGCTTGGTTCAAATGTGCTTTTTTTTTTTTTTTTTTATATTGTTCACAATTTACATTACCCTTGTTTTGCCAACAATAAAAAGAAAGATGAGAGGAGTCCTCATATTTCAATTACCATCCATTGTTACATGCGCATATATAAACATAACATATAATAATACATTGTTAAAGAAAGGGGTATGGGGTAATTTAACTGCACAGAAATATTTAAATTTACACAGTAAAATAAAAATTATCTGTTTTCAGATGCACAAGGTTCCCTACATCAAAACAGTATTCTCTCTATAGCAGCATGGGAAATTGTCATGGGGAATTCCCATGCCTAGCTATAGTATAAAACTCAGAGAGACGTGGCCCTTGAAGTGCTTTTTTGCTCTGTGTTTGTGATAAAATTAACTGACTGCATTTAAAAACGTTTTCAAGCACTAACATTTATCAAACAATTAGAAGATATAAAAGAAAGGCATTTCTTTGAGATCGATTTCAAATAATAACTAGGGTACCGAGCAATTGTTATTCATAAAGTCAAATGATAGCCCAAACAAACTTTGCACAATGACGTAACTTTAACAGTTTGTCAGCAGTGACTCTGCCATTTTAATTTAAGGTCACTGGAACGAAACTTGATGCGAAATCAACCCTAACCCTATAATTTGGTTATGGGAAATGTTAGGGTCGCGTCCTTAGTCATTATCATAAGCCATAAAACGCATAAGCGTCTTCTCTTTAGGTCATTAGGATCATGGGAAACAGGGTATGAAAAGTTAGAAAGGGGTACCTTCGATACTGTTGGCAGGATGTGTCCAACTGCTTTACAAACTGAAAAGCTTAATTACGGATAACTATAATTTTTATTCCTAAAGAAATCAGCAAGCAGGTTAGGATAGTAGACAGGAAGAACAGGCAGGTTTGTTTTGCCGAGCAGAGGGACTTAATGTTTGTTTACACAGCTGGTTTTACACGATATTCGAGCCAGTAACGAGCGAGGAGTAGACGCAGTCCTTAGCAAAATCCACTATTGGGCTATCGTTTTGGGCTATCTATATATCAGACGCAGTGGATTTCTTTGTGTACTGTGTAGGCTTGTTTTTCCTTTCACTGTCGCTCAGCGGTCTTATCTGCGTCCCCACTCTTTGAGCGCGCGCAATTCGACGGCAATAGACGTTTAATGGCTCATCCCTCCCCCCCACCTTCGTGCAGCATCTCGACTCGAAAACTTGTGTCCAACGGAAGTTGTCCGCCATCTTAGTCATATTTGTGTGTACAACAATACATTTTTTAAACAAAAGTTACTGACTAAGATGTCGTGGTCTCCATAAATGGCACGGCTCGCCTTGTGGCCGGATATGACGACACTGTGTTACAAGCCATACCACAGGACCTGTGGGCTTTCAGACACAGGCGCATGCCTGGTCTAAACAGCAGAGAGCTCAGCTGTTTTATTCAGAGACTGACATAGTGAGGGTTGTGTCACTGCGCAGTATCATTTCTAAAATTATCATGCTTGACTTTGTTAAGCCGGACGTTGAAAGACCAATTTAGGAACTACAGTGGGTTTTTGTAGAGGCTAGTACTACACCAATAGCATAATGGTCGTAACAAGATCAGGGCATAACATCAGCAGAAAGATAACATTATCATCATGTCTATGAATAACTAATCGAAATATGTCCACATGTATGAGTTGCGTCTCTAAGCATGTTGCTAAAACTATAAATCTAACTGTTGGCACTCTATTTGGGCTATCCATCCACACAACGGGGTCATCTATAGTAAAATGCCAAATTGTCCGTGTGTGTGTGTGTGTCCTGTCTGTCTTTCTTAAACACAAAACTGGCCTTATAACTCCGCCGGTTTTTTGACCGAATCGCTTCAAATTTGCTTGTGAGCCCTGACGTGGCGAGGCAACGGCAAACCGAGGCGGTCGTGTACATTTACGCGGTTTGGCAATGCGCGAGGGGAACGCTATCTGCACAGATTCTCGTGCGCCCATATCTCCGGCAATTTCTGGACCGTTCAGCCAACGGAGCGATATCGGTTCAGAAACGCACGCTAATACCCGCTTCACCTTTCCACACTAAACTCCGCCGTTTTCTTAATAGCCGAATTGCTTGCAATTTGCTGTCAGGCTTGCAGGCCTGGAGACAAAAGCCTGGCAGCAAATTTGAAGAGAATCGGAAATAAGCGCGTCACTCTCAGGAGCAGCGCACATGGAAACGGGGCCTTAAACTCTCCAGCGTTTTCTTAAACCCGAATCGCTTCAATTTGCATGTACTCAAGCGTTACCTAGTACTCTTGGCGTTACCGTTACTAGATAGGCGTTTACTGGTTTACTCTAGGACTATTACGTTTTACTACTTTTACTAGACTTACTGTTCTAGTGATAGAGCGCCACTCACTCTCCGAGCAGCGCCAACGGAACAGGGCCTTATAACTCTGCCTTTTTCTTTAACGAATCGCTTCACATCACATTTGCGGTACTCAGTAATTTGGTCGGGGGGTAGTAGAAAACAAGGGGATGAGTGGAAGAAGATGGAAGGAGGGAGGAGAGAGACAAACGTACCATAATAATATTTCGCGGACACCGGCGAAACCGTATATCAGCGTTAACACAGATACGCTGGCGTTATCATTATACACGGAGTGCATTGTACCTGTACTAGACTTTGCGCCTAGTCATATAATAAAAAAGGCAAGGTGTCCGTGTGTGGTGTGTGTGTGTGTGTGGTGTGTCTGTCTGTCTACACAAAAACAAAACGGGGGGCCTTATACCTCCGCCGTTTGTTTTTTCGGTGCCGAATCCTTCAAATTTGCTATGAATCCTACGGGGCGATGGGCAACGGTAACCGAGGCGCCGTGTCATTTGCGCGGTTGGGCAAAATGCGCGAAACGCGTAATCCACCGTCCTCTACGGGCGCCCACATCTCCGGGTAGTTCTGGCGGTTGCCTTTCGAATTTGAGAGGTAGATGACCAAACCGAAGCGAATCGATTTATAAACCGCGCGATATGCTCCGCTTTAAACCTTTCATAAACCGCGGCGTAACCAAGACCCAACTGACTTGAACTTTAGGAACGGTGCATGACCCGGAGATAGTGACCTATACTTGGTTCAAAATTTCGTACAGCAATCCGGTCATAAACAGCGCGCTATAAAAACCGATTTACATTTTGCAGGCAAACCCAACAAGACGCTAATTTCAATCCCACACTTTACGGCACGTGGGATGGTTGGGGGGGGGGATGCAGTGGGGAGGGGGTGGCGGTGGGAGTAGAACAGGGATGAGATAAGGAAGATACAATGAATGTAGAGACACAAAAAGTCATAATATAATATTTCGTGGACCCAGACAAACCGCTATGTCCAATCATATTATGAAAACGCCAGTGTGATGTCTGTCTGTCTGTCTGTCTGAAACACCAAAAAACGTACGGGCCTTATGACTCCGCAGGATTATCGACCGAATCGCTTCAAATTTGCTGTTTTTAATTTTTTTTTTTTTTTTTTTTTTTAAAACCGGTAACATTACTCAAAGTTAAACAGTAAATGGTTTTTTTTCTGAAGTCACAAATAAAGACTTGGACACAGAAAGCTTTAATCAAAGCAAACTATTTACGGCATTTCAAATATGCACTAATAACTTTTCAGTCCTTCCAGAGTATGGGTACGGAGCTGGCTATTCACTGAGAGTTTTTCTTTCATGCTATTTTTATCCTTAATTTGGAATACCAATCTCAAGTAGTTGACCCTCCCTAGTCATGTCTATAGGTTTTGAACATTAAATTTCAAGAGCATTATTATTTTGTTCAATATTTTACATAGATTTTTTTAATACTATATTTCTGAGGATTATACTTTGTGTCTGGTTTGCTTATTATGGAATTTTTCGAGATTTGATGCAAAGACAAGGACACCAAATGTCTCTTGTAGAATGTGTCTTTTTTGTGCTCGGGTTGGCATCCACTGAGAAGCGGTCCCATTGAGAACAGATCCCAAATTGCCGATCATTGCAAACTGAATATAAGAAATACCTTCTCTTAGTTCGAAACGCTGTCTTTGCATGGGAGGCCTGGCCCTCCCCCCATTGTCTCTAGAAAAAGTAAATCAGCACAATATTATACAATTTAAACAAAATAAAAATATATATGTATTTTTTTTTTTTTTTGGGAACACGGAACATTACTCAAAGTTAACGTTAATGATGGTTTTGTTTCTGAGGTTTACAAATAAAGACATTGGACACTGAAAAGCTTTATCAAAGCAAACTATTATCCATATACATATATTATATATATATAATATACGCACGTGCGCGACGTACGACCAATCATGAGAGAGAGAGAGAGAGAGAGAGAGAGAGAGAGAGAGAGAGAGAGAGAGGCTTTCGCTTGTACAGAGTATTTTGTTTCGTAATTCGTCCATTTATGTTATTACACAATTATTGCAGTGGTTATTGTTATTTAGTTTATTATAGCTCTTTAATTGTTGTTGAATAAAATGTGTTATTGTTGTTTTGCCTTATGTGCACCTGCTGTCACAATTTCTCTGTCATTAAGATAATAAGATGATTGGTTTGACTTTGATTTGATTGAGAGAGAGACTTCACAGGACCAACTTCTTAACGGTTAATGGTTAATGTCCATCTGGCAACTTTTTGAACAGTGTAACCAGGGCTTAATGAAGTTCGGCCATACTGTTCAAGCGTACTTAATGATTCTGAAAAAAGTACCCTCCCTCTCTCAATGTGTGTGTGTGTGTGTGGGGTGGTGTGTGTGTGTGCGTGCCGTGCGTTGCGTGCATAGCCGTGCGTGTGTGCTGTGTGTAGTCGCGTGGCAAAGCCTCCTCAATCTCTGTATTTTTGTAAGACCATCTTTATTGTTTATAAAGCCTACAGAGACTAGAGACAAAGAATGGTTCATATGAATAAAAAAGAAAGGCAGAATGATTGCATGTTTGTGCAGTTAATCACTCACAAATAATCAAAAAGAAGAAAAAACATAGATTGAAAAGTTTTTCGAATGTCCATTCGAAATTCAACGTGCTAAGCCCAGCCAACATTATCCGCACCTTATTTCATACTTAGGGGACTCCATTTTTTTCGAACTCCCCGATTTTATAGGGTCGTGCGTGCGATCTCCCTTACCTTGACCTTGACCTCTGATTGGTCACATATATTCGGAAGGACATAAGCCAAACCACCTTCATACGCAAGTTTTAAACATCCTATGTCGACTGGTGCGCAAGATTATGGCTAAACATACGATTATTCAATGGTTCAAGGTCATACGTCAAGGTCATTGACCTTGTACACCAAGGGCACATAATACAGACCCTAGGCACATACACTGCACGTCAGGTTTCATCTTACCTATCCTTATCCTTCATTGTGGATTATAGCTGTTATCTTGGGAGACTATCCCATTTTTCCCGCCCGCCCCTGATTTTCAAGGGTCCAGTGATCTCCTTGACCTTGATTGGTCCCAACAATATATCCGGAAGGAGCATAAGCCAAAAACCCCCTATCATAACCTAGTTTCAACATTCCTATTGTCCATTAGGTGCTCGATATATGGCTAAAAATAATAGTTTTCAGTTTTCAAGTATGTCATACGTCCAATCACCGTGACTCGGTGACCTTGACACCCAAAAGGTACACGAATCTAACAGTACCTAGCCTACAGCAAATATCAATGATTTCGAATTTCCTTCCCTATCTTTTATTCCTTCATCACATGGTATATGCTGTTAACAAGCACACACACAACACACACAACACACAACACACACACACTACACACACAACACCCACAAGCCCTTACAACAACAAAGAACAAATATCCCCTTCGCTCCGTACACAATCCGCGGGTGATAAAGATGGAAGGGGCACTATGTATGTGTTGTGAAACGCTTTTCATCACAAAATAAATTGGGGGGATTTCACAAAATTAAGCATTTTGAATTTGAAATTTAACCTATCAAAGTTATCTTCTCTCAAGCACCTATTGTTTTAATCTCCATGTTCGCTTCATGTTAGCGCCCCAAAATCTGTCTTTCTTTGGATGTTAGATCTAGAACAAATCTGGCAAAAACTCTGAAAATATTTCATGATAACGATAACAATAATCAACATCATATTAAAAAATACACATAAATTGCAACTGACAAAATTAATTAGTCGCGTTTTGGTTCACACGCAAAACTGGAGATTCTTCAAGAGTGAAAGCATAAACCCTAAGGTGCTTGAGAGAGAGAGTGAGAGAGGAGACGATGAGAGAGCGAGAGAGAGCGAGAGGGGGGGAGAGATCCTGGGTGTGACGGCCCAGACGTTCATAGATGGAATAAGAAATTGGTCTGATGGATTTAGACAGGCTGAAGGAGAGATTCTGTTGTCTGAGAGGAGACTAGCGGAGAGAGGAATTAAGGCTGCTTACTGGACTGGCGAGAGATTTGAGGAGAGAGACAGAGACTGACAGAGAGTGAAATGTGTGTGTATGAGAGACTGAGAGAGAGGAGAGAGAGAGGCGGGAGCGATCGACAGACGAGGCGAGAGAAGAGGAGAGGTCGCGATGTTGAGACTAGCGGTTCAGGACCATTGTCGTGGGATCTGATGTGAGCTTTTCCACCCCCCACTCGGGTGGGTGTCGGAGGAGGCGCACGAGTTGAGAGGAGAGATTCGAAAGGAGAGAGAGATTCAGATTCATCAGTTTGTTCATTCCTAATAACGAATACAACATGTGACGCGTATGATAAGAGATAGAGGGGGTGGAATAGAGGGGCGAAGAGGGGGGGGCGAGAGAGAGAGAGAGGAGAGAGAGGAGAAGAGGATGACCGGGGGGGGGGCGGCGAGTAGTCGTGACTGAGTAGGACGACCGTTGGCAGTCAGAGTAACGAGAAGGAGAGAGAGAGATAGAGTTTTTCGTTGTCTTTCCTCACGTGATGATGGGTAGCGTTATTATTTTCTTATGTGTGAGAGAGGAGATAAATGGTGTTTTACGTCCTCTTGGTCTGATATCAGACACATATGGGGGACATTTGTGAGATATACAATATATTTGTGTGAACAATACTTGAGGCAATGCCCGGAGGCAATACGAAACCTGTGATGGGTAGATACTAAATTTGTATTGGCTGTCCTCATCTAGAATGCGTGGTGTATATTGATTTTTTCATACAATTGTCTTATTTTGGTTTACAATTTGTGCATGTTTTCTTTTGTGAGACATAACTGTCCTACATTTTTATGCATGGAATATTACTTGTTTCACTTTGTTGATTGTGGAAGATTATACCTCTATTTTAGCAGATTACATTAATTTTAAACTATAGTTGGTCTCTTTTACAGCTTGATATTAAATTGGAGCATTTTAATATTTGGGCGCAAATAAGCATTTGCACATGTGTATTAATAAATGGCCACAGCTAATGTGAACGCAAATCATCCACATCCCACGTTCTTCTTCTACTTAAGCAAAACTCACATGTTTGTATTCATAGAATAATTGTTAAAAAGTCAAACCCATTCGCGTTATTACTTAGTGTTTCAGGACCACGAGCGTAACTATGGGAGTGCGTGCGTGCGTTTGATTGTGTGTATGTGTAGTGTGACGTGTAGTGTGTGTGTGTAGTTGCGCGTGGTCGTGTTGTGTGTGTGTAGTGTGCTGTGTGTGGGTGTGAGTGTAGTGTGGCGTGTTGGTAGGGTGTATGTAGTATGCGTGTGTGTGTGGGGGGTGTATGTAGTGTGTGTGTGTGTGTGAGTGTGTATGTTGTGTGTGTGTGTGTGTGAGGCGGGGGACGGTCCGGGGGTGTGTAGTGTTTATTTTTCTTTTGTTTTTGGTTGTCAGAGAGCCGACACATTTGTACAGTTGTTTCCCTTTGACCAAAGTTTGGTTCTTCATAATGATTAAGAAAAGCTTTGCTCTATTCTCGGTGATTATTTTCTTTAGATTGTTACCGGAGAAGTTCGTTAGTTTGTATGTTGTTTGTGGAATGTCATGTATGAAATGTTAAAATATGATAATAATTTTGGATTTCTTGAAACACACGTCAATTGTTGAAGGAATTCCTTTTGGTAAACATGTCAGTTCAAGTGACCAGTTAATTATGACCAGACATAATTTAGGTTTATGTAACGTGGCTATTAATGCATAAGCCATTCCTTTTTCCCGTTTGTCTTAGACTGGGTCCCAGTCTTCTTAAAGATGAACCAAAGAAATGTCTACAAAGTTTCACTCGCCAATTATAGATTCATTTCAAGAATACAGATATCCATTGCAAGTTTACAGTACTTTTTTTAAGAAGACAAGAAGTGTAAATGATCACTAACATAGGGCAGTATCATGGACAATTGACAAGTCTTTCGTTAACCACAAACACAGATGACAATGACAATGACGACGGTACAACAGGAGCGCTGCAAACAAGTGCTAGATGTTCCCCTGCAATACGTGTGGGGAATGTACAGCTGGGTGTCTTTCCCAAATTTCGGGATTTCTCAGCATCAACTCCGTGAACGGGAAATTCTCCAGACTACAAGGACACAGTTCTGGGCTTCAAAAAGTGTACAGACTACGCAACACTCCAAACCCCATGTCAAATTGAGCTCGTGTCCTCCAGGGAGAATTTTTACCATGAATTGTGTCAACCCATGTGCTTACAAGCACCAATTTTGGCATGGTAGTTCCCAAGGGTCATACTGAGCAAATCTGCCCGACGGCCATTTGAAAATCCAGAGTGGGCTAGAAAAATGGCCACATCTTAGACTGACGAGAATGATTTTACTCCTATAACTGCATATATTTGGTCGATTTGAGCGAACTGGTGTCGATTTCTGTGTTCTTGGATGCTTGCGTCTAATTATTATACTTTGAAAAGCTACAGTGGAAATCCTTTACAATTTTGGACTATTTTGCTTAGTTTTGCTATTTTACTTTTTCTATTTGTGAAGCCATTTCGACTCAGTTCATCTGGAATGGCTTCAACTCCAAATATGAGCACATCTTGGCAGACGTGACTGAACCAAGTGTGGCCTTTGCCAAGCAGAGAAGAATGAACCCCTGACATCTCCACTAGCAACGCGCCAGGAAGGACAGAAAGAGTTCTGGATACGACGCCTCCTCAGGAAGAATATTCCTCAATTTTCGCAGCGAATCTCACTTCAATCAAGATTGACACCAAAGGCTTGATGATGCACTGGGATAGAGGCAACCCTGAGGAAAAGTAAAGCAATGATCATTCGAGTTGCAGGCTTTTGCTAAGGCAATAGCAAAGCATACAAAAGGGCAGGGGAAAAAACGATCCTTCCCGCAAGTGAATGTGATGGGAACAGCGGCTGGTAGTCAGCAAATCTACCACGGAGATGTCAACCCTAAGCGGAGTAGAATGTTTATAGAGGAGGGAAGGAGATCACCAAAGTCAAACCAGCGTAATTATGAAGAAGCCCAATACTCCATCTGTGCCAAGCCAATTGTACCCACACACTTTTGTCCCTCTCCCCCCAAACACCCCAATCCCAGGTCACACCTGCATGAAGAGTACAGATTGTCTGGAGGAAGTTGTATCTTACCCAGGGGAATGTGGGGGGGCCGGGATGCTCTCAATATCATATGGGCAGCCCAACATGCCGCGAAGAGAATAGGCCAGCCTTTTGAAGTGAGCATAGCATCCCTGCTGCATTTGATACGAGACCAGGCCTACTCAGTTGCAACCATCAAGCATGTCATGGAGAGATGCGAGACTACAGTGGCCTTTCCTCAATCCTGGACCAGACCACAGCGGAGCTGCTGACCACCACTTGTATGCACTGGCAAAAACAATACAATGTAGTGGCCTGAGTATGGGGAGGACAAGTTTGTATCATGTTTGGGGATTTCACATAGAGAAGGCTGGCCTCAGCTCCCTTGGCAACACTACTGGAAGACAAGTGCTGGACCAGTGCTATTGCTGAAGCAGGGGCTGGGCATCATCAGGTACTGCAGAGTCATTCCTGACCGCATCGAGTATCACCAGGACAAGATTGGTCCCACCAGATATCACAGCATGGCATGCTTTTTTACAAAAAACTGAAGTAAAAGAAGGCCTATCAAAGTCGACTATTACTATGAGGAGATCTTGGCACATCCACTCTGTCCTTTGAAGCCTGGTGTGATCAGCGAAGACTTGAGAGCCCAAAGTTCCAGTTCTGGCAATGTTTGTTAGACATTGGAGCTGGTCATGTTCCTGCTGATACGTTCTTTCAGGGAAGGAAACCTGTGACCTGTAACGGGAAAAGAACTCTCAGAACTCATCCCTACTTCTTCGTGAAACAACTTGTAACGCTATGCACAGTGGCATCCAATTCACTTCAGAGACATGATGTCTCTTGAGCAGCAGCATTCCAGACATAGCCAGGGAGTTTCACAAAGGAACTTTGTTGTCACAAGGTCCAGAAGAGACTTTCTCTGCCATGGCCATTCGACCAAGCCCAGGAACAAAATAATGCAGTCATCAAGGGTGATGGAGGAAGCGATTGGACTTGACAAGAGGACCCAGGCGGCCCTTCGCAGGTGGATTGGTGGCTGTGACCTGAAGTGAGCCAGGATGGCAGCTTCCTAACATGAAGCCATGTGTGGCATGAAAGATGGCAACCAACAAGCACCAAAACCATGAACAGACCTAAGTGCCCAGAAGTATTCCTTGTGAAGGTGGAGGCATTGACCACCAGTGTTTGAAGGAGATGGCAAAACCCCCCCTTTCCAAGAAGATCAGCTGATATGCTGGTGTTAGAGTCAAACAACATTGCAGGACCAAGCTGGGCTGAACTGGTTGGTGTCCCATCACACGAGAGGGCAAGGAGAAATCCAGGCATTCTTAGAGGGCTTGGAGGATGAAGAATGCACGTGTCATCAAACCAATCAAGAAGGAGCAAGGCTTCTTTCTTTCAAGGCTTTGAACAGGAAGCCAGCACAGTTCTAAGAGGAAAATTGTGAAAGATTGACTGCCACCTGTTCTCCGGGCTCTTCATTCTCCCTAGCAGAACAGACAGTGTGACTTTTTTTTCTTTTTTTTTTGCTTGTCCCATCTTCTGGGCTGTACGTGGCTGTTGCTAAAAACGCACGTTCTCCGAATCCCAATTCGCAGCTACACCCGGGTTTTGTTCAAGTAGCAGACAACCGAGACCCGTCTAGTCCAAGGAGGAGCGAATTATGTTAGGCCGTCCAGGAAGGAGGCAACCAACCGAGGGAGACACTGCCACTTTGCTGAGTCACTTCGGGGAGTTCAGTGGATGCCTGTTCAGGACACCACCTACTAAGGCCCCCTAATGACGATACTATTCTCTTAGCGCGGGAGCCCGCGTGACTGAGGTCCTCCCGGAGGGGCGCCACCACGACCATCCACCGACAGCTCCCCAGAACACATGATCCCCATGACTTTGACCCGACGCACCAAGGCATAAAGACTGGATTGGAAACCGAAACTGAGGTCACCAGAGAGCAGGCATGCCGTGCAGGGTTGGTCTGCAATTAGAGCAACACTTCAGAATCGCATCCTGTTTAAGCAGAATGAAAACTAGACTGTCGTCGGTTCAGTACTTCCCATTAAGCCATAGCCACTCACCCTGGTAGGAGTCGGGTTCCAGGGACCGAAAAAACCTTTCGCCTCTTGGATTCGAACACAAGAAATCTACCAGCCAGTAGTCCGGACGCTAACCACTACACCACGGCGATGGTCGACAGCGGGTGACTTGCAAGAATTCTTCAAACACGAGAACAAGTCAGACTGCATCTCTCAATGGACAATGGAAAGCTCGTGCTTGTCAGAAGTCACAGCAAGCGAAATTCTTAAGCACAGGTGGACTTTACCAGAACACTGAGCCAGAGGGAGGGGACACGATCATCTTTGATGACTCAGCCTCATACAGTTCCTTGCCTTCCACGTAGGCACACCAAGGACTTTGATGACTGTGCCAAAGAAGATATCCTTCCAAAAAGTGGAATCGTTCGGCACAAAAATATGAACGGGTGGGGGACATTGTCTTGACACGTACAAGAAGCCAGTTTGAATCTGAGAAACCAGAGCAAAAAGAGGTCAACCGGGTCAAGAAAAAGATGTGACTGGAAGAGCCCCCAACACCCCCAACAAATGGAGGCGCTGTTCTCCGGGGATGGGGGGAAAACCCAAAAAAACAAACAAAAAACAGAGCTCTTCCACTTTCTTTTTGCAGAGGGAAAAATGTGTGAAAACTGGCAACCACAAGTTTACAGTTTATGCCAAACAAAGGAGAAGATGCCATCAGCAACAAAAGCAAGTCCCTGGATGCTGTATCCCCTGCTGCCACGAAGAGCTTGATACACGTATATTTGTACATGCCAGACGATGCAACGATAGAAGGCAGCAAGTCACTCATCATCAACGCCAATGACACTGATGTGGTTGTCATAGCAGTATCCCACGCCATCTCTACAGAGGATTGGTCTACCAAACCTGTGGATTTGCGTTGGGCCAAGGAGCAGTGCGCGATGGATACCAGTCCATGAAGTGTCTCTGCAATAGGGCCGGGGCGAGAAAAACCAGTGGGTCATGTACTTCCTATTGCCATTTACCGGCTGTGATGTGAGTTCTCGTTCTTTCCAGGGAAAGGAAATATAAATCTGCATGGAGACTTGGAAGTCTGTGGTGAGGTTCTGAAACCTTTACAAAACTTTCAGCAACTGCCCAACGGAAAGTTTTCCAGGATGACATACCCAAAGCTGGAGAACTTGTTGTCCTCATGTATGATAGAATCGAGTGCTTGCTAGCGGGTTGTGAGGCAAGGTGGATATCTTTGCCCGAAATAGCAGAGGTTTTTTTTTTCCTATGATGCGATCCCACAAACACTGTATGGACCTCAACGAGCATGTAAAGCGTGTGCATACCAGGTGGGATAATGGGGCCAACAACCAGTGTCCAATCCAGAAATCAGCAGTCCTGCTGACTGGCGGTTTAGACGCAGAAACAGGAGAGGACATTGGCAGATATGTGGATGAACTTCCACCCAGTTTGCAGCAAGCTGCCAGGGGATAAACTGACCAAGTGGCCTGCAAGAAAGGCTCGTAATTACGAAGATGCAAACATGCTTCGTTTCAGGACTCTCCTGCACAACACTCTGCAGTCTTGGTTGTCAACTGTAGTGTGTAGTGAACGTTGGCACATGGAAAGTCAGCTTCGATTTTAGAACGTTACTCAAAACTTATACTGGAATTATCAAGAGATTTGACTGATTTGATTGGCTCTACTGTGTTCTGACAGGAGACAGAAGCATTATGACAAGGACAGGTTCAATACACCATACAGTTGAGAATGACTCATATGTTTGTATGTTTTTGAAGGACAATATTAAGTATTGTCATTTTTTAATGAGGCCTATTTCTTTTTGTCTGTGGCAAAGCCACAAAACCTATAACTCACTTTTTGTCGGCGGCTATGGTCGGTCTGTCTGTTCGGTCCAAATTGTCGCACATTTCGCAAAAATTGTCGCACATTAATATTTTAAAGAAGAAAAAACATATTTGGACATTTTTAAAGTAGCATTTCAGTTGTCATATTTACATAGTCTACAATCCTTACGTATGGAAAGGAAATTATATACTGAACAGAGCACATGAATCGCATTAAAGCGTAGAAAAAATTAAACATACGTAATACAGACACTGCAACAGACACGACGAGTATGCAGCTTGCTTACTTCGATGAGTATAAGGATAAATAGTTTTAAATGTTTTCCAAAAGCTATAAAAAGTAACGAAATGTTGCAGAGCTAACATTCTGGGTTAACAAATTAAACTTATTGAAAAGCCACGGTGAGATCGCTCAGTGTGATATAAGGATTGCCTTGGTAAAATAGACCGCACTTCAAATCGAGGCCTGCGTCTTTTTGAAAGATGTTTCATTTTCAATTGTCGAACACCACAAAAAGATTGCGAATCCGCGCTGTTTATGTCTGTCTTATTGTATGATGGTCACCATTCATTATGTTTTTGTAAAGGACCCATATTGCAGAATTACGTTTCTTTCTGTCGATTGACAATATTGTTTTCGTTCAGAATAATATGATTCAAGTGGTTTAATTATTTCAAATGCTAAATGTGTTTCATTTTGAAACGTTGTTCTGACATTTGTTATGTTTTATATTGGATTTATGTTTCATTTAAATGTGTTCAAATTGCTACAAACTAGGAGGATTCTGTTGGCTTTCTAAAAGTAGTAAAACTGAAGCCAGTATCTCAGGAACATGTAACTAGACACCAAGAGATTCATTCAAATCCATCAACTTAGGCAGTTCTATGACAACACATGACTTTCAAAAGGGCAGCTTTGGCGGCCATCTTTGCAAAACGGACTGCCATCTTGGATTTTGAATGGCACGTCAGGAAAATTTATTCAGAGAGGACTTTCTCACACCATGCCAAATTTGGTGTCTGTATCACATTGCCTGATTATTCTTGTTATCTGCCCCACTACAGCGGGAACTCGTCAATTCGCCTAAAACACTCAACACCAACAGGAAATACGGCGTCTAAAGGTAAGGGCTGTAATTTTGTAATTGTGTGATGGGCAGTAGGTGGAAGGGTACAGGGACAAGACACCCCCGGGAATAGGCAGCGTAACAAGCAGACAGCAAAAATTGGCAAAACAGCAAACAGGCCAGTCAAAGCTGACCCCAGGTCCCCCTCTCTCTCTCTCTCTATCGTTTATTGCCTTTCTCTCCCAGTAGGGCAAGGCCATAGGCAAAGCAAAAAGCCAGAAGAAAAAAAAAAGCAAAAAAAAGCCACCACATGAATGAGGAATGAATGAAAAATGGCGTTTTTAGGTCCTCTCGACCGGCAAGGCCAATATGGGACATGGTATTATTGTAAGTTAGAAATAAAACATGTACCAAAACAAAAAAGATTTGACCGAACCGTCACAAGAGAGGACAAACACACAAAAAATGGGGGCGAAGGAACTGTTAGCGACATGTAAATATTGAGAGAACATCTAAAATTGTAAATCTTACTACTTATGCGATTTTTAGATATAAAATGGGATATATACTTGTAAAATTATCTATATTAAAAATGATTTTAATGGCTCTGGCAGAATAACCAGAAACCAACCGAAACTTCCTATCGATTAAAATATCCGGGCTACATGATATAAAAAGGAATTGTTTTTATTTTTAAGTTTATTAAAAAAAATGTATGATTATTATTAACAAAAATATGATTTGATGATAATTATATACCAGAAAATAAAAGGTATATAAGGCGTGTTTTAATAAAATGTTAAAAAAATTTACTTGTCCAACCGGGGGGAAGGCATATCCATCCCCTCGGGAACTTCCCAAACTAAGGGGCAATAGTATACATCGTGGACTTTAGGCGAGTTATATATATGCGATAAAACTATTATATTAAATTGTATGTAATACCATGACAGAGATCCCTGGGGTTATGGCGGTTGTGATCGTAAAATACTTAGTGATTAAAAATGTTTAAGTAAAAAGTTTCATAAAGTATGAATGCTAAAATGTGTATATATGTATGAGTGTAAGGGGACAGGGTCCAAGTTGACCACAAGCGACACAACCTCCCTGCCCCGGCCAGGCAATATTATATAATAAATATCTTAAAGTAAATTTACGAAAATTATTTGGCACGGGAGCCGAGAGTAAAAATATTAATACAAACATAACGTTTGAACAATATTCAATAATAATAGGTGGTGTATGATAGTAATGATAGTGAGGGGGTAACCACCGATTCTTGGCTTTCCTCGGTCGGGGGGGAGGCGGGAGGGGAGGGGGACTGTGCATGTAAATCCCCCCCCCCCCCCCCCACCCCCACCCCCCCCCCCCCCACCCCCCCCCCCCCCCCCCCCCCTCCCCCCCCCCCCCCCCCCCCCCTACCGAGCAGTCCCTAGGTTAGCAAGGGCGCGCCTCCGCGTTTATTGAGTCATTTGCGGGGGGGGCGGCGTGCGGGGGTGGTGGTTAGAGCGGGGTGGACCCCCTCATCACTCTTCGAGGATCGCCGGGGACAGATGTATTTAAAAAAAAAAAAATGCGTCCCTACCAAACGCACTAGAACGGGACAACTCTCAACTTTAAAATCCATTAGGGTACTGTATTGAAATATGACATAATGTGGTGGTGGTAGAGGTGTGGTTAAAAAGCATTCCCATCTAATCTATAAAGCGTTTTAAACAGTAAATGTGGCCTGGGGGGGGGGGGGGGGGGGGGGGGGAAAGTGTAGTGGAGTGTGCTCAGCCCGGCTGTCGGGGGTGGACCCCAACCCCTCACCAATAATTAAATATTAAGTTCCAATATCATTAAGATATAAATTCCCATCTAATCTATAAAGGCAGGGGGGGGGGCGGGTAGTGTAGTGGGTGTTTGCTCAGCCCGCTTGTGCGTGGGTGACACCCACCCTCACCAATTTAAAATATAAGTTTCCAATTATCATTAAGATAAATTTCCCATCTAATCTCTATAAAGCGTTTTTAAAACGTAAATGTGCCTGGGGGGGGGGGGGGGGGGAGTGCGGCGAGTGTAGGGGGGTGCTCAGCCCGCTGTCGTGGGTGACCCCACCCTCACCAATTAAATATTAAGTTCCAATATCATTAAGATAAATGGAAATATTAAACTAGAAATGGCGGCCAAAAGAGGTCTGACTAAGGGCCATTACAAACATTATCAGGGGGGACCATCCCTGTGTGCCTTTTCTTAAAATGGTGTGTTGGTTATACTGTATCTTAAGTATTTTTAAGTTTTAAAAGAATTCTGTGAGTTCATTTTTAATATGGGTGCAGGGCTCAAATAAGTTATTTAGATTTAAGGTGTTGTCACATTCGCAAATAAGGTTTTTAAATTTACAATAGTGTGATCTGGTTCGTAGGCGGAATTGTTTGGATAAAATATGAGGTGGCACAGAAAGGAAAAGTCCCCCCCGCACTATCTGATGGTCCCAGGCGTGGGCCCTTGCATACTTATCGAGTTCCCCGTCCCACCCCTAGGAAGCTGATCCCCTAAGCAAGGTTTTACATTCCAAAATTGAAAGTTTAATGTGATTAATCGCCCTGTGGTACCGACCGCCGGTGGCGGCCATCTTGGCCTCCCGTGTGGCGGCCAGGTCATTGCGGCATTATACCACAGTGGGATGGGATCCACACCAAATCTATCTGTGTATACCTTTTAAGTGAAGCTGGTGTATGAGGTGTTTGATCTCATTTTTAATTTCAGAACAATTATTGTTATTACCTTGTAGGGATTTGATTGAAGAAAGGGAATCTGACAAAATTACAATGTGAAAAAAAGGTGGGTTAGGTAATTATTTATATAGGCCAGTGCTTCTAATATGGCCCATAAGTTCTGCGGAAAAATATAGATATGTTTTTATTAAGTTTGAAAAACATTGGTAATTTTAAGACTGGGAATGGCAAATGCACATCCTGGGTGCCTGCCCGTTTGTTCATTAGGGATCCATCAGTAACAATGGTTAATAAATGTTTTAAATTATATATATTTTTTCCTTGGCTGCGGCTGTCAAACGATTAATATCATGATTCTCTTTATTATATAATTGGAGTGGAGGGTTGTATCATAATCGGGGGGGGGGGGGGGGGTCCCAGTCCCACTGTGGGGTGTCTGTGCTGTGGAAAAGAGGCGAATGTTCCTGAAAAAAAGAAGGCTGGCCTGTCCGTCAACAAATCATGATAAAATATATTAATATACATTTATTTTGAGGACTGGCCTCTTCAAACAAAAGTACATGTGTATAATCAATAATATTAATACATTTATTTTGGGGGGCGAACCAATGGTCCGAAAAAGTAACATAAAATTCATTTAAGGAAATATTATCAGTTGCATACAGTCTTGTTAAAAATGTAGCACAATTTAATTTTATTAAGTGGGGTTAAGGGCAACCAATCCACATCCCTATAAATCAAAGCTGTTACTGCGTAAAATGGAAGACCCAAGGCAGATTTCAAGGCCTTTGATTCTATTCTTTGAAGTTTAATAAGGTTTGTATTTGAAAGGGAGTAAAAGGCCTCCATGCAGTAGGTAAGTCTAGAACGTACCAGGGTACGAACCAGGTATGTAAGAAATTTAGGGTCTTGGGCCCACTTTTGGCGTGAAATAATTTAAATAAAATTTAGTGCACCGGAAGCCTTGTTGATCAAAAGCTCTACATGTACATTCCAAGACAGGTTGCGTGTCAAAAATACACCTAAAAATTTAACATAGGCTGCTGGTGTTTTTTACTTGATTAATAATCTTAATACTATAATCATTTTCTTTTGTATTTGAAAAAACATAATTTCACACTTTTGTGGGGAAAGTGTGAAACCATTACTGTATAAATAATTTATTATTTTATTAGTATTAATTTGGTGAATGGAAAGTTCAGGGTCAAGAGTGACCCTTTTTCCGCAAATAGTATTTATAGACCATATCGCAATATCGTCCGCGTACATTGAAATCTTGCAATTTTCTAATTTTAGTTTGGAAATATCGTGTATCATTATGTTAAATAGGGTGGGGGCTACAATACTGCCCTGAGGCACTCCCATATCCAAGTAGTGTTTTAATGACGTGGACTGGCCCACCCTCACCCTTAGGCTTCTATTTTGTAAAAATGATAAGACAAAATTAAACATGTTACCCTCGATGCCGAGGCTTTTGAGTTTATCTAAGAGCCTTCCATGCCAGACGGAGTCATACGCCCCTTTAATATCAAAGGAAGGTGGACAAAAAAACAAAGGACTTTTCTGCGACGCGCAACAAGAAGATCGTCTGACGTGGGAGGTGAGTCTTACTATTTGTTCCATACAGTTTCTGTGTCTTCTAAAACCTGCTTGGAACTTGGGGATAATATTGTTTTTGTCCAAATAATATTCGAGTCTTTTTTTACGATTCGCTCGTAAATGTTTCCGAGGTGAGGGGTGAGGGAGATGGGGCGGTAACTTTTGGGATCCCTGGCCGGTTTTCCAGGCTTCAGGATCCCTACCACCTGAGCTTCCTTCCATGATTGTGGCACTGTTCCCTCACTCCAACACCTGGAGTAAAAACTGTAAAGTATTTCACAAAAAATTGGGGGAAGTTGCTTTGTAGGAGATAGGATCATCTCCTGTGGCTTTACTGGTTTTCTTAATTTGTGTAATGGATGCAACAACCTCGGCAAGTTTGAGGGGGGCATTTATATAATGTTCATTATTATCTGATTTTTTATGACTAGGTGTGCTTTGTCATTCAATTCGCTCCTTAGTCGGGAGGGACTTGAACTGACTAGCATCGGCGAACACCTCCGCCAAGGCGTTCGCTGTTTCTTTATTTGTAGTAGTGCATTTATTATTTATTAATTATTGTCACTCTCGGCTCCCATACCTTATTTTTATAATTCAATTTTCTCATCTTTTTCCAGGCCTTACTAAGGTCTCTGTAATCAGTGATTTCTTCTTTATTAAAATAGTCACGCTTAACTAAATTAATAATATCGTCACAATTCTTTTCCGCTTCTATTTTTTTAATGTGATTGGGGTTGGGTGGGATGAGCGTCAAAGCAGTTACAGGCCTTCTTTTTGGCCTGCACTGCCTTTTTGACCTGCTCATTCCACCATGGTTTAGCTTTGGGGTTGTCAGTATTAGTTGTAGGTAATAATGGAATAGCGCTATCACAGGCATTGAAAATGTTTAATCTAATATTTTGATAATGTACTTCAAAGTCGGAGCTGAAAACATCGTCTACATTATATTTATTAAGGATTGATTGGAATAAAGGCCAGTTAGCTTTGTCAAAGTTGTATTTGGGTTGTTGTTGTTGTGTGTCTTTAGTAAGTTCGGGGGTTACGTTAAGTTCTATTGAAATGGGTTTGTGATCTGAAAAAAGGTTGTCAGAAAGGGGGTACCACTGATAATTAGTTAGTAATTCGGGGGAAATTAAAGTCAGATCTATGGCTGTAGGTTGTTGTTTAGTACTGTCGGGGTAACGAGTGGAAGAACCATCGTTCAAAATGACTAGGGTTGATTTATTCATTTCTTCAAACAAATTAATTCCTCCAAGATCAGATATATTGGGCCTGTGGAAGGCCTCCCAGGTAGGGTGGTGGGCATTAAAGTCTCCCGCCACGACCCAGGAGACCGTCCCAGAAAGCGAGTTCATCCAATTATTATTGTTATTTTGTATATAACCCATTGGAAAATATATATTTAAAATATTCGTATTTCTACCATCAATTCGAAGTTGTATTGTGTTTGAATACACAGTATTTACCACGTTTTCCCGGTGAATAAACACTAGTATATTTTTTGTTCTGTACGCGTGTGTTGTAGTTTTGTGGACGTTCCAGTGGGAGCTCCGAGGAGTCCCCAGCCGAATCCAGTCCATTGGCTTGTGTATCCATGGTCATGCTCTCCTCGGAGACAGGTACAGGGGTCACCGTAGTGTCCCCTTGCTCCTGTAGCTCCTGAGTGAATGTAGTGAGAGTGGTTTTTTTTGAATGCGAGTGGAGGCTGAACCTTCCCCCTCCATTTCTGTCAAATTTTCTTTTGTTTTTTGGTTTCCTGGAACCTCAATTTCTGTTGGACTATCGGTTGATTTGATCGATCTCGATCTTTTGCGTGAGTGGATGAGGGGGGTCTCTTGGGCGTGGCCCTTCTTGCCAGTTGGCGTCATGAAAACATTGTCCCGTGGCGATTCAGGATCTGGACTACAAATCGAAGTAGAGCTTGAGCTACACGAATTCGGAAGCTATTTCTGTTTCCCCCCTCCCTCCCCAGTGTTGGTTTCACTCATATTGTGACTAAATAACGTGATGCACCCCTATAACTATTTACATCATGAAACCAAAAACATGGGAAGAACAAAAGAGGAAAAGGGAAAAAATGAAATGTTAGGAAATATATA
>JAGGCT020000035.1:5836249-5854079 GCA_017654935.2 Phymorhynchus buccinoides
CCTCTTTTCTCCCCCATCCTTTCGCCCCCCCCCCCCCCCCCCCCCCCCCCCCCCCCCCCCCCCCGTCTCACTCTTGATGATCTGATGGTGGTGATGATGACGATAATGATGGGATGATGATTACGATGCTGATAGAGGATGGTGGATAATGATGATGGTGATGATGTAGTGAAGGTTGAATGATGGTGATGATAGTAATGGTGCTAGTGGAAGTAATGGAAACTTACAATGGACTCCTTCGTCAAAGAGCCAGTTGCTGCAGACTCTGTTTAACAAAAATCATCATCATCATCACAATTATCATCATCGTCACCATCATCATCATTATCAACTAACAATAATATACAGGCCAACAATGTACAGTATATAGATGAGCACAGTAGAGAATCGGAATCCAGTAAGAGATCGGACATTCCTATTTCTACTAGTACAAATCGTATTTCTAATTTTCTACTTGGCTTTTTCTACTAGTACAAATCGGAATTCCGATTTCTACTAACAGCCAGTAGAAATCAGAATCCAGTACGATTCGGAATCCTACTAGTACAAATCAGAATTCCGATTTCTACTGGCTTTTTTTCTAGTACAAATCGGAATTCCGATTTATAATAACAGCTAGTAGCTAATAGGAATTCAGTACAAATTAAAATCTAAATATTTTAGCAATTGTAAAAGAAGAAAAGACAAAAAAGACAGGGCATAATATTGATAAGATCAGAGCAGTGATCACTGAGTTCTAAGAAGGAACAAATGGTTGATCATTGTTTAAGATTTTCCATTGTGTGAATTGTAATCAAGTAAATCAAGTTTGCAGCTCCGTCAAATCAGTTGCTCAGTCAACTGGTGTTTCAACTTTGTCAGAGAGAGTACACCAGTGGCAGTATTTAGAATTTCATTCAACTAAATTCAACAGAGCAAAGATGGAGGATCAGAAGAATAAATTGTATTCCCTTTTTGACGAAATGCTTGTCAGTAGTGAGTGGGAGCGAAAACACATAAGTATGTTATGATATTGTTTTGAGTGTTGGTCCAGTATGATTATATTAGAGAAAGAGAGAGAAAGGGAGAGAGAGAGCGAGAGGTATAGAGAGAGAGAGAGGGGGGAGGAGTGAGAGGGAGGAGAGAGAGAGAGAGGGAGGAGAGAGAGAGAGAGAGATGGAGATAAGAGGAGAGAGAGGGAGAGAGGGAGAGAGAGACAGAGAGATAGAGAGTGTGTGGGAGAGGGAGAGGGGGAGAGAGAGGGTGAGAGAGAGAGAGAAAGAAAGAAAAAAGAGAGGGAGAGAGAGAGAGTACAGAGAGAGAGCAGAGAGAGAGAGAGAGAGAGATGGAGAGAGAGAGAGAGAGGGAGAGAGAGAGTACAGAGAGAGAGAGCGTACAGAGAGAGAGAGAGCCCGAGCGAGATAGATAGAGAGGGAGAGAGAAAGGGAGAGAGAGAGTACAGAGAGAGAGAGAGAGAGAGAGAGAGAAAGCGAGAGAGTACACAGAGAGAGAGAGAGAGTACGAGAGAGAGAGAGACTGAGAGGGAGAGAAGAGAGACTACAGAGAGAGCGCGAGAGTACAGAGAAAGAGAGAGAGATTACAGAGAGAGATAGAGAGAGAGCATTTATGTGCTGGTGCAAAAATTCCTTATTTTTAAGAAATGCGATTTAAAAAAAAAATCATTTTTAAAAATTAACATAAGGGTAAGTATTCCAAAACATTCCCTAACATAAGGGTTAGTATTACAAAAAGATAAATAGCTAAAAAGGTTCATAAAAAAAAAAAAATAACCTCAAACGCAGCTTTAGTTGGTAATAAAGGCAAAAACGAAAAAAATTGGAATTAACTGATAAATGCAGGGGTGGTGGCACATCTTTACCTTTACCAAAAACGAATGTCTTACTTAGCATGACATTCGTTGCAGCGGCGATGGCCCTCATGTCGTTGATGACCTCGTCTTTTCTTCCGAGGTCATCCTGAAAAATGAACAAAAACAGGACAATCAATATGATCAAAATTGAATCAATAAAATGTAAGTAAACATTAACATACCATCTTACAAAACTAAGGGTTAAACTAAGGTACCCGAGTCAGTCGCATTATAAGGCGCAGGGGTCTCAGTCTAAGAAAACAAAGTATCGCCTCATAGTCCGTACAATATGGTAAGCTGTACCGTGATATTCCAATGCTGTAGAATATCATTTATAGTACAGCTCTCATTAACTATTGGCCCTTTCTACTGCTTACTGACAACCAGTGGTAAAAGCCTCTTGAGGAAAGGGCCATTATTTGGTACAATGTTAATACTTTGTTTTCGACAGATACCAACTCATCTATCTAATAGGATGTTGTCAATAAGTCTTGGTGTTACCACCCCCTCCTGCTGCAGTAACACAGCCCATCTACAGCGATTGACAGAGAATTGGTGTTACCCCCCCCCCCCTGCTGCAGCAAGGACCACAGCTCATCGACAGCGTTTGGCAGATAATTGGTGTTACCCCCCCCCCCCTCCTGCTACAGCAAGGACCACAGCTTATCTACAGCGTTTGGTAGAGAATTGGTGTTACCACCACCCCTGCGGACCACAGCTCATCGACAGCGTTTGGCAGATCATTGGTGTTACCACCACCACCCCTGCTGCAGCAAGGACCACAGCTCATCTACAGCGTTTGGTAGAGAATTGGTGTTACCACACACCCCTGCTGCAGTAAGGACCACACAGCCCCATCTACAGCGTTTGGCAGAGAATTGGTGTTACCACCCCCTCCTGCTGCAGTAACACAGCCCATCTACAGCGTTTGGCAGAGAATTGGTGTTACCACCCCCTCCTGCTGCAGTAACACAGCCCATCTACAGCGTTTGGCAGAGAATTGGTGTTACCACCCCCTCCTGCTGATGTAACACAGCCCATCTACAGCGTTTGGCAGAGAATTGGTGTTACCACCCCCTCCTGCTGCAGTAACACAGCTCATCTACAGCGTTTGGCAGAGAACTGGTGTTACCACCCCCTCCTGCTGATGTAACACAGCCCATCTACAGCGTTTGGCAGAGAATTGGTGTTACCACCCCCTCCTGCTGCAGTAACACAGCTCATCTACAGCGTTTGGCAGAGAATTGGCGCTGCATATGTGAAGCCCAAGTTCATTCTAGAGGTATTCCACTGGGGTAATGTCTGTAGTGAAACTGAGGCCCACTGCAGGTCTTCTGGAACACTTTTTGGTCTTGTGTTGTTGGTTCTGGATTCTCTGGCTGGTCACATGAACATTCTTTGCACTTTTTAATACAGTCTGAAGATCGCCAGATGCAGTCCAGGATTCAGAACAGACGACCCTGTCTTGTTGTCACGGGAGGTCAACCGGGTGTCAGTCCAGTGGTCAGGAGTCAGATGACCCTGTCATGTCACGTGAGGTCAACCGGGTGAGGGGCCTCCGGTGTCAGTCCAGTGGTCAGGAGTCAGATGACCCTGTCATGTCACGTGAGGTCAACCGGGTGAGGGGCCTCCGGTGTCAGTCCAGTAGTCAGGACCCTAGTCAGTATTATCTGAATCGAGTCACGCCAAGTTTTCTGCCCCTTTCAATTAGTCCCACTCGTCTAGGATCCATAGCAAGGCTCTTTCTCTGTGTTCGTCTGTCCGAGTTTGGCGTGGACCATGGTTACTTTGCTGGTGGTTACGTCACTATCCGCATGGGTGCTACTCTTTAGGTTGCACACCGATTTCAGGTTTTTTTCTCAAGAAAATGAACTTCAGTTGGGTTTTTAAAATTCATCCCCAAACCCCAGTACATATGAAACGTTAAACAGATGTATTGTAGCTAGGCCCCTCACGTGTCCTCCCACGTCCCCAGCAAACCCACAGGAACCCCTCTTCGTCAGCTGGATTGATGTGTGTGTGTGTGAGTGTGTGTGAGTGTGTGGTGTGTGTGTGTGTCGTGTGTTGTGTTGTGCGTGTGCGTGTGCGTGTGTGTGATTGCGTGCGTGTGCGCATGTGCGTGTTCGTGTGTGTGTGTGTGTGCGCCTAGCGTGGTTGTGTGCTCGGTGTGTGAGCGTGTGTGTGTGTGTGTGTGTGTGCTGGTGCTTCGTGTGTGCGGTGCAAGTGTAAACATACTTATCCTGTGCTATCTTGATCTCATTTTCCAGCTCTTTCTGGAGCTGGAGTTGTTCTAACTGTTGAATAAACAAACAAATGATAAATTAATATAATTAGTCTTTATTTTACTCTATCTGAAGAACAATGATAATGAATCTTTATTTTACCACACTAAAAGTATTGTTAGGTCATACTTGGCATCATTGATAAATAGACAAGAAAGCAAATAACTTAAAAAAATATATTTCGAAAACATACCATTATTTCACAAAAGAGTCGGAGTGGCAGTGGAAAAATAAATAAAGAGAGAGAGAGGGAGAGAGAGAGAGAGAGAGAGAGAGAGAGAGAGAGAGAGAGAGAGAGAGAGGAGAGAGAAAGAGAGAAGAGAGGGAGAGACGAACTCGAATTTGTTAATGAGGATAAACTGAGTAAGCAGAAATAACAGCTTATTTTCATCAGGTCCTCTAAAATAATGACATATGAAGTGAATAAATAAATAAATAAATTCACAAAAAACAAACTGAAATGGTTCAAAAGTAAACAGTCAAATGTAACAAATCCTAAGAACAAGAGAGAGAGAGGGAGGGAGAGAGGAAGTTGCTGTGAGCCCTAACGGGGCGATGGCAACGGCAACCGAGGCGGCCGTGTCATTTGCGCGGTTTGGCAAATGTGCGAAACGCGTATCCGACGGCCTTTCAGCGCCCGTATCTCCGGTATTTCTGGGCGGATTGCCTTCGAATTTGGAAGGTAGATGACCGGGGACAGTGACTATCTGTGTGCCAAACTGGAAGCGAATTGATTTATAAACGCGCGCGATATACGCCGCTCAACAAGACCCAACATTGACTCGAAATTCGGAACGTGCATGACCGGGCATAGTGACTATGTTGGATGCAACACTTTACAGACCCAGCACGTCACGTGTCAAAATCACGGTTTTCACGTGTTTTCCCTCTTATAGCTGGTAAGAAAATCTTAAGAAATCTTCCTAGCATAAGAGGGAATGTGACACGTGACGTGGGGAAGTCTTTAACGGCACCCATTCATAACCGTGCGCGCTATGAGCAGATTTACATTTTGCGAACTACACTAATTTCAACATCTTTTGGGGATTTACTGTAGCAAAGCCCTCCTATCCCCACCCCCCCCCCCCCCACCCCCAGAAACCCACACAACCCCTCACTCTTGATGATCCCCACAAGATCGTCCCCCCCCCCCCCCATGACCGTTATGATGGTGTCTCCCCCCCCCCCCCCCCCCCCGATCTTCCCCCCCCCCCCCCCCCCCCCCCCCCCCCCCGTGATGATGATGATAGTGATGATCATGTCATGATGATGGTGAAGATGGTAGTGAAGGTAAATGATGGTGATGATGCCATTACATGACTGCTGATGGAAGTATTGGATTACAATGGACTCTTTCGTCAAAGAGCCAGTGCCGGCATACTATGTAACACTTATCTTCATCTTCATCACATTTTTCATCACGATGATGGTCATGGTCAATGATGATTGTAGTTTGAAGGTATACAGAACATGATGGTATATGATGATAATAATTCGGTGCTAGTGGAATTCCGATTCTACTGGAAAACCTACCTAATGGACTCCTTCGTCAAAGAGCCAATCGTTCCGATTTCTGCAGACTCTTGTAACAAAAATCATATGATCATCATCAGTACAAATCATCAATCATCGTCACCATCATCATCAATTAATCATCATAATCACCTAATGATAGAATTCAGTACAACAAATATACAGTATATAAGATGTCACAGTAGAAATCGGAATCCATTGAGTAGAAGGAAGAAATCGGAATTTTCCATTCTGATTTCTACTAGTACAAATCGTCAAATCTAGTTGCTCTACTGGCTTTTTTTCTAGTAACAAATCAGAATTCCGATTTCTACTAACAGCAAAGTAGAAATCGGAAGAATCAATTGTATTCGATTTTGGACGAAATCTTGTCAGTACTAGTAGCGAAATCAGAATTCTGTTATTTCTACTGGCTTTTTTATTAGTACAAAGACGGAATTCCGATTTCTAGAGGGCGAACAGCTAGTAGAAATAGAATTCAGTACAAATCAAAGAGAGAGAGAGAGGGGGTAGAGAGAGAGAGAGGGAGAGAGAACAGAGAGGGAGAGAGAGAGAGAGAGAGAGGGAGAGAGAGAGAGAGAGAGAGAGGGAGAGAGAGAGAGAGAGGGAGAGAGAGAGTACAGAGAGAGAGAGAGGGAGAGAGAGAGAGACGGAGAGCGAGAGAGAGAGGGAGAGAGAGAGTACAGAGAGAGAGAGAGAGAAGAGAGCGAGACATAGAGAGAAGCAGAGAGAGAGAGAGGGACAGAGAGATATCAGAGAGAGAGAGAGGGAAGAGAGAGAGAGAGTACAGAGAGAGAGAGAGAGAGTACAGAGAGAGAGAGAGAGTAGTACAGAGAGAGAGAGAGAGAGAGCATTTATGTGCTGGTGCAAAAATTCCTTATTTTTAAAGAAATGCGATTTAAAAAAAAAACTCATTTTTAAAAATTAACATAAGGGTAAGTATTCCCAAAACATTCCTAACCATAAGGGTTAGTATTCCAAGAAAGATAATTACCTGAAAAGGTTCATAAAGTGCAGCTTTATGTTTGGTAAGAAAGGCAAAAACGGAAAAATCGGAATTAACCACGAGAAATAATGCAGGGGTGGATGGCACATCTTTACCTTTACCACAAACGAATGTCTTACTTAGCATGACATTCGTTGCAGCGGCGATGGCCCTCATGTCGTTGATGACCTCGTCTTTTCTTCCGAGGTCATCCTGAAAAATGAACAAAAACAGGACAATCAATATGATCAAAATTGAATCAATAAAATGTAAGTAAACATTAACATACCATCTTACAAAACTAAGGGTTAAACTAAGGTACCCGAGTCAGTCGCATTATAAGGCGCAGGGGTCTCAGTCTGAAAAAAAACACTATCGCCTCATAGTCCCGTACAATATGGTAAGCTGTACCGTAGTATTCCAATGCTGTAGAATAAACATTTACAGCTCTCATTTACTTTATTGGCCCTTTCATACTGATTACTGACAACCAGTGGTATAAAAGCACTCTTGAGGAAAGGGCGCATTATTTGGTACAATGTTAATACTTTGTTTTCGACAGATACCAACTCATCTATCTAATAGGATGTTGTCAATAAGTCTTGGTGTTACCACCCCCTCCTGCTGCAGTAACACAGCCCATCTACAGCGATTGACAGAGAATTGGTGTTACCCCCCCCCCCCCTGCTGCAGCAAGGACCACAGCTCATCGACAGCGTTTGGCAGATAATTGGTGTTACCCCCCCCCCCTCCTGCTACAGCAAGGACCACAGCTTATCTACAGCGTTTGGTAGAGAATTGGTGTTACCACCACCCCTGCTGCGGACCACAGCTCATCGACAGCGTTTGGCAGATCATTGGTGTTACCACCACCACCCCTGCTGCAGCAAGGACCACAGCTCATCTACAGCGTTTGGAGTACAGAGAATTGGTGTTACCACCTACACTCCTGCTGCAGTAAGGACCACAGCTCATCTACAGCGTTTGGCAGAGAATTGTTACCAACCCCTCCTGCTGCAGTAACACAGCCCATCTACAGCGTGGCAGAGAATTGGTGTTACCACCCCCTCCTGCTGCAGTAACACAGCCCATCTACAGCGTTTGGCAGAGAATTGGTGTTACCACCCCCTCCTGCTGCAGTAACACAGCCCATCTACAGCGTTTGGCAGAGAATTGGTGTTACCACCCCCTCCTGCTGATGTAACACAGCCCATCTACAGCGTTTGGCAGAGAATTGGTGTTACCAACCCCTCCTGCTGCAGTAACACAGCTCATCTACAGCGTTGGTGTCATCTGGCAGAGAACTGGTGTTACCACCCCCTCCTGCTGATGTAACACAGCCCATCTACAGCGTTTGGCAGAGAACTTGGTGTTACCACCCCCTCCTGCTGCAGTAACACAGCTCATCTACAGCGTTTGGCAGAGAATTGGCGCTGCATATGTGAAGCCCAAGTTCATTCTAGAGGTGTTCCACTGGGGTAATGTCTGTAGTGAAACTGAGGCCCACTGCAGGTCTTCTGGAACACTTTTTGGTCTTGTGTTGTTGGTTCTGGATTCTCTGGCTGGTCACATGAACATTCTTTGCACTTTTTAATACAGTCTGAAGATCGCCAGATGCAGTCCAGGATTCAGAACAGACGACCCTGTCTTGTTGTCACTTGTCACGGGAGGTCAACCGGGTGTCAGTCCAGTGGTCAGGAGTCAGATGACCCTGTCATGTCACGTGAGGTCAACCGGGTGAGGGGCCTCCGGTGTCAGTCCAGTGGTCAGGAGTCAGATGACCCTGTCATGTCACGTGAGGTCAACCGGGTGAGGGGCCTCCGGTGTCAGTCCAGTAGTCAGGACCCTAGTCAGTATTATCTGAATCGAGTCACGCCAAGTTTTCTGCCCCTTTCAATTAGTCCCACTCGTCTAGGATCCATAGCAAGGCTCTTTCTCTGTGTTCGTCTGTCCGAGTTTGGCGTGGACCATGGTTACTTTGCTGGTGGTTACGTCACTATCCGCATGGGTGCTACTCTTTAGGTTGCACACCGATTTCAGGTTTTTTTCTCAAGAAAATGAACTTCAGTTGGGTTTTTAAAATTCATCCCCAAACCCCAGTACATATGAAACGTTAAACAGATGTATTGAGCTAGGCCCTCACGTGTCCTCCCACGTCCCCAGCAAACCCCAGGAACCCCTCTTCGTCAGCTGGATTGATGTATGTGTGTGGGTGTGAGTGTGTGTGAGTGTGGGAGGTTGTGTGTGTGTGTGTGTGCTGTTTGTGTGTGCGATGTTTGCGTGTGCGTGTGCGTGTGTAGTATTGCATAGTGTGCGTGCGCGTGTGTGTGTGTGTGTGTGTGTGGTGTGCGTGCGTGCGTGCGGTTGTGTGTGTGTGTGTGTGTGTGTGGTGTGTCGTCTGTGTGCTGCCGTGTGTGTGCGTGCAAGTGTAAACATACTTATCCTGTGCTATCTTGATCTCATTTTCCAGCTCTTTCTGGAGCTGGAGTTGTTCTAACTGTTGAATAAACAAACAAATGATAAATTAATATAATTAGTCTTTATTTTACTCTATCTGAAGAACAATGATAATGAATCTTTATTTTACCACACTAAAAGTATTGTTAGGTCATACTTGGCATCATTGATAAATAGACAAGAAAGCAAATAACTTAAAAAAATATATTTCGAAAACATACCATTATTTCACAAAAGAGTCGGAGTGGCAGTGGAAAAATAATAAAGAGAGAGACGTACTGAGACGATAGAGAGAGACGAGAGACCCTCAGAGAGAAGAGAGAGAGAGAGAATGAGAGAAGAGAGAGAGATGAGATCGAACTCGGAATTTTTAATGAGGAAATAAACTGAGTAAGCAGAAATAACAGCTTATTTTCATCAGGTCCTCTAAAATAATGACATATAAACGTGAATAAATAAATAAATAAATAAATTACCAAAAACAAACTGAAATGGTTCAAAAGTAAACAGTCAAATGTAACATCAATATCCTAAGAACAAGAGAGAGAGAGGGAGGGTGAGAGAGAGAATTTGCTGTGAGCCCTAACGGGGCGATGGTCCAAACAGCAACCGAGGCGGCCGTGTCATTTTCACGGTGCGGCAAATGTGCGAAACGCGTATCCATCGGCCTTTCAGCGCCCGTATCTCCGGTATTTCAGGACCGATTGCCTTCAAATTTGGCAAGTAGATGACCGGGGACAGTGACTATCTGTGTGCCAAACTGGCGAGCGAATTGATTTATAAACGCGCGCGATATCAGCGCTCGATCCTCAACAAGACCCAACATTGACTCGAAATTCGGAACGTGCATGACCGGGCATAGTGACTATGTTGGTGCAACACTTTACAGACCCAGCACGTCACGTGTCAACATCACGGTTTTCACGTGTTTTCCCTCTTATAGCTGGTAAGAAATCTTAAGAAATCTTCCTAGCATAAGAGGGAAGAGTGACACGTGGATGTGACAACGTGGTGGGGAGTCCTTTAAACAGGCAGCCCAGTCATAACCCGTGGTGCGCGTCTATGAGCCAGATTTAGTCTGCATTTTGCGCGAACTACCACTTAATTTCAACCCCATCTTTTTTGTGGGGATTTACTGTAGCAAAGCACTCCTAATCCCCCTATCCAACCATACCCCCCCCCCATATCCCGCCCCCCCCCCCCCCCCCCCCCCGTCCCGTCTCTCACTCTGCTGATGATCATGAGGGTGGTGATTGATGACGATAAATGATGGTGAATGATGATTTACGATGCCTGATAGGTGTGGTGATAATGATGATGGTGATGATGGTAGTGAAGGTGAATGATGGTGATGATAATAATGGTGCTAGTGGAAGTAATGGAAACTTACAATGGACTCCTTCGTCAAAGAGCCAGTGCCTGCAGACTCTGTAACAAAAATCATCATCATCATCACAATTATCATCACCATCATCATCATAATCACAATCATCATAATCATAATAATCATAATACAGCAACAATATACCAGTATAATATGATCACAGTAGAAATCGAATCCAGTAGAAATCGGATTCCGATTTCTACTAGTAGCAATCGGAATTCTACATTTCTACTAACTTGGCTTTTTTTTCTAGTACAAATCATCGGATTCCCGATTTCCTACTAACAGCCAGTAGAATCGGAATCCAGTACGATTCGGTCCTACCTAGTACAAATCGTAAGTGTTACAAATGTCAGAATTCGATTTGTTCTACTGCTGTTTTTTTTCTAGTACAAATCGGAATTCCATATTCTGTAATAACAGCTAGTATGAAAGAGTAATTCAGTTTACCCCCCCCCCCCCCAAATAAAAGAGAGAGAAGAGGGAGAGAGAGAGTAACAGAGAGAGAGGAAGAGAGAGAGGGGAGAGAGGGTAGAGAGAGAGGAGCGAGAGAGTACAGAGAGAGGAGAGCGAGAGAGAGAGATGAAAGAGCGAGATGAGAGAGGGAGAGAGAGAGTACAGAGAGAGAGAGAGGAGAGAGTACACAAGAGAGAGAGTAGAAGACAGAGAGAGAGAGAGAGAGGGAGAGAGAGAGAGTACAGAGAGAGAGAGAGAGTACAGAGAGAGGAGAGAGAGTTACAGATGAGGAGAGAGAGAGAGCATTATGTGACTGTTGCAAAAATTCCATTATTTTTAAGATAATGCGATTTAAAAAAATAAATCATTTTTAAAATGTAAAACATAAGGTAAGTATTTCCAAAAACATTCCTAACATGTAAGGGTAGTATTCCAAAAAGAAATTACTGAAAAGTTCATAAAGTGCAAGCTTTAGTGTTTGGTAAGAAATGGGCAAAAAACGGAATAAATGTGAATTGTAACCGAGATAATGCAGGGGGTATGGCACATCGTTACCTTTACCACTAAACGAATGTCTTATCTTAGCATGACATTCGGTTGCAGCGGCGATGGCATCATGTCGTTTTGATGACCCGTCTGTTTCTTCTTTGTTTTTGTTTTTACCGAGGTCCTTCTGAAAAATGAACAAAAACAGGACAATCAATATGATCAAAAATTGAATCAATTAAAAATGTAAGTAAACATTAAACTACCACTTAACAATAAACTAAGGGTTAAATAAGGTACCCGAGTTCATGTCGCATTATAAGGAGCAGGGTCTCAGTCTGGAAAACAAACTATCGCTCATAGTCCGTACAATATGGAAGCTGTACCGTAGTATTCCAATGTCTTGTTAGAATAACAGTTATCAGCTCTCATTTTACTATTGGTGCCCTTTCTACTGATTTATGACAACCAGTGGTAAAAGCCTCTTGCGGAAAGGGCACTATTATTTGGTACAATGTTAATACTTTGTTTTCGACAGATACCAATCATCTATCTAATAGGCTGTGTGTCCAATAAGTCTGGTGTACAACCCCCTCCTGCTGCAGGAACAAGGCCCATTCTACAGCGATTGACAGAGAATTGGTGTACCCCCCCCCCCTGCTGCAGCAAGGACCACAGCATCATCGACAGCGTTTTGGCAGATATATTGGTGTTTACCCCCCCCCCTCATCTTGCCTACAGCAAGTGTACCACAGCTTATCTACAAGCGTTGTGGTATGAGAATTGGTGTTACCACATCCCACCCCGGCGGACCACAGGCTCATCGACAGCGTGTTGGCAGATCATGGGTGTTACCACCACACACCCCTGCTGTCAGCAAGGACACACAGCGCATCTGTACAGCAGGTTTGGTTAGAGAATTGGTGTAACAACACACTCCCTGCTGCAAGTAGGAACCACAAGCCACCATCTACATGCGTTTGGCAGAGAATTGGTGTTACACCCCTCCTGCTGCAGTACACAGGCCCATCTACAGCTGTTGTTGGCAGAGAATTGGTGTTACCACCCCCTCTGCTGTACAGTAACACATGTCCATCTACAGCGTTTGGCAGAGAATTGGTGTTACCCACCCCCATCCTGCTGATGTAACACAGCCCATCTTACAGCGTTTGGCAGATGCATTGGTGTACCACCCCTCTTGCTGCTAGTAACACAGCTCAGTCTACAGCTGTGTTTGGTCAGTATGAAACTGGTTGTTACCATCCCCTCCTGCTGATTGTAACATCAGCCCATCTTACAGCGTTTGGCAGAGAATTGGGTGTTACTCACCCCCTCCTGCTGCGTATACACAGTCTCATTCTATCAACGTTTGGCAGAGGGAATTGGCGCTGCATTATGTGAAGCCCAAGTTCATTCTAGAGGTATTCACCACTGGGGTATATGTTCTGTATGAAAACTGAGGCCCACTGGCAGGTCTTCTGGATAACACTTGGTGGTCTTGTGTGTTGGTTCTGGATTATCGTGGCTGGTCACATGAAACATTCTTGCACTTTTTAAAATTCCAGGTCTGAGATCGCCAGATGCAGTCCAGGATTTCAGTAACAGACGACCTGTCTTGTTGTCACGGGAGTCTAAACGGGTGTCAGTCCCAGGGTCAGGAGGGTCAGATGACCCTGTCATGTCACGCGAGGTTCAAATCGGGTGAGGGGCCTTCGGTTGTTCAGTCATTGGTCAGGAGTGCAGATTGACCCTGTTTACATGTCACGTGAGGTCAACCTGGTGAGGGGCCGCCGGTTGTCAAGTCCAGTAGTCAGGGACCCTAGTCCAGTATTATCTGAATACGAGTCAAGCCACCAAGTTTCTGCTCCTTTCTAATTAGGTCCACTCGTCTAGGATCCATAGAAGGCTTTGTTCTCTGTGTTGGTCTTCCGAGTTGGCGTGGGAACATGGTACTTTGCTGGTTGTTACGTCACTATCCGCATGGGTGCTACTGTCTTTAGGTGCAACACCGATTTCAGGTTTTTTCTCGCAAGAAAATGAACTTCAGTTGGTTTTTAATATTCATCCCCAACCCCTAGTACATACTTGAAACTGTTAAACAGATGTATTGAGCTAGGCCCTTCAAGTGTCCTCCACACGTCCCCAGCCAAACCCAAGGACCCCTTTCTTCGTCAGCTGGATTGAGGTGCGTGGTTGTGAGTGTGTGTGAGTGTGTGGGTTGAGTGTGTGTGTGTGGTGTGTGTTGTGTGTGTGCGTGTGCGTGTGCGTGTGCGTGTGTGTGCGTGCGTGTGCGCGGTGTTTGTGTGGTGTGTGCGTGCGTGCGTGTGTGTGTGGTGTGTGTGTGTGTGTGTTGTGCTCGTGTGTGCGTGCAAGGTAAACATACTTATCCTTGCGCGATCGTGATCTCATTGTCCAGCTCTTTCTGGAGTTGGAGTTGTTCTAACTGTTGAAATAAACAAATCAAATGAATAATTTAATATAATAGTCCTTTTATTTTACTCATGCTGAAGAACATTGATATATGAATCTTTATTTTGACCACACTAAAAGTTTGTTAGGTTTAATACTTGCATCATTGAATATAATAGACAGAAAGCAAATAATCTTAAAAAAAATATTTCAGAACAAACCAATACCATTATTTCACAAAAGAGTCGGAGTTGGCAGTGGAAAAATTATATAAAGAGAGAGATGAGAGAGAGAGAGAGAGAAGAGAGCGAGATGATGAGAGAGAGAGAGAGGATGAGAGAGAGAGAGAGATGAGATCGAACTCGAATGTTGTTAATGAGGATAAACTGAGTAAGCAGAAAAATAACAGCTTATTTTCCATGATAGGTAGCTGTAAAATAATGACATATAAAGTGAAATAAATAAATTAAATAAATAAATTACAAAAACAATGAAATGGTTCAAAAGTATACAGTCAAAGTAACAAATCCTAAGAACAAGAGAGAGAGAGGGAGGGAGATCGAGAGGAGATGAGAGAAGAGAGAGGGTGTGAGATGGGAGATGGTGAATGATGGTGTGATGATTGCGTGGAATGATTGGTGCTGATGGGACGATGGTGCTGATGTATGTTGCTCATGATGGTGCTAATGACGATTGGTGTATGATGATAGTGGTGGAAGTAGTGTTTGGGGTGGGTGGAAACTTACGATTGCATCTTGCTTTTCTCCGGTGTGGCGGCTGTAGACTCTGTGACAAAAATCATCATCCACAATTATCGTCATCATCGTCACATCTCTCCTCAATTAGCAACACTAGACAAAATTTAAATAATAATAATAATAATAAGTAATAAAATCATAATAATAAATTAGCATTTATAGAGCGCCCATTCTCTCTGAGCTCACGGCCCCACAAATTGTTATGAATACATAAAGCTACTACCATATCACTATCACAAACATCGCGCACAGCCACAACGCGCCACTCACGCACACCGCCCACACACATCACACCCCACACACGCGCGGCACCCCCCCCCCCCCCCCCACACACACACACCCACAATGTGGGGGACATTCATTTTAAGGCCGGACACGGGACAAGGAAGAAATCGGAGGTATTGCCGGAAAGAGGTGAGTTTTAAGAGCGGTTTGAAAGACTGGAAAGTTTGCAGAAACGAAGTCATAGTAGGGTGTTCCAGACGAAGGGGCGCTGAAAGAAAATGAACGTTCATCATAAAAAACATTATGTCTTAGGTTTGTACGATGAATAGAAAGATAAGTTGTATACAGCGCTGAATCTTGATAGAAATCAACACCATGCCCTGCCTGGGAAAGGGATCGGATTAGGTTATGTTCATTTTCCACGAAACGGAAAGACGATACGTTAAACCATTGGAGGCGAGAACATGAGGGGGATAGCTAAAACAATGTCTAAAAGTTAGGACAAACAAGCCGGTAGTCACAGCTGGTCAAACTCAAGGGAAGTAAATCAAACTAATGACGTCATGTTGTAAACGGAATCATATCCAGAAATTGATGGCCAGTTCACAGAATAATACTATAAACAGTCACACTGCCAAGCTTAGCAAAAACAAAAAGAGGATTAATCTTAGTTTAAACACCACGGGTGTAGGCTACACACAGCAAAGCATGTTTCATGTTGACGGTCTGCGAGTAAGCCAGGCGCGAGTTGTTCTTAGTGAGAGGGGCCGTTTTAATAATAATAATAATAATGAGTAATTATATAGCGCCCTATCTCTTATTAGGGCCTCTAAGCGCTTTACATATTTTTGACAAATACAAACATAGAATATAATTATCTCTTATACAATCAGAACATGACGACATACATCATTTTACATGAGTAGAATATAGAAAAGTACCCATATATACAAATGAACAACAACAGCATATCTTGAAATAAGGGTACACACTTTATAGAAACACGCCACGCTCGCACCGTACGCACGCATCACATCGCACACACGCACACGCACATACACACACACACACTGCAGAGCACGCCATGTAACAGCCACTCATCCATTTCACGGAAATGAGTACTAAGGGGTGTGGAGAGTGAGCGGATTGGTGGTGGGAAGAATTATTATCGTTGAAAAAAGTTGTCTTCACAGCAGACTGTTGAAGAAGAGTTGGAAGGTAAGTGCTGATATGATGGGAAGTGTATTCCAGGACAGTGTTCCCTGAAAGGAGAAAAGAACGTTGACCGAAGGACTTTGTCTGACAGAAGGAACACGGAAGAGACGAGGTCAGCAGAAGAACTCGAAGTTTGAAGGGATGGGGTGTAGAGGTTTAGAAGCCGCTGATTGCTTGAACCTAAAGCCTGGTCCCTACCTACCTACCTACCTACCTTACCTATACTAGACCCAGACAGTCTATTGAGTCGGCCATATTAACATTTGTAGGCGTGAATTCTCGTTGTTGGAACCCAAAACAGTAGTTAAGGGACAGAACCGGAATGGTAAATTGTATATCTAATTTAGGAACGAGTATGTGTAGTAATATGTGTGTTGGAGTGCTGTACTTATTGCCCCAAATTGGTATGCTATTCCTGTTCGTCCAACACAGTTTTCGGTCTCCAACAACCACGTGGTGTATATGCTTAAAACTGGTATATAGGGTCCAGATATTCTACACACGTTTGTTCTTAATACATGTGATAAAAGAAGGGTGTCGGGTAGTAATATGAGGACCCTTTTATATAAGAAAAAACCATTATGTAGGGGGTCCACATTTGCAATCCTTTTCACAGTTTTGAATACATGATAAAGAAGGGTGAAGGGTGTATATGGGTGACCCTAGATAAGAAAAAGATCTTTTATTTGTTTTTCCTTGTGGTTGCAGCCTGGGACAATCTGGTAATAGTTAACATTCCAAAAATGGTGTTGATTTGGGGGAATTGATCCCACGTAACAAGGGGAGAATGAAGAAAGGGGGGGGGGAGGATACGCTAAAGAAAAGTAAAAATACATGGGGGGTGTAAATGTGCCAGCAACAATTTAATCTCGTTCAAGGTGTTGCCAAAATGTGGTACGTCTTTCCACCGTAACGATCACGTCGTCCATTTATCCCCGTCATAGACACCACGGGTGATGGAGTACAAGCTATCTTTTCAACGATAGGTCTTACTCTATCGCAAGGTCCAGAAGTGAAAAAAGGTATTCAACATTCGTTTGAAAAATGGAAGTAAAGGTGCCAGTAATCGTGAGAATGCTATATCTCTCCAAAAACAAAGAATGCTTACCTCAGAATCGTGGGCTGGTGGAAATCCAACAAGAAAAGCGCACGTGTACACACAAGCAGCAACTCCGTTAACATAGCGGTGGTTAACGAAGTCAGTAGGCCTTTGTAGTAGGCCAAAAAGTACATTGTTGGTATACATAACTCGCTCGAGAATCGTCGAGTTAGCATTTGCATGTATCAATTAAGGCTGAAAGCAATTAATTTTGTCGACATTATTTGAACCACTTTTTTTACGTTGTGAAAATCTGTTCATAGTTATGTGTATTTGTACTCACTTGAAAAAAATGAAAAGGGATACCCACCAAAAAGCTCAATGCCCGCAAATGCTAAGGTCTACACACGCTTGTTACTTGTTTGCATACATGGACAAAGTCGAACACGCAACCACGTACACTTCCACAGCTTTGTTCTCTTCGAATAATATAGCGGTGTAAGCCTATTACACACAAAAACCCTGTCACTCCGACTCAACAACGAAACCAATGGGATGATCTTCTGGCCAAAAGGTGATTTGCCACGTGCGTAAAATTACCCCTGTAAAAAGAGAGAGAATAAATAGGAATGACCGGTGAGAGAGAGAGAGTGAGAGTGATTGTGAGCGCGAGCGATGCGTGTCATAAGCATGTAAACAATATTTAACTGTCTTTCCGTGCTGTTAGGAAATCGAAACGATAAGAGTGACTG
>JAGGCT020000035.1:5854579-5872610 GCA_017654935.2 Phymorhynchus buccinoides
TGTGTATTGAAATTGTAGCTCGAAGAGTGCCGCCAAATTAATGAAGTAGTCCCTGCAAGTTAAATACGTTCCCATTTTTTTCCCCGGTTGCAATGGTTTTCGCTAAGGCTCCCCCCTAAATTGTAAGCAAACGCAAAGGAGCAGTACGTTTTTTTGTTGTTGGAATTTTTTTTTTTTTTTCCTTGTTTAGAGATAATGATTTGACAAGAATTATTTTTTTTCATTGTGCATGACACTTTTATGTTTTGCATTTCTGGGAATAGTAAAAAGGGTACATGGGAGAACAGGAAGTTTTTTATCTTCCAAAGTGGTTTTTTTTTTGTTTTACAGGAAAGACATTACTTGGATTGGTTGGGGCGTTAGTGGTGCTCAGTGGAAAGGTAAAACTTTGTTTCATTTTATATTCCAAATCCATGTAAATATTATTCAAGATTGGAAAACCGCAAAATTTCCTTACACGGCACGAAACGCACGACCCACCACATAGTCCCCCCACACACACAAACGCCAAACAAACCCACACTAGTCACCAGAAGCGAACGCCCACAACCCACACATTTAGTCCCCCCCCCCCCACACCAACGCCGCCCAACACCACACAAAAAAACGCACAACACAAACAGTGGGTGATCAATTTTTTTGATATGATTTGTTTTTTTTTTATTTTGAAAATGGTACCTCCTTTTTTTTTTAAGTTTTTTTGTATTGGTAAAAATTAAAAATAAAAATGCCCATGTTAGAAGAAATGGGGGAAACCAGTGTGCACAGTTTTTTTTGATTCGCATGGTGGGGTTTACTTAAAATGGGACGAGGGAAAAGTTGAAATTTGAGATATTATTGGAGGTGATTATCCTCGTTGTGTGATTTATTTTTGGACTAGGTTTGCCATGTCACAAAGGATAAATCGTCAGATAAGTTTTTTTTGCACAACCCTTTAATCCCAGTGGCCAGAAGACATATATGGTTATCAGACTTTGCACATGCAGGGTCTTGATTTCAGGTTATCCAATAATGTAAAAGGACCTACAGATTTTTTTTTTTTTTGTGTGTAGAAAAGTTTTAAGTAGGTCCCAAGCAAGCTCCCAGCTTTGCAGAGGGGTGGCCCACCTGCCTTAGTTAAAAAGAAAATATTTCCAATGCTGAACATCAAGTGATGGTATTTGGGGACCTGAGTATGTTTTTTCTAGTTTTTTTTTTTTTGGTATTTTGGGTGAATTGATAAACCGTTTTATCAATATTTGGTTCCATGAATCAATATATTGTGTGGCATATTTTTGTGGTTTTTCAAGGGATCATCTTTTGGGGATTCTGTGTGTTATTTATTTTGGGTTTTTTTCTGACTGGATTAAAGGTCCATAACCATTGCTGGGGTTTTTATTGTATAAATTAAGGTTTTTATTTTTGTTTTTGAATTGGAAAAAGGAGGACACGCGTGTTGTTTCTTTCAAAAAAAAACCGTGATAGTTGTTTTTTGGTTTTTTGGGGCACAACAACAAAACAAACCCCGTTTTTGACACTTTGAGATTGATATTTATGGATTTTTAATTCATCAAACAGACAGGAAAGGAAGAGCAAAATAAAAATACAAAATAAAAAAATTAAATGGTTTTGAATTGCAAGTGATTTTTGCGTTGTTTTTTTTTTTCGGGGGGGGGGGGACTTTTTTTCGTGTGACTCCTTTCTAATCTTTAAGTGGCACGGCTCAAATCCCACCCGAACCAAAAAAATTCTCTTACTGGCTCCACTCTTTTTGGTTAATTTTCTTTTTTTTCTTGTGTAAATTCTTTGGATATGGAAGTGTGGGGTAACACTCACTTACCCCCTTAGGGGGCAAAATTTAGTGTGGACGAAAGTGGTTCCCCAAATGCCTCAATTTCCCCCCTCCAGATTTTTTGTTTTTTTAACTTATTATTGAAGCAATAGGTCCCCCTTCTCTACCTCGTAAACAGAAGTTTATCGAAGTGTTTAGAACGATCCCTTTCCCTGCCTTCAAAGTGTGTTTCATGTTCGTGAAACCTCCCCTTGGTTTTTTGGTTTTTTGTAAACACGTTTTCTGAAGCCTTCCCCGGCTGCAACTTTCCTTTTTTTTTTTTCCCCATTTTCCCTGCCCATTTTTCCCTCCCCTGAGTATGCAAATTGCAAATCGTCATACACGTTGCAACAAAATAGTCCCCGAATTTTTTTTAGCAAAATGTTTTTGGTTTGGTTTGGAAAGCTTTTTTTTAAATGCAGAATAACTTTGTCCAGCTCGAGCCGAACTGCCGTGAGCACATTTACCGCCTTTGGGGCCGTCACACACACCCCTGGCCCCTGCGTGCTTGTGATAACCGGCCCAACAAACCCCCCCGGAGCAACAATCCTGCAGTCCTGTTTTTTGCCCCTCTTGTAATCGAGAAAGGCCACGGGAACCCAGCAACCTTGGCCAAGCGGAAATACACTGGCCGAAAGCCTGTGGGGTAACGCACAACCAAAGACCTGGTAGAGACAACCACCAACTTTCATCAACCCAACACCGAAGACCTGGGACATCCTTTAAAGGGCATTGATTTCAGCATGGAAACGCTGAAAGAAGAAAAAGAACTGGGCCAGAATAACCACTTATTTGTTTTTTTGATAAACTCCAAAAGTGACATCTGGGATATCACACGAACTCAATTTGTGGGGACAAAATTATTTTTTGGGGAGGAACAAAGGCCCAATATGGTTGTGGTTGTTGCTGGGGGTGGTGGGGTGGTTTGTGTTTGGTGGTGTGTGCGTGTGTGTGTGTGTGGGTGTGGTGTGTTGTGTGTGTGTGGTGGGGGTGTGTTGTGTGGGTTGTGTATTGTATGTATATGTGTGCGTGCTGCTGCGCGGCGCGCCGTGCCCGTTGCGCGCGTTGCGTGCCTGTTGGTGCGAGGGTTGTGTGGTTGTTTTTAATAATGTGTGACCTGAAATACATCCCAAAAGCATGATACTAACTCCCTGCGACTTTTAGTAACTCCCCTTATCCTGCGGCCATAGCACGTGCTCTCAGTGCACAATGCTACTCCTACGTGGGGTGGCGCTCAATGGCACTCTATTCTCAGAGTGGGCAACCAGAAGGTAAACCCGGATCGGCCTCCGTAAAATCAATTAAGCCCCCGAGTTTTTCGAACCTGGGTAAATATGAGATTTTCTCTCCACTTTGTGGGGCACTAGGGGGAGGCCCCCCTTATGCTTCTGAACTTGGAGTCACCCCTTTTTTTCGGATGAGAACTAGAAACCGAGGTCCCGTGTGCCCATGCCACATTACTTAGCACACGTTTGTTAAACCCTGGGGGCAACGAAAAAGTTGTCATTTGGTCAAAATTTCCCCCACCCCCTTCTTCCTCATCAGTCACCAAAAAATCGCATGCAAAAAAAATTGGGTGGCGCCCTTCTGGCTGTGACCCTTCTTCCCGCATCAGTTTCCCACAACCAAAAAATTCGCCAAGCAAAAAAAAAAGGATGGCGAGTGGTCACAAAGCGGCCCTACACTTTTTTTGTCTATTTGGTGGGGGGGGGGGGCACAGGATGAGGATGGGAGTGGTTGAGAATACTTTTCGAAAAACCTAGCTGTCCCAATTTGGCCATACCAGGCAGCCGTGGATTTTCCTCCCCCGGCCTCCCTTACCGACCTTTCCAACACTGCCCGTGAGATTTTTGAACATGGCCAATAGGAGCGCAAACGGATCCAGACTATAGAACTAGCTTTAAGTCCCTCATCCGAAGGAAATGGTTAAACACACACAAAGTTGGAACTGATAAAGATAAAACAAGTTTTTCCCCAATCAATTTTTTGGTTCCAAGTAATAACGACCCTCTTTCGCTGAAATGATCCAGAAACTAGAGAGTGGAGGAACGCTTTATTTTGTTCCACCAGCCGCTGCGCCCAGCATTTTTTTTCCCCCCGTCCCCCCCCCAGTGGACCCTTGGAACCTTTTGACCAAAGAACCTTAAATCCTTTTTGAACCTGTCCCCTAACCATCTGTTAGCCTATTTCATGACCCATCGCAAAGCAAAGCCATGGAAAGGTTCCCCCCCCCTAGGTCCCCTTCGTTCAAACGCTTTTGACAGACCAGTCAAATTGTCCCTGAAAACATGACGTGCATCGCTCCGCGGCTGGTACTAGCCCCGCTCTACACAGGCCCCCCCCCCCCCCCCCCTATAGGCCGTCATAACCGTCATACATGAAACAAAAAATTACAACAATTTTTCCCCATTTTAGCATGCAGTTTCCCCCCCCCCCCCCCCCCTCCCCCTTTCACACTGCCCCCTCCCGCTTTCCTTTAATCAAACCTGAACAATCACCCCTCACCCTGAAGAGGCAGACCACACTGCAACCACGAATGCCGATCACAACTGTGACATTTTCCATCTTTGTTTGTGAACATTAGTCTGTTTTTTTTTCTTCCTTTTGCAATTTTTTTTTTTTTTTTTGATCCGGTTTTACAATGAATTTCCGGTTGAGGCCCAATGGATTTCCGCGTGAAAATATCCTACCGTCTACATGAAATCCTGGAAGAAATCCTACTAGTTATTTTGGTTTTCACCTACTAAGTTTTTTTTTTTTGTTAGTCCCCCGAACACGAAATCCCCCTGGATTGAAAATGTTTGTTTGTTTTGTTAACTCAGACATTTTTTATATGTAACCCGAATAGACTATTTTCGGGGGAAAAATAGGGGAGAGCACTTCATGAAAAATAGAGTTTTGATTAAACCCTCCGACTTTTACTCATCCCCCCCAAAACCAATAAAAGCACACAACAATGGCGGCATAGGCAGTCATGGCAGCATGGCGTCGAAGCCCTTGAAAATGCATGTAGCGAGTCCAGCGACTTGCAAACATTGCAGCGACTTGCAAACATTGCAGCGACTTGCAAGCATTGCAGCGACTTGCAAACATTGCAGCGACTTTGCAAAAACTTTTTTCTTTTTTTTTAATGAGTGGTGCTGCCATTATCCACAAACTTGTAGAACTTTGCAAAATGTGGAAACGTAATAATATAAATTAAATCAAATTTAGATGGACGCACGGTGTTTTAAGTGATGTAGCCTAAGTCACCTCAAGCACGCGAGGCGAGAGCTGGGGATCTACTACGTGATGGCCAGAGTAACTTCCCCTGCTTGACCGATATAATAAGGGCAAAATAACTCCTAAACGCCATGAAAATACTCCACTTAATTATTTCCGAACAAATCATATTCATGAATTGGGAATCTACATGTAGAAGTTGCTTACAGTGCCAACGAAACACGTAAGAATTTATTTTTAGACTAAAGTAAGCCTATCTTCTCCCAGTAGGGGATACAGGGGGGGGGGGGGGGGGATCTTTTTGCAAAAATAGTTCCCCCACCTTATGGAAGTTTCTGTGCTTGTTGTACTTATTCTTATCTTTACTTATACTTAACTTAATTGTGGCAGTGCCATAGCCGATTAGGGTTTAACCGAGGCGTGGTTACTGCTACACAAATCTGTATTTTAAAAAAAGATCGGAACTTTACTGGTAAAGCACTGCCTCCGGGCATTGCATCCAAAATCGTTCCCACCATTTTTGTATCTAAAAATGCCCCACATGGTCCCCGAAAAGGCCAAAAGAGGGCGTAAAGCATTATTTTATGTGCTTGTAACTCCCTCTAATTTTTCTCTCTCTTTGACTCTGCCTTTTTCTGTTCCTTACTGTCATATTATTGCTAATTATTCTTATTTTCTGACGTAATTGGCCCTCCATCTCCAACCTTTAAAAACAAAATCTTTCCAATAACTTTTCTCATTTTTGTTGCTCCTCCGAAATCGGGATGTGTCGGCTGTTAACTATTCAGCTGGGAGTACTAGTGAAAACTGAAAAAAAAACCGGACACATAAACGTCGTACCTTACCTATTAAAGGCACTGGGCAACGCAGTAGAAGAAGAAGAAGAGGAAGAGGACTGAAGTATTTTCACGTGAAGTCATGGACTCACAGCCATCGTCCACAATGGTATATTATGTATTTTTTTTTATTAGTGTACTTTCGTAGTCACAGAGGCGTCTCTGTAAAATTCGGGTTGCTCCCACCTGGAGAGTGCGTCGCGGCCAGAGGCGCGCCAATTTTTTTCTTTTTTGCATGCGATTTTTTTTTTGTGACTGATGAGGAAGGAAATGGGTGGGGGTAATTTTGACCAAAGGACAAATTTTTTTTTTGTTTGTTGCCATACTGGGTTTTACCGTGGTGCCCTTAAGTGGGCATGGCCCCACACGGGAAACCTCGGTTTTATTCGTCCCCCCCACCCCCCCCCCCTCATCCCGTAATCGGCATTCGTTAAAATGCAGTGGTGTCCCTGCCCCTGAACCCTCCACCTCTTAAACGTCCCTTTTCCTCTCTTCCTTCCCTTTCTTCTTCTTCTTCTTCTTCTATATTTTCGTCTTCTTCTCTTTCTTTCTCTTCTCCTTCTTCCTCTTCTTTCTTCTTTTATTACCTCTGCGTTTCCCAGGCCCATAAATGGGCCAAATAAAATGGGATAAAAGGTTTAGCGTATGTTTGTCCCCCGCTTTTGTCCCAGTTTTTTCCCAAACCTGGGCTTTCCCCGCCTTGACGTAATTCAGCCCTACACATTTTCCGATTTTTTTTCGTGAGGAGCCCTCAAATGAGAAGTATTTTTTGCGAATATTTTAATTTTGGGGGGAAAAAGGCAAGGAGATGGGGGCCGCAATTAAGTCAGACATAATAGTAATACGGATAGAAAGCAAGGGAGAAGGCAGAAAGTCCATGAGAGGGGCAGAATTAGAGGAAAAGTTAGCACAAGAACTTCCTTCCATAAAGGTGGGGAACTTTAAGTTTTATCCGGAAGAACCCCCCGGTAATCCCCACGGGGGGACCCTCGTGAACATTAATTTCCCCTTTTACTCAAATCGCCACTTTGGCAACGCTGTACTTTAGAGACCCTGCCCTCCTGCGTCGGAGTGTGGCTGCCCACTTTGTGGGGTAATCAAAAACGGTCACACGCACGTTAATGTTCTCATCCGCTAGCTGGTGCATTTGTACCATATTGTTCAAAAGCTTCCACTGTTGGGATGATCCCCTGGAGGCACTTTAAGCCAGGGAAAATGACAACAACAACAAGACTCTACCAGAAACACTCCCCCTCCCCCTCCCCCACCTTCTCAGCGGGATTGCTGTTTTTTTGTACAAATAGTTCCGCCACCTTAACGACTGATTTCTCCGAAGAAAACTAAATGTTCGGCATTGCAAAACAAAATGAAACTCACCTCCGACAGTATTCATTCTTTACATATCCTATTCTCTCTGATCTCACCCTCTCTTCGTCCAACTTCTATCGGCAATTTATGATTACTACAACGGAATTTCATTAATGGATAAATGTAAATGTCTATATGGCAGACTGACATGTAGCCTAGACACAGACATTATGAATTTTAGGCAGAAGTTTTTAAACTTGGCCAAATTCTGGTTTAACCTAGCTCACCAATTTGACCGCCAGGTGGCGTAACGCTCGATTGGGGATAATCCTCTATATATTCTTAGCTGAAGACCACAAGAAAGCCGATGTTTGTGGTGTTTCTTGGTGGCCCTGCAGAAAGCCGCAGTTGGCAGAAATCAATGCTCTATGATTCAATGGTCGACGTCTCTCCCAATGACCCATGGAGTCCTCCCTGGCACACTGGATAGACGATGCAACTACGTGCACAAAAACTTGCGGAGGATCCTGGAATTCGGTAAGAAAGTTGTCAATGGGTTAAAGTGGTGTTGTGATGTTTCTCTACCTACAGACAAATGTACATTATATGATCAAACGAATTTTAAAACAGTTTCACTAAAACTAAAGGCTTAGGCTCCACCTCGGAGCTTTCGGGGGCGTTGCGCTCCCTTCTTGGTCACAGCGATCGTCTGGCTGAGAGGCCAACTGGGCACTGTACATTATATGTTCGACCAAAACATAAAGGACACAGGTAAAGCTTATCACTTCACTTCGAGACATTTCTGTAGGTCTAAATCTCATCAGTAGGATTTAATCCGAACCTCATTGGACCATTCTCCTTCCTATTTAAAAAAAATCTTCTAAAATAATGTTCTCCTTAGAGCTGAATGTAGCATGGAGACCTTCGAAAAAAAGTGAAAACTGAAAACCGGACGCATACGTTACCTTACCCTTTATGGCCATATGGCTTGGGAACGCAGGAGAAGAAGAAGAAGAAGAAGAAGAAGAGAAGAATAAGAAGAAGAAAGAAGAAGCTGATGTACAAGAACAAGAATAAGAAGAAGAACAAGAAGAAGAAGAATAAGAAAAAGAAGAACAAGAACAAGAACAGAAGAAGAAGAACAAGAAGAAGAAGAAGAACAAGAAGTAAGAAGAAGAAGAAGAAGAGGAAGAAAAAGAAGAAGAACTACAACAACAACAACACCTTATGAAGAAGAAGAGAAGAAGAAGAAGAAGAAGAATGGAACAAGAACAGAAACAAGAAGAAGAAGAACACAGAACCAGAAGAAGAAGAAAGAAGAACAAGAAGAAGAAGAAGAAGAAGAAGAGACAAGAAAAAGAAAAAGAAGGTGGTAGAGAAGAAGAAGAAGAAGAACAACAACAAGAAGAAGGAAGACGAAGAAGAAGAAGAAGAAGAAGAAAACGAAGAAGAAGAAAACGAAGATGAAGAGACTTTATAGCCGCGCATGTATTATTTTTATAAACAACAACTCAACTGTTTGTTTGTTTTTCGTCAGAACTAGTGGAGCAAACCTGCAGAATACCAAAAAAATATTTCGTCCCTTCCTTTCCAGCTGGAAGCGTTTTTTCACCCGATTTACTACACCTGTTCCTTAGCCTTTTAATGAAACCACCCGAACGATCCAGCCGTTAAATATTCAGTAGTGAGTCAAAACGGTCTTGGACTCCAGCACCCCTGCTTGTGGAACCAGCCGAACATGTCAGGATAGGTGTGTTTGTATCGCTGCACGTGGTGCGCCTTGTAGCACAGCTGGCAGAAGGAATCCACAATGCCGTGCTCGTGGTAGACCAGGTGACCCTTTCTCCACTCCATGTCCACGTACTGAGCATCATCGCTGGCCAGCGACAGTAAATACCGACCCAGGTCTTCGGGGCTGGCGAACCTTTCTGCGTCAATGAAAGTGCCTGAGGGGAAATAGCGAGAGTAGTTGGCCCCACCCCGCACGACCGGTAACACAGCCAATCCCTCGAAAAATGTTTTGTAGAACTTTTCTGTAATGTAGTCCACGCACATAGAATTTTCAAAGGACAAGTAGAAGAAATAATCGTTTAGAATTGTGCTGCATTCGGAAGCCTTTCTTTCACAGGTCAGATTGCCACAGTCCCCGTAGATGTCCACAGGGATAACCTTCCTCAGTCTGTTCACGTACTGGTCTCGTTGGCTCTGCACGTTGCAGGTGGAGGACATCCAGGCGACGAACTTTTTCTTCTGATGCTTCATCTCCAGCAGACGTTGGTGGGAAGGCACGGACATGGACCTCTTCAGATAGCCCACAGGATTAAAGATGTCAGAGTCAGTGCGAAAGTTCCACGTCCAGTTGAACGCCTGGGAGACAAAAACATAGGAAAATAATTATACTGTTCCGTTTTCTGCATTTTCTGTTTTGCTCTAAATGTTATTGCTGCACCCTTGGGGATTGGTTGGTCTGTGGGAGGACCCTGCAATGCTTTCTGTACTAACGTCCTCATGGGCTAGAGTGGTGATATACTTTGGCCAAGGCATCTCCAGTTTAAACAAGTTTCAGCGCAGCATCAGCCACTGTGGTGTAGTGGTAACATCGTGGACAATTGGCTGGGAGGTCACAGGGATATCGAGCTAGATCACACACCATCACAGAGGCGAGCGTGTTTTTTGCGGACCCTGGATCGAAACCTACCCAGACGTGAGGACCACTGGGGGGCTCTATGGGAAAGACTGAAACACCCCCCACCCCCCCCCCCCCCCCCCCCCACGGTACGTTGCGCTTCATCCACTTAACGGATGCGATTTTGATAGTGTTGCTCTAATTTCAAGACCAACACTGCAGGTCTCTGTAGTTCTTGGACCTGGTTAACCGGCACCGGGATATCATTATGAAAAGGAAAGCGGTTTAGATACAGTCTCTGTCACAGTAGTCTGGGACCGCATACAGACAACTCCCAAAGCCTATAGCCATCATCATTGGTCATCCTTAAGGCAGACATTTCCTCACAATTAAAACAAGAAAAAGAGAACAAAGTCTCACAATTATGTTGCCTATGTATGCCCTGACTCTCATGGGATGACCTCAGAGTTGGCAGGATATAACCAGATGTCAGTTTATGGCCTTGCGTGCGTTCGGGAGTCACCGTCATCAGTATGGGATGCGTATGTCGAGGAATATAAGGACGTGGAGCTGGCGCGCTTTCACGGGGGGGACTCACTCACGATGGCCCCTCCCGACAAAAACTAAGAGCCTTGATTGTCAGTTCCCAGTTAACGACTCCAATGAAAGACGCACAACACGAAAGTGACTCAGCAGACCGTGCCCCAGTGTCTCTCTCGATGCAGTTAGGTTTGCGAGACTCTTGAATCGGAGCCACATGAACATAGAAATATTCCGCTCCCCTTGAGACAACAACTGCTGGTTCGGATTTCTACAACCTGAAACGACCGGGGGGTGGATGCGAGGTTGGGCATCCTACAGACATCTCATGGACGCTCCGGCATGGGAGGCGACGATACTGTTACGGCCCATAAAAATAGCGACGGAGCCAAAATAAGTTAAGGCAGCTTTAAAACACAAAAAGCATTTCGCGCATCATGTCTGCTTTACGCCCAAGAAAAGATTATGTGAAGTAAGTTAGAGTTGTCATTGACCGCACATGATAATAAAATTGTTTGCTCAAAAGATGGAGAAACAGCGTTTGTTTGTAACTATAGATGTATAGGTAAAATACACCTAGTTACAGCATAAATGCCTTCTTCACTTGGTCAAATGGCTGGATGAAAGGCTTTTAGAAAACAAGCTTGGGATAATAATTAAAGCCGAAAATGTGTCTACATTTGATTCAAGGAAAAAAGTACAGTTTGGTTGTTTTTGTGTATTATTTATTCGTCCGTACTTACATTTATAAGATCGTATCAGCATCCTCCAGGAGGCCATGGGCACGAAGGGGACATGATAACATTCCTTTGACTGCGCCCTTTCAGGATGCAAAGGGTACTGAGAAGAGGACTGCTCTTTCCAATAAAGCGTGTCAAAATAGCCCAAAAGGTATGTTTGAAAGTATGAGAATAGTGTCCGTTAACATTAAAACTAGAACTGGTTTCATTTCTCGTTGCGTGGAATCAAGCCCAAACCTATAACTACACTTTGTCAGGGAACAGGACACAGGCTCAGAGTCACTGTCTGTCTGTCGTCTTTTCTGTCTGTCGCGTCGGTCCACGAAAAATTACTGTCGCACATTCGGTGACAACATTGTGCAACTATCAAATCGAAGGTACACTTCAAAAATGAGCGCCGCTCTTTAAAATGATGGTATTTAACAAGCGCATACAAAATGAATAAAACATACGTAATACAGACACTACAACAGACACGCCGAAGCTCATTGCAGTGCTTCTTTGATGATATAAGTTACGATACATATTTAGGTTAAAGTGTATTTCCAAAACATATAAAAAGTTACGCAAAAGGGTGACAAGAGATAACATTTGGTTTACAGATGTAAATTATTGAAAAGCCAGGGGGGAGGACTACCTGATTGGATTTGGTAAAAAATAGACCCGCGTGCCACAAACTATTCGCGATTTCGCGCTTGTTTGAGTAAAAACAAAGGTCAACGAATACTGGGCACAGCCAGGATTTCAGGAGTGAGAGAAAAGACCGTGTGCCAAGAATGCACAAAAAAAACCTAACCTTTTGAAATGTAAATGTATCTGTGCGCTAAACAACAACCAGTTTTCCACTATCAATTTGAAACTAGATATGCATTTGATTCTCTTCTGGTGGGGGTTGATAAGCAAGGAATGCGACTGATAAGCAAATGAAGTAGAAATAGATGAAACTTATATTGCTCTACACGTCTTACTACTAATTGCTTATAGAGGTAGAAGAGCCCGGCCTTGTCAGTCTAGTACTTGGTTCACTTGAGAAAGGAGGTTAAGAATGTCCTGCCACAAAGCGCTGAATCTGACAGACTAAGCCACACGTTATGCTACGGGTAGAAACTGAATATCGATAACTAACATCCGAACCAAATTAAAGGAAATCCATGGGCTCCTGATGTAGCAAGATATTGGAGTCCCTGCTATAACAACAGGAAACAAACAAACATACAGTACTTCTTATACGGCGACTGGAATCTTGATAGAAACCAAATCCAAAGCCGCAACAACACATTAGCATTTCAAAGCGCATTCAAACAGAAACCGCACACAATTTACAAACAAGCGAAACACACACGGATACCATAACATGGAATTATAGCAGAACAGACCTAGATGGCAAGAGAGAGAGAGAGAGAAAGAGAGAGGAGCTTTAATAAACGGCGGAACAGGTGGGTTTTGAGGTTAGCTTTGGAAAGCAAAGAGAGTCGGTCGCCTGACGGAAGGAAAGAGGAAGTTTGTTCAAGGAGGGTCGGTCCTGAGACAGCAAAAAAGAGTGCTGACCAACAGTTGAAAGCTTAGCTATACCTAGGGATCTGGAGAGAAAGAGGGTCAGAAAACTAAACGTAAAGTATAGCCGCAAACCATGCAAACTTGGCTTATATGGCTAGGATTGTTTGCAAAGAACAAAGCCCATTAGCAATTCTTAGTGCCTGAATTGAGGCTTGTGTGGTTTGCAGATGCTACACTGGATCAGCAAAGCCAACACTTCGATTATGTTCAATGCACAATTGATTAAAAAATCGGCAGCAATTTTCGGTCTGATACCACTCTCTACTGCGAGCGCTCATAGCACCATCTCACAAGACCAAGTGATTCAACTTATTGCAGGGTGTGGGCCCTGTTGCAATAATAATGTGAATCCATTCCACCGCTGCAATTCTCCACAAGGCCAAAATTACCAAAATCATTAAGAATATTTTTGGCAAATTGAGCAATATTTCTCAATCAGCACTCCTACGCAACAATTATATCTGAATAGCTTCGTCTAGTAACGATATTCAGTACAGCACACGTTTTGCACCAAAGAGGAATAAACATGACGAATTATTCAGAACACTAGGCAATTGAGACTCTCTGGCAAAGCAGACACATAGACTGCGAGTGCCCACCCTGCCCACCAAGCCATTATCCAATAAAATGTAGAGCACCAACATAAAAAGTCATATTGCATAAAAAATAACTCAGGTGATCAGCTGATACACCATATATTGATTTACACATATGTGTAAACAACACTGTACCCTCTCGTGACCAAGTGCACCCTCCGGGGTGCACACGTTTTTTCACGAACATTTTCATGGAACATTCGAAAAATGGCTTTACGTCCTCCGGGCGGAAACGAGACACATATGGGACATTTGTAGATAACAAAGATTGTAAGTGGGAGAAAAATACTGGAGGCAAGCATCGGAGGCAGTGCGCAAGCACCAGTAAAGTCCCGATTGTTTAACAATACAAATAGGCGTAGCAGTAACACTCACTCGGTTAAATCACTACATTGGCTATGGTACGCCACCAATCTTGATACATCATGCATTAGATCAAGCGTACTGGGAAATCTCTCAAATTTCGTAGGAAAGCTATATACTGGCGTGCTTGCATACACAATAACAATGCTAGAATTATAAAACATTTGTGAGAAAGTACATGTATGTAAGTATTTTGGAGACCTGAAAACTTAGAGGACCTATTGTATGCATTCGACGTGTTAGCCATCTTCCGTGCATAAGGACAACGCTGTATCAGCAGATAAATGAAAGCAACAGATAAGGTATATCAGTTGGCTCAGCACTGACTCAGACCATGCATGTGTAAAGACAAAACATTTAAAACTGTATACATTACTTTTCGTCGGCCAGTGATGTGATAACATGCACCCTCCCAGAGTACATGGGCATTAATGGGTTAAAATCCTACTGATGAGATTTAGAACATATCAGACAAGTGTACTAAAGTGACAGTGAAGCATTTACTGGCCTATTGGTGTTTTGTCAACATATAATGTACAGTGGAAAGTGGCCTCTCAGCAGCGACGCTGACCAAGACAGGTGAAGCGCAAACGACCCCGAAAGCTCCGAGCGTGAGCCGAAAGGCGTAGTTGAGTGCAAACTGTTTTAAATTCGTTTTTACACATAAGTACATTTTCTGTAAGGATAGAGAACAGTCACAAACACTTTACCATGAACAACCTTGCTTTATTACGAAATTCCAGTTCGGTGTTATGCCGTAGGCTTACTTTCCAGTTGGGCCAGGGCGGAACTCCATGGTCAATGAAGACGTATAGGACTTGACAGAGTGATTTCTGCACAATCGCGGACTCTCTCAGGCCACCAAGAAACACAACACAAATCGGCTTTCTTGTTGGGTCTGCAGCATGAGTTGAGGGGAGAGAACACACATGTTCACGAGCGGGCCCAGCGTGCAAATAGTTCGTTTGTGTTCTAGGAAATCCACGACGGGGGGTTATAGTACAACAACAATTCGTTATAGAAAAAAGCGATTCTGTTGTCTTCTCCGTTCGGTTTCGTCTCTGGCCAGCTAGATAATTGTGTGAAGGACTCATTCTCTGACAGGTTGTGAACACGAAACGCGAGGACTGGTAGCTCTTGACAGACAAGAGTTAGTCTGTACACTGGAAAAAGTTCCTTTACTTTTTGCAGCCAAAGATGCGAAAAGTTTAGAAACTAAGAAAAATCTTTCCCTTGTATGTTCCTGGGGTGTTGCTGATAGAAACACATCTCTGTTAATGCTGTGAGTTTGTGAGTGTATTGGTGTTGGCTTGTACAACGAGCAGGCAATCCCTCTGAGTGTGTTGCAGGACCGATTCCTGGAGACCAGTAAGGGCAGCGGGATTTGAATCCCCAGCCTAGGCCAGTCCATTATGTGCCGAACGTCGTGAGCAAAAAACCAGACAGTGAAGGCCAGCATCAGACCAGGCACACTTCACTGTCTTCACATTCCAGGTTGACCTTCTTCTGGCATTCTGCTGCACTGTTGCTGTTGTAAGGTCTGTTGCTCTCCCGAAAAATGGAGCATACTGGAAAACGCTCAAAGCACACACACAAACACACACACACACACACACCACACACACACCACACACACACATATATATATATATATATATATATACAACACACACACATTACACACACACACACAACAAACCACCACAACACACACACAAACACACACACACACAAACACACACACAATACCCAAACACAAAAACACACACACCTAACACACACACACACACTAATATATTATAATATACATATATATATATATTATATATATATATATACATATATACAACACACAAACACACACACACACACAACACATACACACACACCCACACACACACACAGAGAGAGAGAGAGAGAGAGATGAGAGATTGACGAGAGTGAGAGACTGGAGAAGAGAGAGAGAGGGCAGAGAGGAGAGAGACAGAGAGAAGAGAGAGAAACGCAAAACGCAACGCAACGCAAAACGCAAATATTTTATTGAGCAATAGCTTAAATAGCTCTTATGCCAAGGAAGTGCATTGGTACTGAAAAGTACTTCTAAACTAATGGGCGACAACAACGGAAAGTTACGATATCCTTTCGCAATAAGGAACACATTCAGTAACAACTTATATAATAATGCCTTTCCCTATAAACAAAGTAAACTATCAATTGAAATTGTTATAAGGTGTAACCAAAAGCAAGCTATTGCAAAATCAAAAGTAAATTCAAGTAAAATAAACATACAACCAACCGACAAATCAAAATCAATCAGTTTGCAATATTATTCGAAGATAAATCATCACACAACACTCACACACAAACACAACACCACACACACACACACACACACACACACACACACACACAACACCACAACACACACCACAACCAACCGACAAACCTCGTAACATCTGGATTTACGGCCAATGTATGAAATAAACCAACACAATATCTTTCAAACTAAAAACAGTAACGAGATAACTTGAACTAAAGCTTGATGCATACGCTTCTTCAATCAACCAAAAATGCAATAGTACATAGACATAGAAACAACTAATGGACAAGTAAGCTAAATGTATTATAACAGTAGTGTAAACATTATAATATACCTGCTAGTCGCTACTCAAGGCAAGTAGGATTACGGAGGTACTCATTCACATATGATGAATAGAATTGCATAGCACGCATACAATGTGAATTAAATCAGCCAAAAGCGACACATATACAGATAGCCAATTGATAAGTTACAAAATGTAACATACCATAACGTCACATAACCTGAGTCACAAAATCAGGAATATTACTCAGAACTGTTTTTTATTTTTTGATTATATTATGTATTTTTTAAAATATCATAATTTATGTATTTCTACTGAATGAAGCATTTTTTTTCTTCCATGACGTAAGCTTAGCAATTATTTAGCAATAGATTGTTACAGCTTTCTTCATGATAAAGAGGTTTTCTAGGTGACTATTTACCAGTATAGCTACTGAAGAAATTAAACTTTAAACGTAGTTAACTATATTCTTTACAAACAAATAGAAATATGGACTCATTCTCAATACCTTCTTTGCCAGAGAGGACATGTTGCATAACTGCACATTATTATCATACCATCTTTTGTTGGCGCGCGTAAAAACCTAACACTGCTTATTCTAAAATCTAACAAATAAGCCGGTGGTGCCATTCTGTGTGTCACCTAAATTCAAATATTTTTCCAGGTTGGACAAATAAAATCTTGAAAGGAATTATACCAAGTATATTTGTCGCTTGTCAGTTATACGCACTATGATGTAGTGCCATTGTTGTTGGAAACAGTCAACTAGACGTTGCTTAAATTCTAATAAGAATACTTTTCGTTCTGTCCTATTTCTTGAAGAACCCAAACAAAACCAAAAACCCATTTACAAAACAGTTATCCTCTGATATCTGAAACCAATTGCATCTTACCTTATCATGTTGTATTAAAAAGCATTCATGGCTTGCTACTAATCTAGTATTTGGTAATCTGATACTTTCAAACCCAATATTTATGCAATTATAATAGACGGTTCTGACAAATAGAGGGATAGCTACCAGATCCATAGCAATATTATTGACGGAATGTAGAGTACACTAAGAAAATCTCTGATCGCAAAAAGTGTGGACATTTTTCCATTGGTTGTATTTTCATCGGGCCCCAAATTCAGCACCGTATGTTAAGATTGGCTCTATTGAGTATCAAAAAAGTTGTTCCAGAACACAGAGAAGCATCAATAGAACTTAGTCTCTCATTTCCTAAGAATTCTATCACTCCTTTCTTCATTTCTAGACGTTTCTAACTCATCCTGACATAAACTAATTTGTAGGTTAAAAAAAAGCACCTAGGTATTTATATTTTAGTAGTTACTTTACTTCTGATTACCATACCACCAACCTTCTTTTGCAGAAAGATAATCTCCCCTTCCCGAAAGGACCATTTATATTAGTGTTTATCTAAATTACCGTCAGTGAGCTAACCTTATCGCATGACATTTTAAATCAGTTCAGTGGAGCTTGCAGGACCAAGACAGGTGTCCAGGATAATAAAATCATGTCATCTGCAAACAACATATAAGAACATTTTCACTGCTCCTGGGGACTAGCTGAATAACCCATGCTTACCCTTACGGATATTTTCTCCTCCCAAGTTCATTAATATAAAAATGAAAACAACAAAGGACTTAAAATACAGCACTTTGTTTTACGCCATCCCTCGAGGCAAGTTAAAAATTGAGAATAAATTTTTTTGTCACGCACGCAAGCCACACACAATATAAATCCTTTCATAGGCCATATACAATTTTCCATAACACCGTGATTTCCAGAAAATATCCCACAAATATTTCTATTAATAGAGTCAAAGCCT
>JAGGCT020000035.1:5873110-5895603 GCA_017654935.2 Phymorhynchus buccinoides
GACAACAAGCTGGGAAAACTGACAGAGTTGTGCTGACTGATGCAGCTGGCGACGTCAGCGACAGTGATGCATAACATCATACTGACTGAGAGGTGGAATGTACATTGTAAAATAGCACAGGCCTAAACAGAACCCTGGGGTACTCATTACTTAAGAGAAAAAAGATTTTGCAAACTGAGTTAACTACTAGCAATGGTAAGGCATCCTTGCATGGGATAGTCACAGTGTGTTGGACAGATGCCATGGTCAGATGGTTTTAAAAACTGAAAGTTATAAAACAAAACATAATTTTTGTAGTGGATCTGCAATCAATGATTGAATTGAATGGAAATTATGATCAACTGTTTAAGGCAAAAATTCACTGCATTTACCTTTCCTTTACATCTGACTAGCTACTGACTTTGGCTTAAGGCCTTCCTGTATGATGTATTTAATGTGCTTAAACATGTACCTTTTAAGGTAACTGCTATTCTGTATCCATTTGAAGAATTGTCCTGCTTTCGAGAGTTTTGTAAATTCAAAGATGTGCCTTAAAGATGGATTTGTTGCGGAAAACAATTTTAATGTGCCTTAAGTTAAAAGTTGTAAATGGATTTTGACAAGCATTTGAGTGTGGTAGTGTTAAGCACACAATTATAGTTTGTGAAACAATGATCCAGTGGAACCTCCCTGATAAAAGACCTCCCATTATGACTCCATTCCACATAAGACCTGCTTCTCTGAGCCATGTCCCCTTGCCCGTATTTGTAAGTATTAAAATTACCTCCCTTAGAAGATCTCATTTTGGAGGTTTTTGAAGGTCTTATAAGGGAGGTTCCACTGTAAACACCGGATTCTGATGTTTGCTTTTAATCTTCTTCACCAGGTAGCAATGATGCTTTCTGGGAGTTTTTGTTTGGTTATGAAACTTCCCTTTCTCTGTCACTATTTGTTTAGTTTTGTTTGGGGGGTTTGGGTTTGTTATCTGTCCTCATATATTGCGTTCAATGCCCAATTTAAAAGGCAGCAATTAATGCTCCAAAAAAATAGTTGATTTGACCAAAAAAAAAGATGCTTGTGGCAAAAGAAAAGAACATCTAACCCAAACCCTATCCCTAACCACGGAAAGAACCAGATAAATAGAGCAGGAGGGTGTAAATCACATAATTTGCCAGAGAAATCGATGTACAAAGCATGCACTATCTATTTTTTTGCTGAAAAACGATTCCTTTTTTCGGTTGATAAATTTTAAGTCTATTTAAAAACTTGAATAATAATTTGGAGCGATCCATCCCTAAAAACTGGAGGTCAAACTATCATACACTGGCCCAATGGGAGATCAGTGACGGAGGCCTGGTGGGCTGATGTTAAAATCGCCACTAGGACGGCCCTGAATGCCTCGGCGACAAGGTTTCAGTCAGCTTGTGGGTAGCATGTTCCACTATGAGCATTCGTGGGAAGAAAGCAGCGTAGAGTAGAGGACTGGGTGTGTCTTCTGATAACATCTATCGGGTCCTCTCATTCTGGGGTCGCTGGGCCGCAGAGGACTGCCATACTGGCTTTGTATGGCACTACATGTATTTTTTTCCATTATTTTTGTATGCCTTTTTTCTGGAAAGTTTTCTGTCACAACGATGATACATGTCAGTTTTTTTTTTTTTTTTTTTCTCTCCCCCTTTTTCTTTTTTTTCTTCTCTATTTTCTTGTATTTTTGCAACTGGGAAGCGATATGGTTTAAGTCTTAACCAGCCTTATAGAGGCTATAACTAGATGCAATTTGTTGTGTTTTTTTTTCGTGCTGAATTCTTGGTTTTTAAATGGTGTATGATGTCTGTGTCATTTTTTATGTACCATATACAAACAGTTGGAGTTAGAAGCAAACCTGTTTACTTTAATTTATGAATAGTGAATTTAAGTGGGGTTTTAACTATAGAGCTATCTTATTCGATTTCAACTTCCATGTAAATATTGTGCCTATTTGTAGAGAATTGTCTTCCTCAGTGTAATATATCATATTAATTCGCTAAAGGCCCGAAGTGTAAAAGAACATAAAAACTCGGGATACAGCGTAAATGCAGACTTTTGCTTGCCATACAGTCCAGAAGAACGCGTTGGGGAGCGATTCCGCTATGTAGGTTCAAAAATTTTGCTTTGGAAAGTGATTTTGAGGCAAATGTATGAAATTTTCTGTCGTCTGCGTCGGCCCGAGCGTGTCAGAAAAATTGAGAATCTACCTTGGAAAACACGAAGAATGCCGAAACCGTGTTTCGTAACTCTGCCCTTTTTTCTATCCTGTTCCTATCGGTACCATGGTTGTTGTTTTAAGTCTAAGTGTTGCGTTTTCTGGTGTGCTTCTGTGTGTGTGCCTCTCTCTCTCTCTCTCTCTCTCTCTCTCCTCTCCTCTCTCTCTTCTCTCTCTCTCTCTCTCTACTCTCTCTCCTCCAAGTGTTAATTTGTGATCTATGGTGTCATTTTTAAGGTCATGAACAGAAGTTTATTTTGTTCCCTTTATTCCTGGTATAAAAGCATAAAATCATGTATGATTTGTCTATTCTACTTAGTGATTTGAATGATGTGTGCCATATTATATACAGAAGATTGTGACATAGGCCTAAATATTACCCATGTGTCATTTAAATCAATCATTGTACCTTTTCTCGCCTGTGTTATGTTATTTCTGGATATTTACTTTTATTGAATGCTTTGTATTATCATTATTTGTTACGCAAGCGCTTCATTTTGGGGGTAAGAATTCTTTTGGTTAACCTTGTTTAGCCTCAGGGCTGAGTGTAAAAAAGTGAATTGTATGGTTATAACCTTCGAACTCCTACCCCTTAGCGCTTCGGCGACGACAGCTAAACACACGCGCGCTGTCGCGCGGGATCCGACCGCTTGGTGGAGGTTCGAAAAGTAGGACGGCATGACCTTCCGAGGGTATCAGATTCTGATGCAATTTGTGTCGAGGTGAGATCACTGTGGCCATGTATAAAAGGACACACATGAAAACATACGATTTCGAAAATATATATAAAGATAAGATAATGCGAGCGAAAATTGTGTTTTACGCCCTCTGGGTCTGAATCAGACACATTATGGGACACTTGTAAATACAAATAATTATATGGTTGGAACAAAACTGGAGGCAGTACGAAACCAGTAAAGTCCCGATTTTTGTATTTAATACAGATTTAGCTTGTAGCGGTGAACATGCCTCGGTTAAACCTCATCTGGCTTGGCACCGCTACAAGTATTTAATGATATGGTTAATGAAGATAAGATAATGCCATAGGCATCTTTTTATATATACTACTCAACACTTGCTTTGCATCACTTTTTTGGCAAAAGCTGTCATATATCCCATTGACTTTATCAAATAAAAAATTTATCCATCTCATTGTTTAGCCTCATGGCTGAGTGTAAAAAAAAGCAAATTGTATGCTTATCTTATAACCCTGATTAAACAAAATTTCGTTCGCTCTCTCTCTCTCTCTCTCTCTTCTCCCTCTCTCTCCTCTTTTTTGGAAGGATTGCTTTGATGGCTTATGTACTTTATAATGTTTTTGCTTTATTATTTGTTGGTCTGTTAGTTTTATTGTTTAGCCACAGGGTGAGTGTAAAAAAGCAATGCTTATCTAATTACTCCTGTATAAATAAAATGGGAAATTTCTGATTTTAAATTGAAAACATGTTGAAATTGTACAACCAATTTGTTTGTGTTGGTGGGTGGAAGTTTTGCTAGTGTTGTGGTTGTTTTTGTTGTGACGTTGTAATCGTACATTGACCTGAACAGCATCTCTCCTCTCTCTCTCTCTCTCTCTCTCTCTCCTCTCTCCTCTATCTCTTCTCTCTCATGATTCTCTCTATCTCTCTCTCTCTCTCTCTCTCTCTCTCTCTCTATCTCTCTCTCTCCTCTCTCCATGCATCTCTCTCTCTCATCTCTCTCTCTCTCTCTCGTCATTGCATCTCTCCTCTCTCTCTCTCACTCTCTCTCTCTCTCTCTCCGCTCTCTCTCTCTCTCTCTCCATGCATTCTCTCTCTCTCTCCCTCTACTGGCAAGTCAGCCGCGCATCCTTCGCTGCCGTTTGTGTTTTAATTCTTTGGCTTTTAGTTAGTGGCTCAAGCCACAAACATATAACTCACTCTTGTCGGTCGGGTCGTCGGTCTAGTCTGTCGGTCGGTCTGTCGTTCCCCAAACATTGTACGCACATTGACAAAAATTGTTCGCACTTCAAATCGAGGCTACACTTCAAAATTATTGAGCCGCTCTTTAAAATGATTATTTAAAGCGTACAAATAAAAACATAAACGTAATACACGACCACGACGAGTATGCGGTGCTTTCTTCGATGAGTTATAAAGTAGGATACATAGTTTAAATGTTTTCCAAAAGATATCAAAGTTACGAAAGGTGCAGAGAGAACATTCTGGGTTTACAGACTAAATTATGAAAAGCCAGGGAGATGACTCCTGATTGAGTGGTTAAAATAGACCGCGCTCCACAAAACTATTGCGATTTTGCGCTTGTTTAGACTATAGTGCAGCGGACCAGCTGCCAAAAAAAAGGCCTTGGACTTGGTTTTGCATTGAAGTGGGGTTTAATTAACCCTTTCGGTCGCAGCCAATGTTCAGCCCAAAATTTCTGTGAAACTTATCTGGTATAAAGAAACTTTGGTGTATGCAATAATGTGAATCCACTGTGACATGTATCGAATAAGGCCTTTCACAATGGTCCCCAAATGACAACATGAGGTTATTGGCTAGCGATTCCTAGATCCATGGCTAGTTTTAGTGACATTGTTGGGTTCCATAAAACAGTGTGGTGCAGAAAATGCAACATCGGCTGCGAACGGGTTAACTGTCGAGTTATGCATGTAGTTAGAAAATAATTCTGTCTTCTTTCTTTTTTTTCAAACTTTTTTTGAATTGATGAATTCAAACACAACACTGGCCTGGACTTTTTCGGTTTTTACAAATCTTTAATGCTATAGTTGTTCTTCCAGTGTGATTTTAGCCTTCTAAAGTTCCTTATCACAAGCTGATAAGTGGGAATTCATCAATAAGTTCTGAAATCTCGACATCTCCCACTTCTTTTTCCGAATAAAGATTTTTATAAAAAATCATGGGATTTCTTAGCTATTTTTTCTTTGGCCATTCACTTTATGCTACCTTTTCTTGTTACGTTTCGAGATGATTGCTATAACATAATTTTTTTTTTAAACTGCAAAGGTATTATCTTTTTTCACTCCATAATCCAACGTGTTCGCGAACGGAGCAAACCTTCCATCCTTTTGCTCTAAGTGAAATCAAATTCAGCTTTATAATGATCTAAGGCATTTTCTCTGTGTTATGTGTTTCTTTTTCTAGTTTTGAAATGCATTCTTCTAATTGTATGTCACGTTCATTATCATTCGTTTTCCCCATTGTGGCAAAGAAATTGTTTTAGCTCGAATTTTCATCAGCAAAGTGTCTAAAAAAAGTTGTCACTAAATATGAAATGAATTTCTCTTTGGTATTTGGTCAATATTTTCCCGTGAAATGGTGACAGTGCATATTCACTAATAACATTTTTAATTTCGTCCTTAATTTCCTTTGCATAGTCTTTTTCCTTCAAAAGAGAAGAGTTAAATTTCCATAGCGTTGATCTTTTCGGTTCTACTGAAGCCCCCAATTTTAAAGTAATTATTGAATGGTCACTCCTATAACCTGGCATTATATCAGCTTTGACCGATTGATTAAACAATGATTAATTTCTGTCTTTCCGTGTGTGTGGTTTTTGTTGTTGTTGATGTGCGTTGTACAATGCCAATTGGACAATAAAGAAACTTATGACTTATCAGGGCCAGACCTAAGTTTTAAGGGGTGGGAGCTAATTCATCGAAGGTGCAAAGCACAAAGCCCCCTAGTCGGGTCCGGGGGCATGCTCCCTCCGGAACATTTTTAAATCCGAAGAAGCAAAATAGTGCAATCTGGGCATGAAATAAAGGACCTAAATGGCAATGCCATTACTGTTTTTTTTTTTTTTTTTTTTCTTTTCTACCCCTATTGACACATGTTTTTTGAACCATTAAGTACCTATCAACTGGTGGTGGTGCTGATGAGTGCTAGGTATAGCCCGTGAGGAATTAAGGAAATTTAGCTGCCGCTTGGCAACATGAATTGTTTGTTTTTTGGGGATAAAGGGTGGGGGCTGCAGCCCCTAAGCCCCCTTCATTAGGTCAAGCCCTGCCTTATGACCTACTGTTTTGATGAGTCTAGATGTTTTGTGATCTTAAGCCATGCCGTGTTGATTGTGTTTTTCATTGTAAAAAAAAAGAAGATAAATTTCTGCTTTTCTCATAATTATAATGACAATAACATGATTGATGAGAAGTGTTTGATTGATCTGGTTGATTGATTATTATGCCATCTGTTGCTGGTTGCATTCTGCGCAGGCTTAACCCTTCCACCGCCAATGTCGTATTTTTGCACCACAATGTTTTAACACCCATTTCATTAAAAAAGCATCAAGTCAGGCATGTTATTGAAGCGACCTATTTCATATTTTGGGAGTAAGGAAGGCCTAATGTTGCTACATGTCAAGAGGAATTAGCAACTATTGCAGATATATTTGTTCTACTACCAGTAAGTTAATGGTATGTTTGGGCTCGAAAATGGCGGCAGTGAAAGGGTTAACCAAAACCAACACAAATTTCACAAAACAGCTAAAACACCAGTTTTAAAAAAAAGTCCGGAGTGGCGTGGCGGGTAACAAAGAACGGTCACACCACGTAATGTTCTTATCCTAGCTGTGCACTTGTACCATAGGTTCAATGCTTTGGCTGTTGGGGTGATCCTGGAATCTTTTAAGCACGGGAACAACAACAACAAGAAAAAAAAGACAGACGACAAAGAAGAAAAATAATTTTATTATGTACAATACCTATTACCATTATAGCAAAAGTAAAACTGTAGCATCATCGTTGAAGATTCCTGTTCTTTATCGACTGTTTAATGTATACCAGTTCTATCATGTCTGAGTCTAACATAAGATGGCAGAGTAGGCTGAATAGCTGCTATTGTGCAGAGTAGGCTACATACTGCTATTGTGGCAGAGTAGGCTACATAGCCTATTTGGGGCAGGAGTAGGCTACATAGACTGCTATTGTGGCGAGTAGGCTACATAGCTTAGATTGTGGCAGAGTGTAGGCGCATAGCTGCTAGTGGCAGAGTAGGCTACATAGCTGCTATTGTGGAAGAATAGGATACATAGCTGCTATTGTGGCCCCAGGTAGGAACATAGCTGACTATTGTTGGCAGAGTAGGCTACATATCTGCACTGGGCAGAGTAGGGCTACATAGCTGTACTGGGCCGAGTAGGCTACATAGATGCTATTATGCAGGAGTAGGGCTACATAGCTGCTACTGTGGCGGGAGTAGGCTACATAGCTGTATACTGTTGCAGAGTAGGCTACATAGCTGCTACTTGTGGCGGAGTTGGTACATCCAGCTGATATTATGGCAGAGTAGGCTACATTTAGAAACTGCTATTTGGGCCAGAGTAGAGTAGGCGACATAGCTGCCTATGTGGCAGAGTAGGCCACATCATAGCTGATATTGTCGGGCAGAGTAGGACATAGCTGATATTGTGCAGATTAGTAGGTTACATAGCTGCATATTGTAGGCAGAGTAGGCACATAGCTCATTATGCAGAGTAGGCTACATAGCAGTATTGTGGCAGAGTAGGTACATCGCTGACTATTGTGGCAGAGTAGGCTACATAGCTTGCTATGTGCAGAGTAGGCTACCTAGCTGCTATTGTGGACAGAGTAGGCTACATTAGCTGCATGTGGCAGCAGTAGGCATACCATAGATGCTATTGTGGCCAGAGTAGGCTACGTAGCGCTTATTATGGCAGAGTTAGTAGGCTAATAGCTGCTATTATGGCCAGAGTAGGCTACGTAGCTGCTATTATGGCAGAGTAGTGCTAAGTAGCGCTATTATGGCAGAGGAGGCTACGTAGCTGATATTATGGCAGAGTAGGCTTACATAGCTGCTATTATGGAGAAGTAGGCCTACATAGGCTGCTATTGTGGCAGAGTAGGCTACATAGCTGCATTGTGGCAAGAGGTAGGCTAACATAGTGATATGTGGCAGAGTAGGCTACATAGCTGCTATTGTGGCAGAGAGGATACATAGCTGCTATTATGGCAGAGTAGGCTACATACGCTGCTTATTATGGCCAGAGGTAGGTAAATAGCTGGCTATTTGGACAGAGTAGCTACATAGATGCTATATGGCAGAGGTAGCTTACGTAGCTGCGATATGGCAGAGTAGGCTACTATAGCTGTACTTGGCGAGTAGGCTACCACAACTGCTATTCTGGGGTATGCCTGGGTTAGATTTTGTTATTGTAGAAATGATTGCTCAGGGCACCACCCCACTGTCTTGGCCCACAAAACACTAACACTAGAAACAGATACAAAAACATTACCCTCCGGGGAATCTTGTCTGAGGAGGTAATAATAATAATAAATTGATAAAGTGGCTCTGACGTCACGCGCCGGAATTGTTGGACCGTCCTCCATTATGGAAAGGATAGGACCTGTAAAACAACTCGCCGGCCCTGGTAGCTAGGGCAGTTGTACTTGCTAGACTTGTCGTTGTAGCCACTATAAAAGCAATCCGCAGAGTGGAGGTTCGTTGTTGCATTATCAACTGTCCAACAATTTCTTTTCATGATTATAAAGGCGCAAGAATAACGAGGACTTTGTTTCCATACGAATTCACATGAAAAGACAACGAACAACCAGCTGTCCAAGGACGCCTAAGAAGAAGAAGAATGGCCTGGATAGCCGCTAGCAGACGAAACATTAATACCTTAAGAACCATTCGCAAGTTTTCACACAGAAAACCTTTCAATGAAGTAAATTAAATGCACAAGTATGTGTGTGTCTGCGGGCTGTCTCTCTATGTGGGTGGGAAGGGATGGGCAAACACTAGAATCTTAGAGCAAGGTTGTATGTAGCCGTGTGGTGTGAGAGGGAGAGTTTGGAGAGGTGGTGAGAGGGAGAGACCATTTGTATGTGGGAGAGGGATCGGGGTGGTAGCAATTTACACCGAGTATGTCGATGGGTGGAGTGCGGATAAAATGAGTAAAGGCCTTTCCCACACACCCGACACAACCATCTGTGAACAGCTGGGTTTGAAAAAAGACCCCAGATGGGTTTGAACCGCGCACTTGCAAACCTTACGGATTCCGAGCTAGCGGACTCAGACTTACCAACGAGATACAGCGGCTCTCTTTACTCGTCATAGATGTGTGTGTGTGTGGTGTGTGTGTATGTGTGTGTGTGTGTGTGTGTGTGTTATGAGAAAGTATTGTGCTCTCAGATGTGGGTGATTGAGACATTCTATCTTGCACTCATAGTCATATTACTTTTTATTTTTTCTTGATGTGGTGGATCCCCTTCGCCCCTACCCGCGCGATATAGTGAAAGCTTGGCAACCATTGATTCAGACAACACTGGGTTGCTTTATTAAAAACAAGTTAAGGTTTGCATCAGCAAGAATGACAAATGACCATTAATGAGTTTGGTCTTGAATTTCTATATGAAGTTATATTATTCTGAATCAGACAAATTGAGGATTGGTAATGGACAGAGCGATGAATTCACATTGTGGTTTGTGTTTGAACCAAGTACGCAAATAGATGTTGAAAACCAATCAAAACGCATATACATGTATATGACATTTGGCTTTATCATTCTTCATAGGATCCAAACTATCTAAACCACTTGTGGCGTATTTTACTGATACTACACAGTGTGCTTGTGCACAATGTGGACCACTGTGGATGTATGAGCTATGAGTTTTTGTTCACGTTCACACACACAAGGATATGTGATGGATATAATGCTACAAAATCATAAATACCAGCAATCCAGTGTATTTTGTTTCATGTTTTAAACATTACAAGAAAACAGGATATAAAAATTGTACCAGCATACAGGTTTACAACTCTTCTCTCTCCGCTCTCTACTCTCTCTCTCTCTCTCTCTCCTCTCTATCTCTCTCCTCGCTCTCTTCTCTCTCTCTCTTCTCTCACATGGCGTAGTCCCAGTCACACAATACTCATTGCAATTTATTTTATTTTAATTCATCAATTCCATAAGTTCTCTTTTTGTCTTAAAGTTAAACATCTCAATCATCACTTTTAGGAACCAACTGGCCAGGGAAAGTAAAGAAATGTTCAAATCCAAAACAGATAAACCTTTAATAGTCACGAAAATATTGTTTAAAATGTGTATTGTTAAAAAATCTGTCTTTGCTGAAATTATAAAAGAATTTGTAAAGGATTGCATTATTTGTGTTCGAGTTAATCAAGTTGAAAGTAGTACCACTAGCAGTTTTGTAATCTGTACCAAGTGCTGCGCGGTGTGTGTGTGGTTGTGTGTGTGTGTGTGTGTGGTTGCGAGTGTGTGAGTACGAGGTGTGTGTGTCAGTACAAAAATTAATAGTTAATCTGACAATAATTGAGTCCAGTCCTGTTTGTCCGTGTTTTGTGTGTGTTGTATGTATATGAGTGCGTGCGTGCATGTGAACTTTTGAGTAGTGAACTGAAAGTAAGTAGCAAAAGTGTGAACCCACATGACATGTTTTGCTAAGTATTACAAGAATATATTGTGGGGGGATAGAAATAATGTTCATCATTTGTTATGTTAAACGGTGTGAAAGTAATAGCTATAATCAACATTATTATGTTTTTGAGGAATAGTTAATTGAATGATCTGTGTGACCTACAAAACAAATGCATTTATTAATGCTTGGCATGAGGCTGTGTCAGACCAGTTGAACATTAAGGCTAGAACGCCAAGGCTACAATCAAAATGTTGTTATGCTCTGAATGGTTGTGCGGGATTGTCTTAAGCCATGACAAGACCCAGCATTAAAACATCATCAGTCTAAAATCCCCCGAAGGACGGAGTGTGGCTGCGAACATGGCGGGGTATTCAAAAACGGTCACACGCAACGGTATCATCCCTAGCTGATGATTTGTACCTAGTGTTCATGGCTTCTCCTGGGGCTGATCCCTGGAGTATTTTAGCCAGGGTAAGCCAACCAACCAACTACAAAATGCATTTTATTTAATTATCATTAATGGGTCTTTTATTTTAAAAATTATCAATAATTGCTTGATTCTCTGAGGTTGGAGTGATCAAAAATTTGGACTCTAACAGACATGTGTAAATAAGATCACAACAGAAATAAATAACAATGAGGTGCCAAGTATCACAAACAAAAAGAACCACTGCATTTGGGCTTGGGTGGATACCAACTTATAACAACCATTTACATATTACTCAACAGGATATACCACCCAGCTTGAAATAATCAGACTAAAAACACCCAAATTTGAAGTGATTCTGTACAATCATTGACACAATATTGCCCAAACAGAAAAGTATGGGGTATTACCCGAATCCATCACAACATTTTGCATGTTAATCAGCAGGACACAACTTCTGTTAATTAAGCTATGGTCAAATTTAAGCTGCTGAAATCTGTGACAGTAAAACTTGATTCAACAATAAGGACCCAGTCTGACACAAATTAATATTTTCTTCATCCTTCAGTTGCCAAGTGACTTTGGGAGGAGCAAGAAACGTTTTTTTGTGGAATCCACAAAAATCATGCAAGATCAGGTTGCAGAGGCTTGGGGCTACAGCTAAATTACTGTTATTGTTTTATCATTCAGCCTCCTGAAGCAACACCACAACCACACACACACACACACACACACACACACACTGGTAAATCATACAAATGAAATGGAATGTTATGTTATATAATGTTACTAAACAAAAATTGAAAAATTTCATCTATAAAGGCGTTACAATGATCTGAAAAAATATATCAGAATACAGTTGAAGTGATTTCCTGTAAAAAAGATGTCTTGGGTATTAGTAAGTATTGGCAGGTGTTGGCTTGTAAGGCAACACTGAGATCTCTTCTATCTGACTCCCCCCCACCCCCCCCCCCCCCCCCCCCCCCCCACCCCCCCCCCCCCCCCCCCCCCCCCCCCCCCCCACCCCCCCCCCCCCCCCCCCCCCCCCCCTCCCCCCCCCCCCACCCCCCACACCCCCCCCCCCCCCCCCCCCCCCCCCCCCCCCCCCCCCCCCCCCCCCCCCCCCCCACCCCCCCCCCCCCCCCCCCCCCCACCCCCCCCCCCCCCCCCCCCCCCCCCCCCCCCCCCCCCCCCCCCCCCCCCCCCCCCCCCCCCCCCCCCCCCCCCCCCCACCACCCCCCCCCCCCCCCCCCCCCCACCCCCCCCCTCCCCCCCCCCCCCCCCCCCCCCCCCCACCCCCCCCCCCCCCCCCCCACCCCCCCCCCCCCCCCCCCCCCCCCCCCCCCCCCCACCCTCCCTAGCTCTCGATTGATTCTTAAACGACTAAATGGACTTGGTCAAGGTTGTGATAATTGTAAAATTATGTGAATGTGGCACAGTGCTCATACCCCACAAACACCAAACACCTCCCACACCGCTGATAAATCATTTTTGGGTTTTCTAAATAAAACTAACGGCCCTACCATAATTCTTGTAATGGCGGTACTGAATTGACAGGAAGCACACACACACACACACTTGTCTTGTCTGAAGCACTTTATTCTTAGTGGTAGTCGTTAAACTGAAAGAACAAACAACACGTCTCTCAAGAGAGAGAGAGAAAGGATGTGTTGTGTGTATGTGTGTGCGGGTGGTGGGGGCGGGTGTAGGTGTGTTTAGCAAACATAACACAATGACCATGGTTTGACATTTTATGATGGATTTTGTTGTTGTACTCTTAGCGATAATGTGGGCTTGATTCAGCATACAATGAATCCGAAACTGTCAACTCTAAGTGCTCACGCAGCAAACAAACTAAAACTAAAAGAGTAGGCCACTGACGAGGCCAGAAAAATTGAGAGGTGGAAGATACGACATCATAACCCCACTCATTGTCGAAATCGTATGAGTCATAATCCATTCAAAAATCTTCAACTTCATGTAGGTAACGATTTCTAGCATTATCCTTCCAAAAACTTTTCGAAGTTACTTGATCTTCTTTTTGCCTGGTTTTCCCACTATGTCGGCAAAAGTTAAAACTCGGATTACTGGCAAGTTACGCCTCTCGCATCTGCGCATGCGCAATATCATTGCCACGAATGGCGGAGGACGCTTATCCGCGTCTGTAGAAACCACGCGTTCATCGCTCGTTATCGCCACTTTCCTGATTAAAAGAAACCCGTTATAGTCTGGTCGGCCTATTCACATGTTAATGGACAATCCCATTTAATACTCAGTTCACATGCTTAACATGGTCAACTTAGACGCTGATTTCACTGCCAGGAGGAACCATCAAACCAGAGGGGGCTTAGGCGCATGATATTCTAGTTGAGGGGTACGTGAGACAGAGAGAGAAAGAGGAGGATGAGTCCCTCGTCTCTCTCTCTTCATACTCCCAAACTAAGAAATAATCACGCGCTAAGCCCCTGCGTGGTTGATTTGCCCCCGGCGGTGAAATGTGCGTCCTAAGCTGCTCCATTACTTGCCAAATATACAGCAAAGTGCAGTTTATCTAACCCCATCAGAGGCAGTGGGGTGGTTGCCTCGTGCCTCCATACGTGGAGCTGGACGACCCCGCCACCTCCATGAGTCTTTCCCCGTGGGAATACCGGGGGGTGTCTATCGTAAAAAAAATAGTCCTCCACCTTCTGGAAGTTCTGTGTTGTAACTTTCGCTAATCTGCCACTCTCTTTGACTCCTATTGGCCCCTTCTCTACTATTTTTTCTAACAGAGTCCGAATATTTTTCTAGTTTGAGCTCCTCCGAAATCTGCTGTATGCAGCGGGGAGACCAGTGAAAATGGACACATATGTACCTTGCTCATTATGGCCATTATGGCATGGGAATGCAGGAAGAAGTAAAGAAAGCTAACCCCTCATGATCAATGGCCATCAATCTCAATTTTCAATTGTGGTTCTTTTGTTTTCATTAATTAGAATAATCCAAAACGATTACTACAGTGGGAACCTATCCATTTTTATAAGACCATACATTTATAAGACTCCCTCCACATCATAGGGGAAGACGGGTTAAAAAGCGCATGGGTGGGTAAGAAGACCACCCCAAATATCTCATGAAATAAAGAAAATTTCAGGTCAAATTTTATGAATTTTTATAGTCAAATTTGCCCATGAGACGAATGCTAAGACATTAACCGCTCGTCTCATGGGCTAAAATGAGACTGAAAATTGCTTCATTTCATGAAAATAAGTGGGGTGGGCTTCTTACCCGCACATGCGCTTTTTTACCCCGTCTTATCCCTAAGACCTAACTTCTCTGAAACATTGCCCTTCTTTGCAAGTATTAATATTGTAAAAGTAAAGATGTGCCACCCCCTTATAACGACCCCTCACTCTCACAAGGACCTGCATTTTCGGATATGATTTTGTGAAGGGTCTTATGAGGGAGGTTCCACTGTATACCTGGTTAACCCTAGTCCTCTATTCCTTTCACGAGCAAGGCAGAAAGTTGCTTTTTAAATGACAACATTTTTGGGGGGAGGGGCGATGGGTAGCTAAATCTTCTTCTTCTGATTCAGAGAACATTCTTCTTCTTCATTCGCTCAGACATACAGTTCCTTGTCATATGATATGAGAGTAGATGCGGCATGCTGCCGCTATGCACATAACTAAGCAATAGTTAGAACCAGCATGTCCGTCTTCAGCTGGAGAAAATCTTTGTAAGAATTAGAAGAAGAAATAAAAGTAAAAGGCAGGAGAAATGGACCACGCAAGATAGAAAGATAGCACGATGGCAGTAAGCATAGGGAAAAGGCACCAGACGTCAAGACTGAGATAACCAGTGACCAGAATTCGAGGAAGTTACAAGCACAGAACTTCAAGCAAGGTTGGAGGGAACTATTATGTGCGGAAAAGGGACCCCCCGGTATCCCCACGGAGGGGGGGGGGGGGGTGGAGGCACAGATCAACCGTAAGCTTATACAAATTTTTACACTGACAAACACGCAAAAAATTGTCAGAGACACGCGAGAGAGCATTGATTCGTTCCTTTTGCTGTAATAAGACAGCTGCGAATTCAGCTGGGAAAGTGACCTCCCTTGAAAGTGTAAAAATACAACTTCCTGTACACGTTCCTCGTGGTGTCAGAAGTGTCGCCGAAAAGAAGAAAGCAACGAACAATTTGATTGTGGTTCTCAGCTACCTCATGGTAAAACTTGACAATGTCGGTAAGTGCAAACTCTTTACTTTGATCGGATTTGCCTATTTATTTCTTAATAAGTAAATGCACATTTGATTAAATAGTAGTAGGGGAAGATGGGTTAAAAAAGCGCATGGGCGGGTAAGGAATAGCCCACCCCCCTATTATCTCATGAAATAAAAGAAAATTTCAGTCAAAATTTGGCCATGAGACGAATGCTAGAACATTAAAACTCGTCTCATGGGCAAAAATGAGGAATATGCGAAAAATTGCTTCATTTCATGAGATAAATTGGGGTCGGCTTCTTACCCGCCCATGCGCTTTTTACCCCGTCTTCCCCTAGTAGTAGTAGTAGTATATTTTAGGTACGTTAGAAATATAATTTGGGTCAAACCGCTGCGATCTTTCCGTCAAGTTTCACCCCGATTTTGCCGAAGTGCAAAACGGTCACTCGCTTCGCCTCGCTCGCTCGCTTTGTATCATCTTTGCTGGCCGTCAGAAGCATGTTCATTCCACAGTAGAGGTCTGTCCCGTCATCCTAGACTCAGTTTAGTTAGGGACAGAACAAGTCGTGAGGCTTTTTAGGAGTCCCATCGGCATCGTATTTTTTAGGTTGAGTGCCAAGGTTTGTACGGATAAAAATGTTCCTATAAAATAAATTGGTATAATCAAAGCTTCTAAATATACTAATAAACTTTGGAAATTCATCAAGACGACCTTTGAAGATGTTAGTATTTCGTGCACATTTTAACTCAAAAGGAAATTCATTCCACATGTTAGCAACTATGTTACTGAAAACATTTTTTCTAATATTACTTTTTCAGCATTACACCTTTTCATAAATATCTTACCATCAGAATTTCTTGTCAGATTTTAGGTTTTATACGGTGATGACTTACAAAGAATTGATCCCAGGGGATGACAAATCAATATGGGGATTCACAGTATAGCTTTAGCTCGTGTATGACGTTATGTTGGTTTTAAATTTGTTTAAGTGCATTTGAAAAATCTAAAATAAATTTAAGCCAAATCAATAATATGGCCAATAAATAATTGTAAGTTTCAAAAGATCCCCCCTAATTCTTCGCTTTAATGAAAAACAAATGAGATACAAAAAGTATGTTCATGGACATATTTTTCTACACTGTTTACAAGTTTTAGGAGTCTTCTGGTTGTTGAACTTTTTCTATTGATGGAATGGTACTTAAATCTTGGGGACCAAATAATATTGCATACTCTAAGTATAAATAATAAATGTGGCCATTACTAATTGCTTTATAATAATTATTAAAGATATCACAGGTCATAATGTATAAAATGTTCTTTTGATTAGACCCAATCAATTCTATTAGCCTTATTAATACAATTTGCAATGTGTGTGTCAAAAGAAAAATCTTTGATCAAAAGGTCACTCCAAGGTCCTTTCATCTTCAAATGTATCACAGAGTATGATACATTGTTTTGGTCATATATTCAATGCTTTTAAAAAAGTTCTATAGCAAATGAAGTATCTAAAAATACTTAGCTGTCACACTCAACTACCTTACATCATTATTGTTTAAAAAAAATTGGGACTCTTTCCTGGAGTTGCACTGCCTCCGGGCAATGCCCCAGAGATCATTCCAAGTCCCAAAATCTTTATATCTACTAATGTCCAATTTCGTGTGTCTGTCTCTGTTGAAACCAGAGGACGTTTAAAACGGATTTCATTCAGGTTCTAAAAAAATACTTCCAATATTACTGAATATGTCAGTGTCACTGTTCGTAACTGTGGGCTCCTGTCTTTTATTTTCTCACCAGTTCACTTTTACCCTATCTTTGCTGAACTAGTTTCTTTTCTTTTTCGTACTACCCCTCTACAAAGTGTGCAGCAGACAGAAAATCTTCATCGTGATAAGTTGTGCAGAGAAGAAAAGAAGATATCTATGGCAGTGGCTTATTTAACCTCAGTGGCAAAAAAGAAATTCAGGCTATATTTTACTTCCCTAACATATCATTAGTAATAGTACATAGTCATACTCTCTAGTAACACTGCCTGTCTCTCTCTGCTTTTTTTTCTGTTGTCTTTCTCTCTGTGTCTCTGTCTCAGTGTCTCTGTCTCTCTACTCTCTCTGTGCTGGGAAAAAGAACCATACTTTTTCACTCACACTCACCTTGTTATCTCTTTGTCCATCTCTGTTCATCTTTCTTGTGTGTCTATACTACTATGTCTTCTTGTCTATCTGCATCTCTTTCTTTGTGTGCCCTAGTCTACGTCTGTCTCTTTGGCTTTCTATTCTCTATCCCATGTCTTGTTCTGTCTCTCTACGTGTATTTAACCTCTGTTGTTTCTATCTTTTGTCTCAATCCGTCTCTCTCTCTATATCTCTTCTCCTCTACTCTCCCTCTCTCCTTCTTTCTATCTCTCTCTCTTCTCTGTTCTGTTCTCTGCTCCTTTCTGTATTTTCTCTATCTCAGTATCGTTTTCGTTTCATCTTCTTGTCTTCTCTCACTGTGTGACTATGTCTATGCCTGGTGACCATTAGGAGTATGTTCTCTCTAACTGCACTCACTATCTCTATCTCTCCTCATCTCTCCTCTCTCTCTACTCTCTATCTATGTATATCTCCCATCTCTATATATGCACCCATCTTGACTCTCTACTCTCTCTCTCTCTCTCTCCTCTCTCTCTATCTCCTCTCTCTCTCAATCTGTTCTCAGTATATCTCTGTCTCCTACCCTTATCTCTTGTTTTCTAGTCTTTGTGTTTTTCGTTCTCTCTCCTCTATCTATCCTTCTCTCTATCCTCTCTCTCTCTCTCCTCTCCCTCTATGTGTCTCTGTATATACAAAATATGTCTCTCTATTTACTGTCTTTCTCTGTTCTCTGTCTGTCTCACTCTCTGTCTTGTTTTCTCTGTTGTGTGTCTGTCTCGTCTCTATATATTTCTCTCTGTTGTGTCTGCCTGCCTGTCTTCTCTATCTCTCTCTGTATGTCTCTTGCTCTCTGAGAGAGAGACGGAGAGTGCAAATAAATGTGGAACCGAGAGATAGAGACAGTGAGTGAGATACAGAGCGACAGGGACGTAGAGGGGGGGGGAAGAGAGAGACAGGAGACATGCAGACAAGGGTAACGTGTTTGCCCGGTCAAGAGAAACCTGGTTTGAACCTGGGTTAGCGGGGATTTTTCTCACACTTTGCACTAGGCCTTTCGGATGAGACAATAAACTGAAGTCCCATGTGCCCATGAACGTAGCACATGTTCAAACCAGTGGCAACGAAAAAGTTATCATTAGGTCAAAATTTACCCACATCTCTACCAGACAGAGCTAGAGAGAGAGAGAGAGAGAGATAAAGACAAACAGAAAGGATAAGACAAAAGAGAAAGACCGAGATTGTGTGAGGGAAAATAGCCTGAATTATATTTCCTCTCATAAGGCAAAATAGCCTTAATTCTATTTTGCAACATGAGGCTAAATAGCCACTGCAAAACATTATTTATGCTGTGAATCTTACAAATTTATATCAGTAGTATAACACAACTGCTAAGCATCCATCGTTATTTCACCAATTGTCAAAAACAAAATCAAGCCAATAAGTAGAGAGCAAAAGGCTATGAAAAGCCTAAAGGTAAAGCACATTATCAGAGAGAGTTGAATTGAATTGATTTTTTTTAATGAGGATAAATGGATAAGCAACAATACTTTTTTCACTATGTCCTCGACAAAAACAAGTTAACAACAATTTGCAAAGCGATCAAACATTTCCAGAAATCAAATATACATAAAATAATACATCTTTTCATATAACAAGAGCACATATACACACTTCAGCAAGCCTTCCACACACTTAACACAACGCACATGCAAAAGAAATGAAAACAAACAAACAAAATGAGAGACAATACAAAAAAACAAACAAGAAAAAAGGAAACGAGCAAACTTATTTCTAGTCCAACTAGCCCAAATAGAGCATGATACATGCAGCATGGTGGCCCTATACCCCTCTTCACTCATGCCACATGTCAATGAAGTAGAAACATCCGGAGGTGCTAATGGGACCCAAAGATGCACCAGCCACGCCAGTCCTATCAACGCGAGGGTAGCCCTGCTCCAACCTTGGGAAGTCCGTGTTGTGTTACTGGGGAGCAGGCACACACGGGGACATTCCATTAAGTATGCAAGGCACACAGATACTCCCGGCTTGATGACCACTGGATACGATACAGAGGTGTCCTTGTGAAATATCCCCATGGGTGTACCAGCCCGTTTTTCATGACTGCAGAGCCCACCGGCAAAAGACACCCACTCAGAAAACCAGAACGCATCCAACAGCCCCCAAAAAGGCCAGAGGCCAGTGCATCCCTAGACAAAGCCACAGACTCTCGCCTTACGGACATAATATAATGCCTCAGAAGAGAGTCCCAGAATGTGATCTTATTTTGTTAGGTCTTTCCCTAGTCATCCCAAGAGGGAATAAAATAATGAAAAAGAAACACCCGGAAGTTGCTGATGGGACCCAGAGATGCACCAACTACACCTGTCCTATCAACGCGAGAGCAGCCCTGGCCCAGCCTTGGAAGTCCGTGTTGTGTTACTGAGGGGCAGGCACACACAGGACATTCCATTAAGTATACAAGGCACATAGCTACTCATGCCACATGTCAATGATAATTAAGAATGTAAAGCTATGAGCAACAGTAACTATGTAATTTGATGATTCCAGACATGATAAGGTCTTTTTATGTACAAAACATAATTATATAAGCACAAAATGGGACATTTACATTACAATCTTTCAAATATACATGTTCCCTCCCTGTGGGAATACCGGGGGGTCTGTTGTAGAAAATAGTTCCCCAACGTCTGGAAGCTCTGTGCTTGTAACTTCCTCTAATCTGTCCACTCTCTTTGACTCTGCCGTTTCCAATTTGCTCTCTGTCATCTGCTATCTTTCTGCCTTACCCTGGTCCATTCTCCTGCCTTTTTCACAAAACACTTTCCCCCCCCCCCCCCCAAAAAGATTTCCTCCAGGGCGAAGTCGGACATGGCTGGGCCTCACTATTCTTAGTTAGGCGCATGACGGCAGCATGACACATCTGTGCTCACATGACCAGAAACTGTCTGAGCAATCAAAGAAGAAGAAATATACATTATGTATATCGATGAAAACATCTTTTTAAGGTATTTTTTTGGTTTCATGGTCATGAATATAACTCCACATTTTTACCTCCCAAATATTTTAATTTCTTGGTCGGGGCAGAAAGATTATTTGTTTGTCCATACACAACTAAAAATGGAGTGGTCCAAAGGGAGCCTGGCGAGGGAAAAAAGGAGGAAGACTTCTGGATGAAGCCTGTGTGGTGTGTGGGAGAAGCCTGTGGGGTGTGTCTGGATGAAGCTGTGTGTGTGGTTGGATGAAGCCTGCTGGGTGTGTGTATGGATGAAGCCTGTGTGTGTGTCTGGATGAAGCACTGTGGTGTGTGTCTGTGTCTGGATTGAAGCTGGTGTGTGTGTCTGGATGAAGCCTGTGTGTGTGGGTTGGATGAAAGCCGTTGTGTTCTGGATGATAGCCTGTGTGTGTGTGTCGATGAAGCCTAGGTGTGTGGTGTGTGTGGTCTGGATGAAGCCTGTGGTGTGGTGGATGAAAGCCCCTTTGTGGGGGTGTGTAGGATGCAGCCTGTGTGGGTGTCGGGATGAAGCTTGGTGTGTGTGTGTGTCTGAGAAGCCTGTGTGAGTGTGTCTGGAATGTAAAGCCTGTGTCGTGTGTCGGATGAAGCCGTTGTTGTGTGTCTGGATTGAAGACTGTGTTTGGTGTGTGGGTCTGGATGAAGCTGGGGTGTGTGGTGGTGTAGGTCTGGATGAAGCCTGTGGTGTGTGTGTATGGATGAAAGCCTGTGTGTGTGTGTCTGGATGAAGCCTTCTGTGGGTGTGGTGTGTTGGCTGAAGCCGGTGGTGGTCTGGATGAAAGCCTGGTGTGTGTGCTTTTGCTTCTGTTTCTTCTTCCCCTCACACCCACACCTTAACCATGCCTTAGTTGTCGACCAGGGCTATTTAATTTTAATCTTAATCACTTTCTCTCACCCCCTTTGAAAAAAAATTTAATTCGCTCTTACCACCACAAAAGTGCAGCTCATTTTGATTTTCACACTCATTTAACGTTTCCTTTTTCAGTTGTCTTCAAGCATAACCCCATCCAGCTCTCTAGGTCTCCCTCTCCTCTGTCTGTAATGATATGTGCTCACTTGTTCCCATTTTATCAAAACACCCCCTCCCCCCTCCCCACCTAGCCTTGTACCTTTTCATCCCAAGGTTTTCAACTCCACAGGCTGTACCGCTGAAGAAAAGGAACAAAACAGTTTGAAAGTCCCTAATGTCAACTCCATTTTCAGGCCAGATTTACCTCTTTTAAAATTTTCTTCATCTACATCCTGCTGAAGACCTCTGACAGTCACCCGTTTCAACCCTCCTCATACTAACCTTTAAGTCTGACATGATGACGTCACAGCCAAATATGCAGGAGGGGAGAGAGGAGTAGCACCAGAGATGATGGAATATGAGCTTAACAGACGAGGGGCAATTTTGGTGCCTTTCTGTTGGCGGTTATTTGCACTGCACGTAGCAAGCTTATATAGAGTCACCATGCTCTCCAAGTTTTTTCTACTTATTTATTGTTTTCAGGGAAACCCAGTGCTTGTCATCCCCAGAGGATGCGTACGGCTCAAGTCTGTGGTTCTCGGCCACTCAGACCTGGACCACCTCCCAAAGGACAGACATGTTCTGAAGACACAGCCCTCCAAGGCGTCATTAAAAGGTGTTCTTGGAGGACACAAAAAAACCGTTCAAAACGTTATTCAGACAAGCCATTCAAAAAAGTTGGATTTGGCTGTGCCTCTGACTGCTTTTTGGCCTTTGTGTCGAACTATACACGGTTTGAACATCCCTATACTTTCGACAGGTGCCGCAAAGGTTCAGAATTGCATTTTATATATTTATTTTATACCACCAAAGCAGCCAATTGAAAGGCCTCATTTTATTCCATATTGTGAGAAAGGGATTTTTGAAAAGAAGAAAAGTGTTGACCGAAGACGCGTTGAAGAAGAAAAAGGGCCTATGTCAATGCCAGCAGAGTTAAATTGACAGAAACTGAAATTATCATTCAGGTTGTTTTGGAGAATAACTGATGGGATTGGGATTTTATAATACTTTACAATCTGTTTTAAGGAAAAAAAAAAGGCTGGTAGAGACAATGAACAGTAGACATAAATGAAGAAATTGAGAAATCGATTTGAAAAG
>JAGGCT020000035.1:5896103-5917278 GCA_017654935.2 Phymorhynchus buccinoides
CCACTGCCCTCACCCTTTTTCCCCTGAGCAAAGGATCAGTCAAACAGACAGGCCACACTGGATAAGATTTGACCCCAATACGATGCCGATTGTGGGACGAGGTCGTGAGCCATGATTCACGTGAAAATACTTCTGCTGTTTTGCTCACTGTGCCGCAACAGACCAATTAATAACAGTCTGTTACAACATGCAGATTATATTGTAGCAGATTCGTGGCACGGCGGACTACAAAATACATAGTGAACATGAATAGTAGGATTTCATCAGAGTCATTTAGGCAGTAGGAATTCCAGTGAATCATTTCCTCACAAAGTCAAAATCGGATCGTAGTGAATCCAATCGTATGCAGGGCTGGCAGACAGTAAGCCAAGGAAAGTGCGGAGTCAAAAAGAGTGGAGATTCGAGGAAGTTACAAGCGCAGAACTTCCAGAAGGGGGGGGAACTAGTGAAAGAAAGAACCTCTGGTATCCACGAACTGGGAGGGGGGGGGGGTGGGGCATGAGTTCGGCCGTGTACAAATTAAAGGATATTCCAGCCGGAAACCGTGCGCAATCAATAACTAAATGAAACGAAGAAGGGTTGTGCGCACGTGTTCCGACATTTCCCCTATGTTTGCGTTAAACTTGTATTCTCTTTCTTCCATTTATTTAGGGTTTTCCGTAACGGAACTACGCGTCTAATGTGAAACCCTGGCCTTATTCTTCGCTTCTAATTTTTATGATCAGTGTGTGTGTGTGTGTGTGTGTGTGGTGTGGAGTTTGTGTGTGTGGGTGTGTGTGTGTGTGTGTGTGGGTGTGTTGTTGTGTTGTTCTTTTAATTACGTCTTTCACTTAGAAGTGATATAGACATGAAAGGTGTGTGTGAGTGTGTGCGGCGTGGGAATGTGCATGTGTATCTGTGTGTGCCTTAAAGTGCATATTTATAAGTAACATAGGGCTGTATGCTTAGTTAAAAAAAGTTTAAAAAAAAAATTAAAACACAAAAACATAATAATAATAAGAATAATAAAATAAAATGTAAAAACCAAGAAGTTGCACTATTATAAATAAAAATGCAAACATTCTATTAACAAAAAAACCAACAGCCAATAATAGAACGAGCCAAATGGACTTAACATTAAAAGTGTACAAAATTCAAAAGATGAACGGCATCTGGGAATATACATTGGGATTCATCTTTTACTGCAATTCTGACAGGGCGATTCAAAATAAGGGCAATAATATAGAAGGGTGTTTTGTTGTACAAATTATCAATAGCACCGCATACACATTGAAGATTTTTTGTGAATTGTTTTTAAAAGCATTTAGCTTAAGTCTATAAAAGTAGGAAACAAATCTTTTTAAAGGCGTCTCTTGGATGTTTGTTTCCATTTCTATTAGAAATACATAATTTACTAAGGAATCTCTTTTCTGAGACTTCCATGATGGAGTTGAAACAACACTTTATGGAAGATTCAGTTGTAAGTATTTGTGAAGCCATAGATTCTTTGTAGATTTTATCCAAAATGTTTCAAAAGAAGCCTTGTAAGAGAGAAAGCCTTCTGCAAACTCCAGGGAATGTGAATATCCGTAGAAGTAGCAGATTGTTTGCCCCTGCCCGAGCCCAGTAGATCAGCCCATTCATTTCCAGGAAGTCGAACAATGAGATGGGATCCAACAAAAGTCAACTGTGATGCCTCTTATATAACAATTATAGATAAGTATGCTAATTTCCGTAATGATTTCAGCCCTGGTTTTTGGAATTGCCTGATCTAAGCCTTGAAGAAACAGATTTAGAATCTACAAAAAAAGAAACACCGTAGAAGTTTAAAATGGAAACATCTATAACATACTGAATAGCCATTCAAAATTGCTACTAATTCAGCTGTGAAAATGGAGAAGTCTTTACCAAGATAAAAAAGATTTTTCGATTTTTAAAGTGGGAATGACCAAATCACAGCCTGCAATTATGTCTAGTAAAGAACCTGTCAGTTAAAAAAATTGAAATGATGCGAGATAACAATTGTGGATGAATGAGATTTAGCCTCACAGGCAAGAATGTTAATGTTATCATTTTGTTATTTACTCTTTGTAATCTATACGTGCAAGATGTTCCATATTACTTAATTTCTGTTCTATTCTTGATTGAAAGTATTTTTCATTTTTCATCTCCTACAAAGGCAAAAGGAACATACGCATATGACGATCACATACATTCCATAGCTTCCGTGTCAGGGATAGGATCACACAAGACACACAAGACAACCGACACACACAACACACACTCACACACACACAACACACCACACAAACACACACACCCGGACCACACACACACACAGCTGACACACTACACACACAGAGCACAACGACATCACACATTAAAGAGGAGAGTGCGTGGTGTGTGTGTGCGTGCGTACGTGATTTTGTTATGTGTTGTCATATCTCTCTCCGTCTCTCACTCTCGCGTCTCTCTCAATTCTTCCTTCTCGGTTATCTCATCACCTTCTCTCATCTCCAAAAAAAGAAAAAAATATCTCTCCACAACACAACACACCACCACACAACACACACACACACACCCACATAGACCACACACACACTGAACATCTCTCCTCTCTCTCTCTATCTTCTCTCTCTCACTCTCTCTCTCTTCTGTCTCGCTCCGTCTCTCTCTCTCGTCTCCCACACACCGAACTATAGACTAGACACACACATCACATACACGCACTTTCATACAACGGCCTTCAAGGGGTTTGCGGTTTTTTTTTTTGTGTATGGAGGTTTTGAAATACTATTGTTACTCGATCGTCCGCAGCATAGGGATAGAGCCCGTATACCGTCGGAAGAGGGGGTGAAATAGAATACATAAGGTACAGCTACCATGAACATGTCCTATATTGTACACTGCAAAGAGGTTCTAACTAATGAATGGATTGTACTGTTATTTATACTGCTTTTTACACTCTCAACTAGTTCTACATTAAATGGATGGCTTGACTTGTGCGATCGTGGTGAAATAGGACCACAACAAACAACAACGAGGTTAATTAATAAGGAGTAACTTCTTTTTGTGTGTTGCACATTGAGAACGATTCGTTTTCAGTCTGCTGGGGACCTCTCGTGTACAGATTTAGCATCGTACTGGTTTTTTGATATGTACTGTACATTGCCTTTCCTTTCACTTGGTCACTTTACTTTAAGTTTTAGTCGGAAAAGTAGTGTTTAAAACAAAAAGCTCTTAATCATCTAAATTCCATGTTGTACAGTTAGTTAGAAAATTTTGTTCTTCTGGTCCAGACGGATATAAGTTTCTATTTAAGTTTACAAAATATTATGTTTTTTCAGTCACTCAGTTAAAAGTGGAAGACAGGGGTCGGTCCGCCCCCGGGGCAGTATCGATCACTTCGTGTTCTATATATCCTCCAATGCTGTTTTGCTCTATAATCATTTAGACAAGGCTATCCTCCCGCCATATCATGTGTACGTGTGGAGGAGGGTTGTGCATGGATTTGAGAGAGATTGAGAGCATCAAAAAAAGGTTTTTGGATTTTTTGGTTTTTTTTGTGGTTTTTTTAAACGCATTAGTCCATGACTTCATTTCGATTTTCATGGTTTTTATATGAACATAAATTTGAGTTTTGGTATTGAAAGGATGTTCCGTAATTGAAGATTCTTTGAGATTCCGGGTTTTATGAAAAATTTCTAGGCATAAGCTTGAGGGGGTAGCCTTGCACCAGCCTGTAGGTGGACTTGCCCCACCGTGCCGGGCAAGTATGCCTACGTAAGGATGGGTGTAGGGGAGACCTCGTAGTGATATCCTTATTTTACTATAGTCACTGTTCCATGTCGATTGTACCTGACCTGGTTTCCTAACCAAACGGTAGAAGATGAGAGGGTCACTCTAATTGGGTTTCCGAGTGTCGTGAACTTGAATGAAGTTTGGACAATGAAATGGGAAATATTTTTTTTTTTATGACGAACCAACAATGCAACAAAGAGCGTGAATAAGAACCGCGTTTGTCTAAGGCAACGTTAACAAAAACTCATTTTGGCACGCATCTGATGTTATTTTGTGGGTAATGCTTTTTTATTTGTTAATTCACTGCATCGCAATCCCCAAAAAATTTAAACTCTAAATGCCTAACTCACAGAACATCGTTTAAAGTGCTAGGGTCACGTGTTGTGCCATATTTTTGTGAAATTAATATATTCAAAGCATGCAAATAACTGACACTATGCAGTTGCAATTCGTTCATCTGTAATGCAATTCGTACCTCCTACGTGTCTTTCTCAATGGCTGCAGGGTAAAATAAATGCATTCAAAAGCCTATTGCAAGTGACATAAAGCCTGTTTTACTGGTGACAATTTCATAAGAATTAATGAACGTTTCAAAGAGAACTACCTTAGGGTGAACATTTAAGAAGATAAAGAATGTGCCTATTATGGCGTCTAAACTACCAACGTCACGAGCGTCATAACGCGTTGAATTTATTGGCTTATAATTACATGCTATGACATAAACCTAACCCCTGTGTTCTAAGTATACTATATAATCCGTCACATAGATCTGAGTGGTACGCGAATTTCTGCTAGATATCAGGGGTCTTGAAGTAGGTGAGAATCTGGTCGTACTCCTTTTTGATTAAGCCAAAATGTATAACACCTTATCTTCGTTATAATTAACATTGCTGATCCTAGTTATAAACTCCCTCTACCTGCAGTGATCTATGTTGGGAGAAGTTTTATGATAGTTTTTCGAGATGATGCTGCCACATAATCGTACGTTAGTAAGTGAGATTTCTATGCTTAAGAGGTACCGATATCAAAAAGTTGTCCCATCCTTCGAGCCGTAGGTCAGAGGCCTTGAGGAATGTTCTATATCCTGATGTTGCTTGCGTACATTTACCTAACCACCATGCTGAGAAATTGTGCGTATACTTCGTTTTATTTAGTCTTTATCATAATTATCCCTTGGGTGTATTAAGAGGCTGAAGAGTATAGACGGAGATCCGAGGCCCCAGAATCTCGGACTTAGAAAACTTCGCTTTTGTCACCGCGCTATGTGCTGGATTAGCTTCGATAGGGTGAGTTTTCGGGAGCCAGATAAATGTCGCAGGTGATTACATTTACCTGGGTAGAGAACACAATTCCTCTTCAGTATTGGGGATTCTTCTGTGAAATAAAATAAGGTCTATCCTTACTTCCACCTAAACCTAAAGACAATAAGGTCTTTGGATAATGGACCCCATTATTTGATGCCTTTTAGTGACATAGGCTGATTCACTGTGGTGCTAAAATGTGACTTTTGGCGGTGAAAAACAGGTTTAAGTTATGAACAGAAACAACACCCTTCACCTCCAGCCAGGATAAGTTAAGTAAGACTACAAAGTTAGACATTTTAAATAAATTTATATATACACTACTCACAAAAAGTTTAAGGATCAATATGAGAAAACAGGTGCGTAATAAACTCCGTTCGCTCCTGTTATTTTTTTTTCAGTCAAGCCAAATTGTTATGAATTTTTGTTCAGCTGTAAGTGGGCGATGTTGTTTTAGTGGAAACATTGCACCTGATTCTCTTTTACTGAGCTTGGCAGCAAAAGAAAAAATCCCCCCCCCCCCCCCGGAAAACTTGCGAAAAAGGACATTGTTTTGGATCGTTCTGTATGAACACATTGCACAAGCAAGATGGAAAAACCATTATGCACGTGCAAGCACTGCAAGCCCACGCACCGTCTGTTTATGTATGAGATGCTGTCTCTTGCAATGTGTGTGTGACTCTTTTTTATAATTAACAGGACATACCACCAGTTACTTAGGCCCTGATTTGACAAGGCCTGCCACGATCGAAAAATTGTAGCTGAGACGGTTGGATAGTGGACGATCTGATTACAATGGGATGGTTCCGAAGAATGGTGTTGCCCAATCGAGAAGGTTGACGGTCGACTTCAGGTTGTCCTGGACTCCTGTTCATTGTCATACTTGATTTTCAACGCTTCATCTTTCGCCCACTGGGGGGGTCCATGATGCAAACACAGATCTGGTCGACCTAAAGAAGACATACTCCACTTGAAGATCGACTCATTGAAGTCGACCAAGGGCCTGGCAGTTACATACAACATCCTCTTCCGCATCATTCGAAGGCACTTAGGTTTGTGGTGTGGCTGACTTTAACATCACATCTTCTGCCATACAGACCATACGGAACCGCCTTCATGGGTTTTAACCTCCGTTCTCGTCGCCCAGCTGTACGGCCGTTTGGTCCGGAGCTTAACTACTCCATCCCCCTAAGGCAGCACGGAATGGCATCATCCACATCCGTGCGCCAATTCTGCAGACTTTAGATTGTTTACGGGTGTTCAATCGGTAGTGTGGACGTCCCATCAATATGGTCCCAGGGTCCTGTTTCAGGTGATGAATGCAAAGCTTCCACGTGAACCCTGATACCACAACTGACGTGGCTAGGTTGGCGGCTGACTTGACTGTATGGTCTTTGATGGCGCCCTCTGTTAGGTAACGCTTTTATTGACAGCGCACTGTCCAAGAAGAAAGGAGTCCTTGGTGTGTAGGTTTTCTGGGTGATAAATGTCTTTGGGTGGTGGCGGTTTCCAGTCTGTACCGGAAAGCGACCCGTGTGTTACTAGCTGATTGTTACTACCTAATGGGTTTCGTGTCGGTCTTACCCCTTGCACTTGTGGCCCAATCTCGATACTCTTGTGTTGGAAGTCGAGTATCCTTCGTCTTACTTAAGCGCTGGCTGTGGCCTCACAATTCAAGGCAGCTGTGACAATCAAATGATGGTGCTCGGGGGGCCGTGGGGCTTGGTCTTAATCGCAGTATGGGGACTAAGATATAGCTAGATCGATGCTCTCACAGCCCCACAGGGTTGTCGAGGGTGGTCCACGTACTTCTCTTCGAGGCATGTTCTTGTGGACCAAATTCCATCTCCCCGTTTGAGAACCTCTGGGATGACTTGTATTCCGCCCAGTGAGTGAGGCGAGCAGACCTATCTCCGCCCTTCCGCCGGGACTTGCCCACCATACCTTTTTCTACCCATATGCTGCGGGCTTAGTGGCAGGCGCTTCCACAGAGTGATCTTCACCACCCGACTGTTCAACTCCATGAGGACTCAGCTGCGTCGAGTGCTCAGGATCAGAATGAATCAGCCATGGCGGATACACTCATTTTGTAAAATCAAACTACTCGGAAACCATGGAGACCATTGTTTGGAGCATGCAGAATAGTGCCTATGCCTTTGACTTCAGTTGTCTCTGTTGTTGTCTTTTAACTTGTCCACGGTATTGACTTTGGTGTGGAAATCCAATATCTTTACGTATCAACAATGCGTACCCCACGTTGAAATGATTTGCTGCGATAACTTTTGTGTGGAGGCAGGCATTGGTGTATCGTTATGCGTACTAAAAACCTGCAGATTTAAGTGAGCATTAACAAATGGTTGAAGTCAGCTTCCAGAAATGCAATACGCATTTGGCTTTCTTATTTGGAAATTTTATGAATTAGTTTTCTAGTGATTTCCTTAACGTTTTCTGTGATATATTTCGTTAAGGATTTAAAAATCTTATTTCAGTTGGCAAGGATTTCTTTACTGCGTTAAGTTACACACTCTCCCTCTCCATTAGTCGGGCAGCCCGAGCAGCCATTGCCGGAAAACGTGGTCAGGCTGAGACCTCTCCAGGTTTACGTGGACCCTCCATTCTTGGCCGAACGAAGGACCGTCGCTCACCCTTTTCTCTTCCAGCCGGGTGGTCGCCAGGTTAAAAAACGTCCCCTGTCGCCATGGGTCGTCGCTGCCGTCGGCAGTGAATAAGACCAGTTGAGTGCTGCCCCTGTAGATTCCCAGGCTGATCCACCCGTGTGTGTTGGAGGAGCGCAGGCTAGCGAAGAAAGCGTAGATGCCGGCGTACGGTGCGGTGAATTTCCCGGTTTGCGGGGAGTAGGCGTCGCCGATGTTGGTGACGATGTCATCAAATTTGAGCACCCCGTTTTTCCCCGTGTTGAGCAGTTGTTCGGAAGAGCCTGCGAAACGTACGCTGAACGCCGCTGTGAAGCAAAAAGAAAAAAGACATGGACAATTTCTAGAGGGATTGTGGGTAGTGTTAGCAACGCTGGTGGGGAGGGGGGAAAAGAATGATGGACAATTTCTAGGTAGTGTTAGCAACGCTGGTGGGGAGGGGGGAAAAGAATGATGGACAATTTCTAGGTAGTGTTAGCAACGCTGGTGGGGATGGGGGAAAAGATTGGATGTGACAGATTTCTATGTAGGGTTATTCAACGTGCTGGTGGGGAGGGGGGAAAGAAGAATGATGGACAATTTCTAGGATAGTGTTAGAAACGCTGGTGGGGAGGGGGAACAAGAATGATGGTACATTTTCTAGAGGGATTGTGGGTAGGGTTAGCAACCGCTAAAAGAAACGTGATGGACATTTTTGTAGTAGTAAGATGTTAGCACCAACGCGGTGGGGGAGCGTGGGAAAAAAGGAAGATGGACAATTTCTTAGGGTATGTTATCAACGTCTGGTGGGGAGTGTGGAAAAAGAAATGTAAGAAACACCAAGAGCCAAAATGGACCATTTCTTCGAAGGTAGTTGTTAGCAACGCTGGTGGGGAGGGGGGAAAAGAATGATGGACCAATTTCTACCAAAAAACGCCAAGACAATAAACGTTAGCAACGCTGGTGGGGAGTGACGGGGCAAAGAATGATGTACCAATTGCTAGGTATTGTTTAGCAACGCTGGTGGGGAGGGGAAGGAAGAAATGGACAATTTCTAGAGGGATTGTGGGTAGTGTTAGCAACGCTGGTGGGGAGGGGGGAAAGAATGATGGACAATTTCTAGGTAGTGTTAGCAACGCTGGTGGGGAGGGGGAAAAAGAATGAAAAGAAGATTTGACAATTTCTAGGTAGTGTTAGCAACGCTGGTGGGGAGGGGGGAAAAGAATGATGGACAATTTCTAGGTAGTGTTAGCAACGCTGGTGGGGAGGAGGGAAAGGGGGAGAAGAAAAGAAACGCTGGTGGGGATGGGGGAATATGATGATGACAAATTTCTAAGTGTAAGTTTAGCCAACAACTGGTCGGCGTTGGTGGAGAGGGGGGTAAAAGAATGATGTATGACAATGTTCCTAGGTAGTGTTAGCCACGCTCAGTTGGTGTGAGGTGAAAAAATGATGCTACAATTTCTTCTATGTAGTGATAGCAACGCGCTCATGGTGTGAGCGGGGGAATAAGATAGATGGATGCAGCACTTTTCTAGGCTAGGAGGTAGTGTTTAGCAACGCTTGGTTGGGAGGTGAGTAAGGGAAAAATGGGAACAATTGTTTCTATGGTAGTTTGTTAAGGCGACGCTTGGGTAAGAGGGGGAAAAAGAATGTATGGTACAAGTTCTAGTAGTGTTCGCAACAATGGCCTAAATCTCTAAAAAGAATTTAGGCCAATTTTTCCTAAGGGGGGATTGTGGGTAGCTGTTTTTAACAACGCCCCTTAAAAGAACGTACAGACACCGTGTTCTGCAGAGACGATATCGGCAGTGAGAAGTTACGCGCTAATCGAACGTATGTGAGGGTTTTGTTAGTGGGGATTTGTGAGATAGTTTTTTAGCATAACACTTGCCTGAGGGAAACCGAACGTATCGGCACTCAGTACTTTGCCAACCGACAGCACTACAACCACTTGCAGTCAAATGGAAGGATCTGTTGGCATGCATAGCATCCAGATTTATACTTATTAAATGTTTTGCGACTAACCAACCAGTCGATAAGTTCCATAATTTTTTGTCAAAGGGACTGTCTCCTTTTGGTTTGACCTCCATTTGCCCAATACTTTAGATTGTAATTTAGAATTCCGCCTTTGGACTTACTGACAAATGCAATGAATTGTGCTTTGCCCGAACTAATTTTTTTTTTTGTGATAAAAAAAACATCAAAAATAACAACTAGAAGCGCCCTAAATGTCATGATGAATCGAAGTGAACCCTCTACTTTTTAAGATGCCTCCCCTCTATATTTTACGCCCAATTGCTTTATGAATCCATGTCCCCGCTAGTTTTTGAGAAGCATTCGATGTTACAGACAACTACATACACTAAACAGAGGTAGACAGACACAATACTTGATAATCAATACCCAGGGGGGACAGACTCTTAATATATGTTAATTAGTGTTTGTACACGAGGACAAGCAATCATATGTCCATCTCCCCCCACCTACAGACATATTGTGCATAAATATTGACAGAAAACGGTCTCTGCGATTTTGTCTTTAACCCCCGCGGCCCCACAACCCTTGGACCCGTACCCCCCCCCTGCCGTTTAAATTACCTAAAACATCCCGCTCCCCCCCCCGACCCCCCCCCCCCCGCACCCCCCCCCCCCCACCCCACCCCCAACCTCCCTCTCAAACTTTGGCAATTGACAAATGTCAACAGTAGAACGCAACGTTCTGACATTCTCCAGGAAGAGGGATATGGGTTAGGATCAGCTTAGGATTATTTTCATATAAAACAAAGAATAGCAGACTTTTGAGATTTTAGGATCGTACAACATGAAGGGGTAGGGAGTGACTAATGTAGCAAGATTGTGCCGAAACGCTCTCCTCAGGGATAAATCACTATAAAAAAGAAGAAGAAGAATTGATTATGATTATGATTCTTTCGCGATTCAACTACTTGTGCCCCCCCCCCCGGTGCCATAGTGTGCCGATGCGGCCTTTGCCGCCAGGCGCCGTGAGCTCACGCTACAGCTATACACTGTATTAATTACAAAAAATCGGTGACGTTTACTTGGTTTCCTTTAGACTTGCGCCGCCTCTCCGGGCATTGGGGGCCCCCTCCAGTATTTTGTTTTCTAACACATATTTGGTATTTACCAAATGTCCCATTGTGGTCGGATTCAGACCAAGTAGGACTGGTACATACTTCCATTTTTCTCTCTCTATGAGTATGAGTAGATGATTGGTGATATGATGATGGATAGAGTGAAGAGAAAAAGAAGAAGGAGAAGAAAAAGAAGAAGAAAGAGAAGAAACTACAATAGAATCTGACCTTGTCTGGGCATGGGAGTTTGCTATTAATAGAGCCAACAATGCCTGTCAGAGTTGTCCTTCCTGACGGGCCGTCCATCAGGCTGATGACCTGCTCCTGCAGCTGGTCGATATCTCCTCCTCCCTCTGAATAATGCTGTTGCAGCTGGATGGATTGCTGCGCAGCTGATTTCCATCAGTTCAGATGAACAGACAGATAAAGCAGACAGACATTGATTATTGTTGCCTTTGGCCAATATTTTTTTCTTTGCAGCAGTATCAGCCCCGTTTCCAACCAAGAGAAGAGAAAGCAGAGCCCTGCAGCGGAAGCGCAGTCACAGTGACAGGGTGAGATTCCAAGGGTTGAAGTCTCCTACCGTGTGGTCAGTGGTTCCGTGGTTGTTGTTGTTTACTCTTGCTTTTTGATGAGCTCTGAATTCTGTTCGAAGTTTCCTGTACATCTACGCCTCGAAATATGTGGTCTACTTATAGGTGGATGGATGGTGGAGCGCAGGAATACTCCCACCCAATAACATATCCGCGTGGAGCCCACCAACTCCATCCACGCGCGCGCGTTTTAAGCACTGGCGCAAAGATTTCTTGCTCTAGGCCTATTTCGCTTGTGTTGGAACCAATATATAATCGCGGGAGTCTAGGAATGTGGATGTGTTGAGAATGGACGAGAGGTGGAGGGGCGCAGGACGTTGGAAAACAAATATATAATAGCGGAGTGTCTAGGAATGGTGAGTGTTTGAGAATGACGAGAAGGGGTAAGGGGGGCAGGAGTTGGAAATAATATATAATAGCGGGGTCTAGGAATGTGGAGTGTTGAGAATGGCGAGAAGGGGAGGGGGAGGGGGGAGGGGGGCAGGAGTTTGGAAACAATAGATAATAGCAGGAGTGTAGGAATGTGGATTGTTGAGAAATGGACGAGAAGCGGGGAGGGGGGAGGGGGGCAGAGTTGGAGACAATAGATAATAGCAGGAGTTTAGGAATGTGGATGTGTTGAGACATGACGCGAAGGGGGAGGGGGAGGGGGCAAGGGGGGCAGGAGTTGGGAAACAATAGATAATAGCGGCAGTTTAGGAATGTGGATGTGTTGAGAATTGGACTAGAAGGGGGAGGGGGGAGGAGTTGGAAACATAGATAATAGCGGGGAGTTAGAATGTGGATTTGTTGAAATGGACGGAGAAAGGGGGAGGGGGGAAAAAGAGGGGGGTGGGGGGCAGAAAGAAGAAAGCATAGCCGACCTGATCTGATGAGTAAATCTACTGATGTACGGACAATCGTTCTGTTTAGTTCATCTTATACAAATCGTTTGCAACCACAAAACCATTGCACCCTTCAGTATGTATTAGATTGTCAATGGTCGTGGGTGATGGCTCGTCAAAATGGACTGACTACAGCGAGCGGACGTTAAACCCCAATTTCATCAACCGGTACGATGTAATTCTGTACAAATGGTGATAGGTGGAAAATAAGCATATTAAGCTACTACTAAAAGAAAACACAGGCAAAGCATCGGTGTAAATTGTAGGCCTATTCCCTGTTCAACCCAAGGGAACAGATCAACAAATTCCCAATGCTCTATCGAAAACTCGAACTAAATTCAAATCCCAAAACCTTATGTTGTCCATCGGTTAAAACAACGGTTAAATGGAAATGTCGCGCGCGCGCACACACGCACGCACGCACGCACGCACGCACGCACATGCACGCACACGCACGCACGCACACGCACGCACACGCACACGGCAACACACACCACAAAAACACACACACAACAAACACACACACAGACAGTTTTGTCTCGTCTGGCTAGTTGGGTGTTCTGTCAGTACAGTAGCCTAGTGGTACGCCCGAAGTCCCCTCATGATGTATACGTGCAACCCCTGCAGTCTTGATACAGTGTTCAGATTTTCCTTGGACACGATGTCTAGCTGTTATTAATAAAGCAAGGTACACTTTGAAGAAAAACTCAACCTCAAACTTATTTGTCGTAAAACTTTCAAAGGAATTATTGACACAGAATATTAAGCACATACCAGAAATTAAATAAAATAAAAACAAAAAAGCACAGGGTAAAGTTCGTGCGAAGTAAATGCAGAGATAAAAGAATCATAAACATTCTATAATTCTTGTAATATTTACTACGGACAGCGAAGCATTCATAATGTATCTTGCGGTTTCAGGTTGAAAGAATTTGATGCAGCGACGAGACTTGGAGGACTGACAACTGTTAACAATGAGAATGCCATCGTCTGTTAACACCATTAATAAGAGCAAGCCGCAAATCGGTATACAGTGTAAATGCATCTAGAAAAATGAAGTTCATCTTCCACCCCGCTACAAAGATTGGACAAAGTTGTCTTCTCTTGGGATATTAGATGGCGACCCTTTCAAGTGAGATGGGAAATCTTCCTCAGTTGCTAGAACGGTATTTTCATTGTCCTTTTGTGTAACCCTAAAAGCCCTCTACAGACCGAATATGTGCGTTTTTTTGCTGAACATTTCGGGAGAGAAAAATAAATTAAATTGATTGGGCAGTTCAAAGGCAGTCAAATAAATGGGGAACCATACCTCAGCTTCGATTGACAATAGGGACTAGAACGTTCGAATAGACGCATTGTGACCTTAATATTTAATTATCCCCACGAAAACCTTCGTTTGATGAGCATATGACGCTTTATTTCTTGCTTGGCTAGAGTCGTTCAGCTATTCATGGAAAATTCATTCTGTGGAATATTACGCCAAAGATATTTAATAACCTATCAACTATTTGAATGTAGTCATGTGCCACATAAGAAATAAGGGCACCTTGGGGGCAATGTTGAAAAAAACTACTACTTTCGTTTTAATCTCTGTTGATAGTAAGTCCCCCATAGCTGGCAATAAATATATAGCCCATCTAGTTTGTCTGTATAATCATGTTTTTGTCGTCGAGAGGAGTATTACATCATCCGCGTACAAGAGGCATTGGATTGGATTTTGAGTAACTTAGAGTCATTAAATATGGGAAGGAATCGTAATTAGGACATCTTTTATGTCGTTTATAAGATAATAAAGAGCATTGGATATAGTACAGTACCTGAAGTACTCCTTATAACAGGACAGAGGCTGCAAACATCGTTGTCTTGGCACAAATAACAGATTCCCGATAATCGTCCTTAATTATGCGAAAGCAATTCCATCTATACCAATTTAGTTATTTAGGAACAGGCATCATGACCTATATATTGCCAAAAGCCTTATGAAATCCACAAAGCAGCAATAGAGGTCCTTGTTTGGAGTATAGTATTGTCGATAGCTTTTCAGAATGAATATGTGATCTGTTGTTCTTGATGAGTTCTGAATCCGCTTTATTAATCGTAGCTCTTTGTTTTAAATATGTCTCTAGTCTTCTGTTAATAATTGACAGAAGAGTTTCCAAAAGTATGCTTAGGGTAATACCACGATCATTATTGGGATCATGGGTCGCCTCCTTTAAATTATGGGAATATGATTCAATCTTTCCATTGAATTGGGATATATACCTGCCTTGCAGAATGGCATTAATAATTTGTACAAAAATATCAGTTATATCATTTCATTCGTATGCAGTTCTTCAGGACTTTTCTGTTTGATGCTTTTGCTGCCTGTGTATAATTTCTTTGGGGATATTAGGGATATTTTAAATTCGATGTTTGATTTAGGGCAAATTTCCTGAAGTTTTCTTTTTTAACCTCTTTCTGTCCTATCTTCCGTGACGGTGATTTCTTCGCTCTATAAGTTTCTAAAGGTGAACCCACTTTTCACCACTAAGTGAGCATTTTCTGGTGTTTGTGAGATATCATCGCGTTTTTTTAGCTCCGAAGATTTCCAAATTGCTTATGGGTCGTTTTCGATGGCCGTATTTAAAATTACGTACCAGAGCATTCTTATATTGTCCTTTGTTTTCTCAATGTGGTTGTATTTTTCAGAGCAATAAAATATTTATTTTGAATATGTCGACTAAACGGATTCTGTTAAGGCGTTCAATAGGATCTAAACTTTTCTTTTTTTTTTTCTTTGAACCGAGCATTCATGTGAGAACCACTTTTTGATCGCTTATTTTCCGTTTCGAATTTGGTGGTGTGTATTTTACAGATAATTAGCTGCTGAATTAATTTGTGTCCGTCAGATTCACACAGCGTCTTCGAGGTACTCTTCGTAATCGTGGTTTGGAGTTGGTTAGTTAGCCATTATTTGTTGGAAATAACGTTGGCTTCTAAGCAGATCCTAAGTTTTCAGCTGATCTTCTTCCAGAAGAGGCGCAATTAGCAAGCCTCCTCTTTAATGGCTGTGGGCGTGTTTTTGTCTTACTGGATAGGTGGAGGAGAACTATTTTGCTTCCATTTTCTTTTCTACAGAACATTCTTATGTGCAGCTAAATAGGGACAATTGGCTGAGAAGTACCTCAAATGTGTTAACATGAAATTCTTTTTTTTTCTTCTAAGATTCTGAGAACGCAAAAAATAATCAACAACACTTCGTCCTCTTGACGAGGAAAAATGTAGTTTACCCTGTAAGTCACAAGATCCTCCCGCTTAAGAATATACATATTATTTATCCAGGCACAAATGACAAGATTTCGTTAGATTTAGGAAAACTTTGTCTTGCCGAGTTCCTTCTGTGCACATAACATGTCCATAGCAAACGGCATACGATACCTATATACCCCACATCTGAACAAAATCATCCAATGTTCCATGCGGGAATTGAAATCTCCACACTAATACAATATTTTTATTACCCTTTGGGGAGAGCATATTAGTTCTTTCTAGCCGGGTCCATATTTCACGTGTGTGATCACGACCAAAGAGGAAACCTTCAGGGGGTATATATACACAACGACATAGGTCATGACATCATCAGTGCCTCTAATGGTTAGCCAGTACAATGTCAATATACTCTGTGGAGGAAGAAATGGAAACATTTTCTAGGTTTTCTTAACAAACGCAGAGATACCCCCAGAGGCTTTTTGCGCCTTACCACGTTCTGTCTGCAACGTGTATTCCGGGGGGCAAAATCCAGGTAAAATAGATCTTTGCTTTTATCTCTATCTAAATGAGGTTATGGCAAAAACAATGTCAATTTGAAAAATGGTATCTGTCATTCTTTTGCGTGACTTATTTGTCTTAAGTCAGTCTATCTGTCTCGAAAACCTCTGATGTTCCACGACAGAATAAATAACAGGTGTGGGTTAACATAATATAGCTACCCGGTGCTAAGGCGTCAGAGAACTTCTCCTTTCACCAAGTGGGCAAAATGAGTATGAAAGATAAATATATGGTTAGCCAGCAGCATTGAGTAGATAGTCAACATCATCATCAAAGGAACAAACAAAAGTTTACCAAAAAACATAAAAACATAAGAAAGCATACAACACCATTGACCCTTATCGGTCTCAATGATAGTGGGATAAAGTTATCCGTAAATCTCTTCCTCTGCTCTCCTCTCTCTCTCCCCCCTCTCCCCCCCATGTCTATCATCTCTCCTATCTCTCTCTCTATCACACACACACAAACCCCCAAATACACGCGTAACGCATTCAAATGCACTCTGCTCTCTACTCTCTCTACTCTCTCTCTCCCAGCCCCTATCCCATCCCCCTGTCTCAGCTCTCTCTCTCAGTCCTCGATCTCTCTCTCCCTCACACACACACAACACCACACCACACACACACCCACACACACACACCACCACTAAACAAACACAAACCCCCACAGACACGTTTCACGCATTCAATGCACTCTCAAGATGGAGGAGGGAGAGAGACAAAAGTAATAATATAATATTTCGCGGACCCGGCCAAAAACCAGTACCCGCATGACCGGCACTTGACGTACCAGTACTAGGCGTACCGTGAATCAGCGTTACCAGTACTTGACATACCTGTACTAGGCGTTACCAGTACCGGCGTTGCGCTAGTCATTACACAATTTGCCGGAGAGACAGAATGTAGAAATGAATATCCCTTGATTTTGTTTTCTTTGGTTTGTTGGCTGTTTTCGTTAGTATATACGTCTGTTCCATTTGTCATATCGATTGTAGGGTCTGTAATCGCTATGTCATCTCGGTCACTCGTCGTCACGGTAATTCTGCTCGCGTCCGGGTCCTTCTCCAGCTGCAGTGGTTCAGTGCTGCGTCTCCGTGGAAACGCCTGTCTGGTCCGTTCATCATGTTTGAAGTGTTGAGTCGTCGGAAATGTTGTCGTGTTCGCCAGTCAGATGGACTGGTTCTGGTCAATAGGGAAAGACGGGGTAAAAAGCGCATGGGGCGGTAAGAAGCCCACCCCAATATCTAATGAAATGAAGCAAATATTCAGTCCTTCATTTGCCAATAGACGAGCGTTAATGTCTTAGCATTCGTCTCATAGGCAAATTTAACTGAAATTTCTTATTTCATGAGATAATTGGGGTGGGCTTTCTTAACCGCCCATGCGCTTTTTACCCCGTCGTCCCCTACGGTCGTCCGTAACGATTGTTCGTGTACGTATGTTGAGTGTCAAAGCGACCAAATGCTGTGTCTGTTTCTGGTCTGTCGTTGTATGGTCCCTTGCGGTCAGTGTACTCTGTACGTCCAGACGTTTCAGGTCTGTGCGGTGCTCTGTCCTGCGGTTCAGTGTCTTCTGTAATGTCCAGTACGTTCTGCTGTTGGCGACGTGCCTATCCTGTGTCAGTGTCTTGTACTGCCAGACGTCAGTCTGTGCACGGTGCCTCTGTCTGTTGTCAGTTGTATCTGTACTGTCAGCACGTTCAGGTCGTGCGGTGCTCTGTATGTGTACAGGGTAATCTGTACTGTCAGTTCACGTTTAATGTCTCGTTGCGGTTCTCTGTCATGTTGTCAGTGTCTCGTACTGTCCAGTACGTTCATTGTCGTTGCGGTGTCTGTTCCTGTATAAGTCCAGTTTATCTTAATGTCCAGTAGTCATGTCTGTTGCGGTCTCTGTCCTGTGTCGTGTCTCTTATGTCCAGTAAGTTCATGTCTGTCTGCGGTGCTCTGTTCCGTTGTCAGTGTATCTGTGACTGTACAGGTACGTCAGTATGTGCGGGATCTGTCATGTTGTCAGGTATCTGTACTTCCAGATACGTTCATGTCTTTGCTGTGCTCTGTCTGTTGTCAGTGTATCTGTACTGCCATTTACGTTCATGTCTGTTGCGTGCTAGTCCTGTGTCAGGTATCATGACTGTCCAGTACGTCAGGCTGTTGCGGTTCTGTCCTGTTGTCAAGTGTCTCTGTACTGTCAGTACGTTCATGTATGTTGCGGGGTTCAGTCCTGTTGTCAGTGTTCTGTACTGTACAGTACGTTCATGGTCTGTGCGGTGCTCTGTCCTTGTTGTCAGTGATCTGTACTGTCCAGTACGTCCAGTCTGTGGCGTGCTCGTCCGTTGTCCAGTGTATCTGTACTGTCCAGTACGTCCGTCTGTTGCGTTGACTCGTCCTGTTTCAGTGATCGTACTGTCCAGTACGTCACTGTCTGTTGCGGGTGCTCTGTCCTGTTGTCAGTGTCTCTGTGCTGTCCAAGTAGTCCACTTCGTTGCGGTGCTCGTCCTTGGTCAGTGTATCTGTTACTGTCAGTACGTCCAGTACTTGTTGCGGTTTGCTCTGTCCTGTGTCAGTGTATCTGTAATGTCCAGTACGTCCTGTCTGGTGCGGTTGCCTTTCCTGTTGCAGTGTATCGTACTGTCAGTACGTCCATGCTGTGCGGTGACTCTGTCGTTGTCAGTGGATCTTTACTGTCAGTACGTCCATTGTCTGTTGCGAAGTCTCGGTCCTGTGGTCAGTGTCGTATGCCGACTGTGTCTCTCGGCTGGTTGTAGATCTGCTTTGTCTTTTGTCTTTCCACAAAAGGTCATGCACATGGCGGACCAAATGATGCCCGCCATAATACCCGTGAAGTGATGGGGGAGGGTAAAATGGAAGAAGAAAAAAGCAGTAAAAAGAAATGTTATATTGAGAGAACGGGCGCACATCGATGGAACGCGCGCACATCGATGGAACGGGCGAACATCGTATGGAACACGGCGCGCACATCGATGGAACGGGGCACATCGATTGGAACGGGCGCACATCGATAGGGGTGAGTGGAGCTTGACAGTAGTAGTGACGACGGGGTAAAAAGCGCCCATGGGGGAGTGTACTAAAGCCCATGCCAATATCCCATGAAATAAAGAAAATTTCAGTCACATTTGCCATGAGACGAGTGTCAATGTTTAGCATTCGTCCCAATTTGGGCAAATTTGACTGAAACTTTCTTTATTCTATGAGATAATTGGCAGGGCTTCTTACCCGCCCATGGCTTATCCCCGTTCTCCCCTACTTACTATCAGCGATGAAAATCGGCCCGGGAAGGAAGAAAAGACTTCAAACGTCCTATTGTAGCAAGGAACACGGAATCTGTTCCTTGTTGAAAGTATCATAACAAGTGAGTCGGTGGTGGAGGTGTCACGGTTGTTAGTATGTGATGGTGTGTGGTACGCTGTTGTGTGTGGTGTGTATTGTTGTGTGTGGTGTGTGGTGTGTGAATGCCTGTGTGCGTGTGTGCGTGTGTGGTGTGTGTGTTGGTGTCTGTGGTGTGTGTGGGCGTGTGCGGCGTTGTGTGTGTGTGGTGTGATGTGTGTGTAGTGTGTGGTGTGTGTGTGTGTCTTGGGTGTGACACGGACCAGAAGGGGGTACAATGACAATAAAGTTAAACCCATTAGTAACACCCAACAAAACAGATACATTGATTGCAAATAGCGTAAAAGCGGACAAAGCAATTATTAAATCAAATCACATAATAATTCTTTCACACAATTAAACCGCCAAATAAACAAACCCCAGGCGATTTAACACACTAAAAAAACAAGTCCCGTACAAATATTACACACCAATAATAAGTCCCACTAATAATATAATACAACTCAACCTCATAACCCCATTCAAAAATAAATGTTGAAACAAAGAAACTAAGAAAGGGAAACAAACATTTGAAGGTCTTGCTAAATTATTGAAAAAACCTGACTTCCCTCCCTTTAGCTATTATATAATATCAACAGATAGATGGCACAGGAATAGCTCAAGCAAGATCACATACAATGTGCAAACAAGCACCCAAATAATGCAGTGACACACCTACCCAACTAAACCCTGTCCAAACTAGTAAATTACAAAAAAATATTTCGAAGACAGATGGTGAAGTATAGTTAAGACCAGGGATGTATCACGTTGAGATAGCATGAGATTAGCATGATGTAACTTAGAAGCTCTTCAAAAGTCTATTAATTCTATAGGACATTGGAAGAGCTTCCAAGTAGCATCATGTAAGTCTCATGCATCTCAACGTGCATACAGGCCCTATCAAGACAAGTGTTAAACCATAATGATCTGGTCTTTCAAACTAAACTCCACCAACTATTAAATCACACACTGGATATATTAGGAAAGAACAGATGGTTTGAGTATATTTCAAGACCAGATCCAAAAAAAGGTGTTAAACAATAATGATCTGTTCTCTTTCCAAACTAGAAATCCCACCAACTATTATAATTTACAATTAAATCCTAACTGAAATTCTCCTCACCCAAAGTTGAATAAACCGGATATACCAATAAAGATGAGTTGCTTAACACTAGTAATTATTCATCCACCCTACAAGAGTGAACAAGTACCAAAACGCCACAAAAGTATCACTAAAAGTACACCAATGTATGCACTAATAACCAATGCTGCAATGGCTAATCCCACTTCACCATCAAAGGCAACACATCACTGGTAAACAACCCCAACAAAACTGAGGGCGGTAAACAATGTAAAATCCAATTGTTACAGTCCTTTGCAGTTAAAAGGCTACTTGCCTGTCACTGTTCAAGGGCAAATAACCACTAAACAAAATACCCCAATCACCAATAAACTGTTAATAAAGGTGTAGGGAAATCAACCACACGCAATAAACTGTGTCTCTAACACCAAGTCAATGTAGGAATAACCACCCTTTTACTAAATCCCTCACGCCAAGTTACCACCGTGGCGGAAACCTAAAGTTAGCTATTAATGTCTGGCACAACCGCACTATGCCTTATATGATGAAAGTGAAAAAAGCAGGTCAGTGCGCCGACAACCTCTTGTCACTACTTGCAGAAGGGGCTGGCACCACGTCAG
>JAGGCT020000035.1:5917778-5930278 GCA_017654935.2 Phymorhynchus buccinoides
TCTTCCTTACGTGAGCATTATATCGGACTTAGTTGATCGCACCTTAAAAACAATTCTATTTCCTCAGTTTTGCTCTTACAACCCTCACAAAAAGTTCAAGCACAACTTTCTCATTGCAAATTAACTTTATCATAATTAGGTAAATTTTAACTGTTGTGAATTAATCTTCAACATTTCATTAAGTAAAACTGGTAATCACCAGGGCAAATTTATCTCATCTCAGGATACTGAGCACAAAAGAAATGGGTGTGTCAGAAACAGGTGTAAAATAAGCCACTTTCAGCTTCATTTAAAGAAACAGTCTGCAAACTGTTCAGAACGTCATTAATAGCGAGTGTGATCTCTGTAGGCCTGAATCAGGCTTGTATGCGCGTATCCGGAGGAAATGAGTCTATCCAGCTGTATCTGTGGGAATGGGCTTCTCGGGCATCTTCCAATGCATCCAGTGTCTGGGACTGGCGGGCATGTCGGTCAGCAGCTTCACTCAAGCATATTCCATTTCGTTCAAATCTGGTTGAGGTCAGGCATCGGGTGGCCAGCCAAGATGGGCGATGTTGCTGTGTCAAACTAATTCCTGATTATGTGGGCCCTGTGCCATGGCGCTTGTGCCATGAAACCAAATCCAGAACCAGCTTCTCTCATAGGATCAATTGGGTCTGATGATGCTGCAGTAGTGTACATCATTCCTCACCCCTCCCGTAAGACCCGGAGTTCTTTCCTCTAGTCTGAATGTCCACTCAAACCCAGACTGCCACCTCATAACAGTCAATGTTCAGCACAGCGCAGGTTGCAAATCTCTCCCCCAGGCTGTCTCCACACTTGCTACCGCCCATCAATTAAAATCCGAAACGCATTATTTTTACTTAAACGAGCCTTTTGCGTTTTCAAAGGGCCGACGAACACCAATTTTTATTTGTTGCTTGAACTTTTTGTGAGGTAGTAAAGTGGGGATGGATAGAGTTTTGTTCGTTTTTTTTCTAACCAAAAGCGCATAGACTATATAAACTACACAGGTTTTGGTTTAATTGACCAAATCTGGATTCCCAAATCATGTGGACTTCATGATTAAATTTTAAAATGAAAGAATTTTTTTTTAAAGGAATCAGAAGCTGGTGTTCTTTTCATACTAGTTAAACATCACACATATGTAAAGAGAAAAGAAAGACGAACAAGAAAGAAGAAGAAACCCACCAAACAAACATAACAACAAAACCAATTACTCCAATACATATACAAATTTCAAATTTCCCCCCCGTTTTATATGATTCCTCAAAGTTACAATAAAATAAGTGTAGGTATTCCCAGTATGAACCTACCTAGATGGGTATGAGAGGTGATTCTGATTGAAACCGCCTACAGTACAACGCACGAACTTTATATAAAATCTTACTTAATTGTGGCGGTTCCATAGCCGATGAGTGTTTAACCGAGCGTGGTCACCGCTACAGCAATCTGTATTAATAACAAAAATCGTGACTTTACTGTGTTCGTACTGCCTCCGGGCATTGCGTCCAGTATTGTTCCCCCATATTTGTATTTACAAATGTCCATATGGTCTGATTCAAGACAAGAGGCGTAAAACTCCATGTCGTCACAATGTTGAGTAAACCTATTTGTGTTTGCAACAAATGATAGTATCCCACCCGAGAGACCATAGATATAAAGTGAATAAAGCCTAGATGCAACACAACGATTCGCACAGCACTTTTTCAGCGCTGGAACAGTCCTGCCTGACCTGCCATTGCGTGAAGCTCCGAGTGTGAATGCCTTCAAAACGATTAGACAGTTGATTTTATAGTATATTATAGTGTAGACGAGCCTCCTCACCAGAATCTGTTCAAAAGATCAGTAGCATAGAAAGTTTTTAGTGTAGTACAGGTCAACAGACCTGTTTAGTTTTAAAAGTGATTCAATGTGATAGAGACAAAGGAGCGCCACGATCGGCAAGGGCGAACCGCCTAATCTGGAGCGAAATACTAGACTATACTGAATACAGTGTTTTCAGTAACTTCTTATGATGTGGCATCCTTCATCCACATCCAACCTATTATTTATTGTTTACAAACACATATTGGCTCATCGCCTTTGAAAAGTATTTTTTAAGACGAAAATTTAGTACTTTTTACTTCGGCTTATTTTCCCATCTTCACCTGTTTGGTTAATGTGTAGGCGTTTGATAATGTTTTTAGTTTAGTTAAACATTCTTATGAAAAACAAATCATGATGACGACGGGTGGAGGTGACAGCCTAGCCCTCCAAGTATTTGTTTCTCTTTTGCTTTGTTTTTTGTTTTTGGTAACTCTTTACATACTTTGAAACAGGTGAATAGAGCTAGAGCAAAACCCTAAAATTTTACTTGGCGAGGCACAGATTGTTGACAGGGCGGGCCCTGAAAAAGTCGAGATGGAGGATGGGTGTGGGCATTTGGGAAGGGTGGGAAGGTAATCTCGTACACTCCCTTTACATTTTGCCCCTAGATAGCAATTCTTTGTGTTTTATAGATCCTGTGAGAGTTATAGAGGTATATTCCTTGTTTCTGTACTAAAAAAAATGTTACTTAACAAAATATATTTCACTGTGTCCAGTAAGAGGTCTTTCAACAAACGTTTATACAAAATTGATATGAATGTTTTTGTTTATGCTGGCATCGATGTAAATAAATATCTGCGCATGACAGTGAACGTCACGCAACTTTCCTGCTTCGGGGAACGATGATCCAGCTGTGATTTGGAAGCACTTGTAATAGTTCTTTCAGCTTCGGTATTGTGTCAAATGATTACCTTTCATGGATGTTCTTTATCAGCAGTGAAAACAATTTATTTCTTGTTTATTTTTGTAGCATGATCACTTATTTTTCATACTATCTTTTGTTAGAAATTACTATGGTTTGAAGTCGCCCGGGGTTGATGAACTAGTAATATTACTTTTACTCTAGTTTACTATACTAGTACTAGTAGTAGTAGAACCCCACTGTAGTAGTACAGTGAGTAGTCAACTAGTACAAAAGTAGTCGACTAATTTTGGTTAGTTTAATATCATTATGATCTCGATCATCATGATCAATATAATGTCAAAATGTTAATCTTTGAACATCACGAAGACTACTTCGTGCCTATCTGCCATTCGTTTTCCAGTGTTTCATTTTACTGTTATGAACTGAATTGAGGTAAACTGTCACATAAACACACTACTAACTTAGTTCGTCTTTCATCTCACAACCACCATCATCATTGCTGATTTTGATGGTTTCTTGTTGTTATAACGCAAATTGGACATCCAGGTAGAAACTGTAGGGAACAGAGCCACCCGATAATCGTGTTGATGTGGTTTTGGGGTGGGGTGGGGGGTGTAAGGGGGGAGGGGGAGAGGGAACGACTCATAACCGTCAATATGATGACGAGGATGTCCAAAGAAAGAAGAGTTCTAAGAAGAAGAATTGCAGGGGTGACGGGAAGGGTGGAGAATAGGTTGGACAGGGTCTGGAGGGGGTTGTGAAGTGGGTGGGGTTGTTGTTTTTAGATTTAAAAGTTTAGATTTAATAATTGATGTCCCTGCCTCAGTTGGGATGGAGTTCCATTGCCATAGTTCCATGGAAATAACCGCCACCTCTTCCCCACACCCCCATCACCCACCTTTTTTTCCCATATCGCATGGCTATATCCTATTACTTTTTGGGATGAGACGATAAACAAGGTTCCCATGTGCACTTAGCACACGTTAAAATAAAACTGAAATCCAATGCAACGAAAAAGTTGTCATTTGGTCAAATTTTACCCCCTCCCTTTTGCTTCCTCATCAGTCCACACAAAAGTCGAATGCTAGCAAAAAAGAACAGGTGGTGCGCCTCTGATTGACTCGCTCTCCAGGGGGAGAAACTGAATTCACAGAGATGCCTCTGTGACTATAAAGTACGCACTCCCAAAATACCAATTAGTGAATTTATACCAAATGTTATATATTATATGCTATATGTAAAACATCACAAAGTAAATCTGAATCTTCCATGATCATGATCGTATATTTCCAAATACATAAGCCGTTTCTAACTCAGGTAACTGCCACTTTCTATCTTCACTTCTTTTCAAATAATTTATTGTATTCTACTTCACACTATTACTATTTTAGACTATCTTTTCCCCTAACTCTCCTATTGTTTTTTTTTGACATTGATTATATACTACCCCTCTTAATTCTAAAATGCAGCATAGATCTTCAACGTGCTGATTGGCTCCTAGCAGGAAGAGACGAAAAAAACTTTCTATAACTTTGTCTTGCAAGTTGCGGAAGGATGAGATAGACTGATTCATGTGACAATATATCATAATTGTCGTGACTATGAACACTATTTACTTTTCTTTCTGCCACTAGGGGAGAATAGAATTGGACCTGAACGCTTCATAGTTGTACCTTTGAGGCGCGTCTGTCACAACTTATTATCCCCGGGGGCAGAAATGTTGATAGATTAGATCACTGTTAGACTCCTTTTTACTCTTACTTGCACTAGCAAAAGGCATTTTATAGTGCCACAAACCTGCAGTGCTTCATCACGCCATTATCTTTTTCTTCCAGTTGTCATTTTATCGCCCTTTTTTTGGTGGTTTTTCGGTCCCCATCTTTTCTTCTTACCTTTCGACAGGCAAAAGTTGGGCAAATAAGGAATAAAGACCCGTTTAAATCCCTTTTTTGTTAAGTAAGGGGCCCAAAAGAAAAAAAAAAATAACCCCACCCCAAGACCAATCCGTCAAGGAAGGCTAAAAAAACAAAAAAGTCCAATGTTTTAGGGTTTTTGTTTTTGGAACCTTTTTTTTTGAAAATGGGGTGGGGAAAATTGCTGTGGCCGCGGGGAGAAATACGCCCCTTTTTTGGTCAAACATCGGTTTTTTTTTTTTCTTTCCTTTGTTTGCATCCTCTTTGGAGTATCCTTTTTCCCCCTCACTATAGGAATGTTAAAAAAACAAAAAACAAACTCTACCCCCAAAGCAAGAGGGGTGTCGTGGATGGGGTTAGATATGCCAATAGCTTTTAACCAGGAATGGTGGCGGGGAAAAACCTAATGAGAACGTATCTTCCCCCAGGGGGTATTTTTTGTTTAAAAATAAAAAAAACAATTTAAAAAATAGAGATACGTAGGTTTTTTGAATTCCCCCCGGACGATTATGGTGTATTTACCCCAACGTTGGTCGGTTTCATAATCCACCGGGCCAACAAGGAGCGTGCCAGATTATGGGGGAAGACCCCGCCAGTTTAGGTCAAGTCAACTTTGTTAAAGCAAAAAAAATGATCCCATTCGATTGCCGTTTTAAAACCCTTGTAAAATTGACTAAGATGGGCCGGGGACACTGGGGTTGGAAAGGGTTCGAAGAGCGGGGTTCGCAGGTTGGCAATTCAGGGATCATTTACAAGCACCATAATGAGGGAGAGAAAAACAAGCACCCTGGAAAAACGAATCATCCAACTTTCGGTCAATCCGTGAGAAAATCCAGGGGGGGGAACACCCACCACTTTACAGGGGGATCATCCATACAGCAAAAAGTCTCTATTCAATCCAATCGTTCACCACTGCTGACCATCATCATCAAAAATCGTCTTGTATCCGTCACTCCCATGACCTCATTTGAATCGCAAAAAGCCAATTAAAAGTAAACAAAACATCATCATCATCATCAGCAGCAAAATGCATTTTCAGGGGCAAATTCATCCAACCATCACCGGAAAAACACATTGCGGGGGGGCCAACCACCAAAACTTGGCTATCACCATCCAAAAAAATCATTGATTTTGTTTGTTTTCACACGAACCATTTCACCCATCCCATCCATGCCCATCATTAATCAGTTTTTTGTTCCCACCGTCCCCACTCAAAGCAGCAAAAATTTTTGTGCTTAATTGTCAGTCTGTAGTAAAAAATTTTTTGGAACCTCTTAAAACCCATTGTTTTTTTTTCAATACAAACCATTTCGACAAAAACCGAGGGAGAATAACTTTCCCAGTCCCTCAAGACGAACCCCCAAAGGGGCAATTTAACCTTTAACGAACGTTTTGGACCATTTCAAAAAAAAAATTCTTTTTCCATTAAAAAAAAAAAATTCACACCATTCTTTAAAAGGTTCCTAAACTTACAACATTTTTTGTTCTGAAAAAGATTGCATATTGAAAAGCACAACCTCTTCCTGACATTATCTATTTTTTCCCTTTGTCCGGTGCTCAAAAACTGAACAACTGTCACAAAACAAAACATACATTTGGACATTGGAATAAACAAAATCTTTGATGTCCCCGATCCGAAGACAAGTCTCACTGAATATAAACATTAAAAATAAGCGAGCACTGTTAATAAAATAAAACACTTGTATTAATCTCTCTCGCCCTAATCAGTTCCCCGTTGGACCTCCTTCCTCCCCTTTTCCCTTGAAATAGTAAAGGAACCCCTTCGCCCCACGGGAACGCACTGACACTTCACACAAAACAATGAATGCGGAAGGTTAATATCATCAAAGACTACGTGGATTAGAGGTGAGAGTATGAGGTTTCAAAAATTTTGAGTTTTCAGAGAAGTAACTTCGAGTGACTGGACAGAGTTCAAGCGGGGCAGAACAATGGGTGGTAACCGGAACTAGGAAGAAACCAAAAATTAGTTAAGTTAAAAGCAAAGGCTCTTCGGAGTTTGTAAACATAATGCCAAGGGAGGGTCAGTATATTACTTGCTTGCGCTGGTTCAGGTATTGTTTTTTTTCCAAATTTTAATTTTTCAACATTTCCAAGAAAAAAATGTTCCATGCTACCATCACAAGTTCTGTCGTATCACACCTCCACAGAATAAATAGTCTGATCTTACCAAGTTAAACGTCTATTTTCACATTTAAAAAAAAATCAAACGGAACATATGCTCAAATTCTGCTTGTTTTCATTCAAAGCCACGGCATCTTTGTTGTGTTTCATGGATGTAAATTAATGTAAACATTCTATGCACTGTTGCAAATGTGTGAGTGTGTGTATGTGTTTTTTTGTATTATGAGAAGTTGGCCCATCATCTTGAGCTCCATACAAAGCATGAAGTCAAAATATTTTCTTAAGTCTTGTTTTTTTCCCCAACACACATTGGAAAAGACCTTGCCAACACATTACCAAAGTTGGAAAAAACTTACGACCATGTAAGTATGTTTTTACCTTTTATTTTTATTATTTTAATTTTATGGATGTGAACACAGAACATGAATACTTATGACTTGCGTGTAATTACTATGAAAAAGTGAAATGTGTTTTAGTGATACAAAAAAGTTTACCTGGTCTTTCTTATCGATTATTATTCCGTATAGGGAGTATATAGCTATAAGTATACCTTAGTCTGTTCTGAAAGATTTAGAATATGACTATCAAAAGAGGTGTTGCACAGTTCTGAGCATTCTTGAAAGCCTTGGGGACCATCAATGCCCCAACGCCAGTCATCCTGAACTCCTCTTCTCCAAGAGAGTGGAGATGTATCTCGGGCAAATTATCTTGTATGTTAACAAATTCCAGACCAGGTTTCTGACTTGAAAAGCAAATGCAGTTTTGTTGTTGTTTTTCCCTTTCCCGTTGCTACCTGGAGGCACCGTGAAACTCAGACTCGTGAAACACATTCTGTCAAGTTTCTGATATTTTTGTTTTTTGTTTTTTTTGTTGGTTTTTTTTTTTTTTTTTGGTTTTTTGTTTTTTTGTTTTTAGTGTGTGTGATTTCAGTGGCCAAAAGGAAATCCTTGTTTGATGACAAACCTGTAGAAATCCAGGAGCTGACGTACATCATTAAACAGGACATCAAGAGCCTGAATGACCAGATTGCTCAGCCACCTTGGGCCAAGCAGTCAAGTGTTTTTAATGTCCCCTGGCCTCTCTCTCTCTGTGCTCTTATGTGTATGTGTGCGTATAGAACTAGTGTGTTTTATTACTGTTAAGTTTGTTTGCTTGTTCTGTCAGATTGGTTGTCTTGATTTTCCGTTAAAAATGTATCGACTTTTTTATGACATTATGTTCTTTAGTTTCCCAGAGTTAGTCCACTTGAACTGACGATGTGAATGGTGACATCATCACCGTCATACATTTCATGATATTATGGCAACCAAGGAGCTGTCTTTTAATCTGCGAAAAGGAATTTGTTTGAGAAAGAGGACAAGGTTGATTGACTTGCTAGATTAAGTAGTAATATCTTGATTATTTAAGAAGACATGTAATGCATTTTTTAATACACTGTGTGTTGGTTGTGTCCCGATCTGTGAAACACCAGATCACAGAGGAGACTAAACTGCCTTGTTTCTATGGTATCATGGTAAGATTTAACGTGGTGACAGCCCTGACATGGCCTTGTTTGTCGACGGGGCTATAATTTTAATTTTAATCTTAATCTTAATCCTTAAAAACTACTGTTCTGAAAAAAAGCTGGGGGGGGGGCCCTGGAATTTGTTTATTGTAGAGATGGCTTGCCCATGAGAACTTTGGACATTTGGCATTGGGAATGGTCTCCAAAGACCAATTAACCTCTAGGCTGCAGCACTAAGAAGGCCAGTGCAAGGCCTTGTGATTTTTGAGAGTTGTAGTCAGTCACAAACGAAAAAGCTGTAAACTGATTTTCTATTGCGCTGTCACTTTTACTTTACTGTTGGCCCACGCTTAAAGGTGGAACCCTGAACGGATGAGTTTTTTTTTTTGCAAGAAACACGTTGAGATCACCAGAAAGACAGCCTTTTCAAGGTTCGGAACACTCACTTTGCTCTGGTTTTCTTAAAATTGAAACCGTCAAAACGGCGATTCGATTCCTCCTTGGCGGAGATGAAAAATCCCTGCCGGAGAAAAGTAGCCATTTTTAGGGATGGGGGATGGGTGGAGGTCACTCATTGTGGTTGAAGTTGGGTTTCTTTTTTTGTAGTGCAGTAAAAAAAACAAACAATGGAGCTGTTTCCTTTGTTGTGAGCGAAACTCCTTTAGATAAACTGTATAGAAATTTAAAAAAAAAAAAATCCCAATAAACAAAGGCTTGCATTGCGAAGCAGTTCGTGCAAACGATCTTGGTCTAAACACAGGCGGCCATTTCAGAAAAGAAACTCCGAGACCAAACGCCTTCTCTTTGGGGTGAAAGAATTTAGGACTTCCAGAACCTCCGGCCAAGGAGGAATCGCCCATTTGGGACGATTTGACGACGCTTGATTTCTGATTTCTAGGAAACCAGAGCAAAGTGAGTATTGCAATCTCTGTAAAGGGTGTTTTTTCCTGGTGATCTGGACGTGTTTCTTACAAAAAAACTCATCCGCCAGGGTGCCCCTTTAAGGGCTAATGGACATGTTCAGCCATAAAAATTGAAAAAAATTAAGACCTATGTGACTGTGAGTACATGGCCAACATTGTTTTATAGTAATACTAATAGTGAGTGTTGAATTTAATACTAAATGTTCACATTCAATTTGTTTTCAGTTGGCCAAGTCCCAGAAGACGCAGAATGGTCACCGTCATCATCTAGAGACACATTCCAACTCTGTGGTTGTCGCATTACAGGTAAGCAAGTTATGTTTGTTTGTTTGTTGTTGGTGGGTTTTTTGTGTGAGAGTGTGTTTGTTTCTCTGTCTGTTTGACGCTTTTCTTCAAAGAATTTTGGATTTTAAAAGTTAAATTGATTTTTTTGTTAATACTATGCTTCTGCTGTTTGAAGTTTTTTGAGTACTGCTTTGATGCAAATTTTGTCTTGCTAAAAAAGGAGAGTAAAAACAATGTGAGGTCATAAAATTGTGGCATGTGCCGCAATTTCAAAAGTATTGTCCCTCCTCATTTTATTTTATTTGTATACATGTGTGTTTTGTTGTTGTTGTTTCTTCTTTTTTTTTTTAATGAGGACATTATTTGTTATTTATCTCTGTATCTGGTGTCTTTTTTTTCTTCCCTCTCTCTCTGTCTCTCTCACTCTCTCTCTTCTCTCTCTATTTCCTCTCTCTCTCTCTCCTCTCTCTCTCTCTCCTCTCTCTCTCTCATTCTCTCATCTCTCTCTCTCTCTCTCTCTCTCTCTCTGCATGTATGTATAGAATTTGTATGTATGCATGCATGTGTTTATTTGCTCATTGTTTCTTTGTGCTTTTCAGTTGTTGTTTTTTGCTTTTGTTACGATGACATTGTAACGGGCCACAGGCCTATATGCAATTTAATAAATCATTGTCAATTGTCTCTTCATGTGTGCCACTGTGTGTGACTGAGCTGAACTTTCAGAATGTCTTGTTGAATTTAAAGTTCAAAAAGTTATAAATGTTTCTATCATCTGGAACCAGTCCTGTTAGTAATGAACATGAAGCTAAGAACATTGGCTGTGTTGGATATTCAATAAAATATGTTCCGTTTTATGTGCAGTCCAAGTTGGCATCAATGTCAAGTAACTTTAAGCAAGTATTGGAAGTGAGGACAGAGGTAAGACACACATTTTACATGTCATATATCTGGTTTGACTGAAATTACAGTAGGATTAGGAAAGTGTTTGTTGAGATGTTTTCATTGTATGCCATACTGATACACTTAAAAACTTCTGTTGCTTATATTATTAGCTAATGAATGAATACAGTAAGAAATGTTTTCAGTTAACTCACTCAGGACTGGCCGAATTATTCCCCCTTGTTCTGTGGGGACTGGACATTCGACTAGGTTCGTAAAATAATCACCAAAACCAAGTTATGAAGAGTTAGGCATCAATATTTTCAGAAACAAATTAGCAACACCATGCACTAAACGATCGTAAAATATTAGATTCCTTACCTTCGTCGTTTTGTCTCCTATTGACGAAAACAGCTAACACATAGAAAGAAGGAAAATTTCACATTCCGATCTTTGACCCCCCTCTACAACCAAAGCTGAATGTTAAACTATGCAATGATTGGTTGATTTCAAGAGAGGCAAGGTCAAAGCAAACTGAAAGTAGGTTATGACTTCGCACTGGAAAGCTGGTTACATGCCAGAAATCAAAACCTCTTGAAAACTCTTATGAGCCGGATCCGGATCATTTGTCCTAAACGGTTGTATGAGCCGAATCCGGCTCATTCGTCCTGAGTGAGTTAAGGGCAAAAATCGTTTTTTTAATGATTGATTCTGGTTTTTCGATACTTTTACAGTATTAACTTTTACCACTTTTACTACGAGCATAAACCCTGGTTATGAAGTAAAAAGGCTCAAGTAAAAAGGCTCAAGTATTGCTCTCTCTTGCTCTACATACACAAATAGGCACTTGCACACACACACACACGCACACTGGATTTATGCTTGTAAATAAAACTTTGAAAATGATGTAACAAAGAAATGATTATGATTGCAGAATCTGAAACACCAGAAGAGCAGACGAGAGCAGTTTTCACAATCGGCCGTAACCACCACACCGACTCTACCCCCATCTGCTTTACAAGGACACCACAGTAAGCACACAGCATTAAGCAGATCACTTCTGATTGTGATCACTGTGTTTGGGGAAGAAAGTTTAGAGTCAGTCAAGTATTAAAACTTACCAAGAAAACTGATACACAAGATTTGACTGTGATCTCTCACTGTCTCAGTCTGATGGTAATAATTTTAATGACTGTTTCATAGTGGCAATAAGCCATTTGCAGTGGGCGTTAATAGTATACTAGACTAGGCACTGCCCGTGTGTTTTTCCCCTTGTAGCAATAGTCGAGGCCGTCAGTGATGGGCAAGGTCACGCACCAACGGCGAATGGCCTATTGGAAATAGGGATGAAAATTCAGTACAAATAAAAATAGATGTTAGAGTACAAGTGTGTTTATTTGGTCTTTTTTCTCTTTTTAATTCTATTTATGGATATCTCTCAGTGTCAGTTCATTTCTTTGCATTCAACAACTCTGAGGATACTGTCCTCTACGGCTATCTTTTGACTCAGCTGTTTTCTCCTCTCTCTCTCTCAGTCTCTGTCTCTCTCTCCCAAACCCTTCTCTCTCCTCCTTCTCCCCCCCTCTCTCTCACCCTCTCTTTTTCTCTCTCTCTCTCTCTCTCTCTCTCTCCATCTCTCGTCTCTCTCTCTCTCCTCTCTCTCTCTCTCTCTGTGCACTAATCCCTTTTGATGTTGAGCCGTTGTTGTTTCCTTGCAGCGGGGGGGTCTGTATTGCTACATGACGAAGCGAGCCATGGTGGGGGAGATGTGGCCATCGACATGACTGGGGCACAGACAGCATCCTTCCAGCAGATGCAGATCATTCAGGACCAGGTACGTAGTCAGTTCCGAAATACTAAGCTGTACATATCCAGAACACTTCCGAAGTGTAAATGAAAATCAAGGGTGTTGCCAATTTACGGCAACACAATTTGAAGTGATCCTGTTCAGCTGGTCACAAATTGTTGCATGAGCAACAACAACAACAAAAAGAATGAAACAGGATCACAATGCCCCGTAGCTCGGCCCAGAGGTGATGGACTTAAACTCTCTCAAATTCTGTAACCCCTTCTCTGCCTGGCCCCGTGTCTATTCCAGGTGTGTGATGTCATAGACCTGG
>JAGGCT020000035.1:5935278-5964293 GCA_017654935.2 Phymorhynchus buccinoides
GAAATCAACCAATCATTGCAGACTTTACATTCAGCTTTGGTTGTAGAGGGGGGTCAAAGATCGGAAATGTCAAATTTTCCTTCTTTCTATGTGTTAGCTGTTTTCGTCAATAGGAGACAAACGACGAAGGTAAGGAATCTGATATTTTACGATCGTTTAGTGCATGGTGTTGCTAATTGCTTCTGAAAATATTGATGCCTAACTCTTCATAACTTGGTTTTGGTGATTATTTTACGAACCTAGTCAAATGCCCAGTCCCCACAGAACAAGGGGAAATAATTCGGCCAGTCCTGAGTGAGTTAACTGAAAAACATTTCTTACTGTCATTCATTCATTAGCTAATAATATAAGCAACAGAAGTTTTTAAGTGTATCAGTATGGCATACAATGAAAACATCTCAACAAACACTTTCCTAATCCTACTGTAATTTCAGTCAAACCAGATATATGACATGTAAAATGTGTGTCTTACCTCTGTCCTCACTTCCAATACTTGCTTAAAGTTACTTGACATTGATGCCAACTTGGACTGCACATAAAACGGAACATATTTTATTGAATATCCAACACAGCCAATGTTCTTAGCTTCATGTTCATTACTAACAGGACTGGTTCCAGATGATAGAAACATTTATAACTTTTTGAACTTTAAATTCAACAAGACATTCTGAAAGTTCAGCTCAGTCACACACAGTGGCACACATGAAGAGACAATTGACAATGATTTATTAAATTGCATATAGGCCTGTGGCCCGTTACAATGTCATCGTAACAAAAGCAAAAAACAACAACTGAAAAGCACAAAGAAACAATGAGCAAATAAACACATGCATGCATACATACATTCATACATACATGCAGAGAGAGAGAAGAGAGAGAGAGAGGAGAGAGAGAGAGAGAGAGAGAGAGAGAGGAGACGAGAGAGAGACAGAAGAGAGAGAGGAGAGGACAGAGAGAGAGAGAGGGAGAAAAAAAAGACACCAGATACAGAGATAAATAACAAATAATGTCCTCATTAAAAAAAAAAAGAAGAAACAACAACAACAAAACACACATGTATACAAATAAAATAAAATGAGGAGGGACAATACTTTTGAAATTGCGGCACATGCCACAATTTTATGACCTCACATTGTTTTTACTCTCCTTTTTTAGCAAGACAAAATTTGCATCAAAGCAGTACTCAAAAAACTTCAAACAGCAGAAGCATAGTATTAACAAAAAAATCAATTTAACTTTTAAAATCCAAAATTCTTTGAAGAAAAGCGTCAAACAGACAGAGAAACAAACACACTCTCACACAAAAAACCCACCAACAACAAACAAACAAACATAACTTGCTTACCTGTAATGCGACAACCACAGAGTTGGAATGTGTCTCTAGATGATGACGGTGACCATTCTGCGTCTTCTGGGACTTGGCCAACTGAAAACAAATTGAATGTGAACATTTAGTATTAAATTCAACACTCACTATTAGTATTACTATAAAACAATGTTGGCCATGTACTCACAGTCACATAGGTCTTAATTTTTTTCAATTTTATGGCTGACATGTCATTAGCCTTAAAGGTGGCACCTTGGCGGATGAGGCCCCCGGCGTTTTTGCAAGAAACAAAAAAAAAAAACGTCCAGATCACCAGGAAAACACCCTTTACAGAGATTGCAACACTCACTTTGCTCTGGTTTCTCAGAAATCAAGCCGTCAAATCGGCGATTCCTCCTTGGCGGAGGTTCTGGAAGTAAAATTCTTTCACCCAAAGAGAAGGCGTTTGCCGTCTCTTTTCTAATGGCCGCCTGTGTTTAGACCAAATCGTTTTGCACGAACTTTTCGCAATACAAGCCTTTTTATTTTATTTTTTAAAAATTGGTATACAGTTTATCAAAAGGAGTTTCGCTCACAACAAAGGAAATAGCTCCATTGTTTGTTTTTTTACTGCACTACAAAGAAAAAAACCCGTTTCAACCACAATGAGTGACCTCCACCCACCCCATCCAAAATGGCTACTTTCTCCGGCATCTCCGCCAAGGAGGAATCGCCGTTTTGACGGCTTAATTTCTAAGAAACCAGAGCAAAGTGAGTGTTCCGATCCTTGAAAAGGCTGTCTTTCTGGTGATCTCGACGTGTTTCTTGCAAAAAACTCATCCGTCAGGGTCCACCTTTAAGCGTGGGCCAACAGTAAAGTAAAAGTGACAGCGCAATAGAAAATCAGTTTACAGCTTTTTCGTTTGTGACTGACTACAACTCTCAAAAATCACAAGGCCTTGCACTGGCCTTCTTAGTGCTGCAGCCTAGAGGTTAATTGGTCTTTGGGGACCATTCCCAATGCCAAATGTCCAAAGTTCTCATGGGCAAGCCATCTCTACAATAAACAAATTCCAGCCCAGCTTTTCAGAACAGTAGTTTAAGATTAAGATTAAGATTAAAATTATAGCCCCGTCGACAACAAAGGCCATGTCAGGGCTGTCACCACGTTAAATCTTACCATGTATAGAACAGCAGTTGTCTCCTCTGTGATCTGGTGTTCACAATCGGACACAACCAACACACAGTGTATTAAAAAATGCATTACATGTCTTCTTAAATAATCAGATATTACTACTTAATCTAGCAAGTCAATCAACCTTGTCCTCTTTCTCAAACAAATTCCTTTTCGCAGATTAAAAGACAGCTCCTTGGTTGCCATAATATCATGAAATGTATGACGGTGATGATGTCACCATTCACATCGTCAGTTCAAGTGGACTAACTCTGGGAAACTAAAGAACATAATGTCATAAAAAAGTCGATACATTTTTAACGGAAAATCAAGACAACCAATTTGACAGAACAAGCAAACAAACTTAACAGTAATAAAACACACTAGTTCTATACGCACACATACACATAAGAGCACAGAGAGAGAGAGGCCAGGGGACATTAAAAACACTGACTGCTTGAAGCTGAGCAATCTGGTCATTCAGGCTCTTGATGTCCTGTTTAATGATGTACGTCAGCTCCTGGATTTCTACAGGTTTGTCATCAAACAAGGATTTCCTTTTGGCCACTGAAATCACAACAAAAAAAAAAAAAACAAAAAATATCAGAAACTTGACAGCATGTGTTCACGAGTCTGACGGTGGCCTCCAGGTAGCAGAGGAAACAACTGCTATCTCAGAAACCTGGTCTGGAATTTGTTAACATACAAGATAATTTGCCCGAGATACATCTCCACTCTCTTGGAGAAGAGGAGTTCAGGATGACTGGCGTTGGGGCATTGATGGTCCCCAAGGCTTTCAAGAATGCTCAGAACTGTGCAACACCTCTTTTGATAGTCATACTCTAAATCTTTCAGAACAGACTAAGCTATACTCCCTATACGGAATAATAATCGATAAGAAAGACCAGGTAAACTTCTTTGTATCACTAAAACACATTTCACTTTTTCATAGTAATTACACGCAAGTCATAAGTATTCATGTTCTGTGTTCACATCCATAAAATTTAAATAATAAAAATAAAAATAATAACATACTTACATAGTGTAAGTTTTTCCAACTTTGTGTATGTGTTGGCAAGGTCTTTTCCAATGTGCCTGAGGGAAAAAAACAAGACTTAAAAAAATATTTTGACTTCATGCTTTGTATGGAGCTCAAGATGATGGGCCAACTTCTCATAAATACAAAAAAACACATACACACACTCACACATTTGCAACAGTGCATAGAATGTTTACATTAATTTACATCCATGAAACACAACAAAGATGCCTGGCAGGAATGAAAACAAGCAGAATTTGAGCATATGTTCCGTTTGATTTTTTTTTAAATGTGAAAATAGACGTTTAACTTTAAGATCAGACTATTTATTCTGTGGAAATCAGATAAGGAGAACTTTTATGGTAGCATGGAACAGAAATTCTTAGAATTGTTGACATATTATAAGCAAAATGAAAATACAACTATCAGCGCAAAAGTAATTAATGACCATTTTGGCATTATGATTACAGATTCCGAAGTGTATTTGCTTTTAACAAATTAACTTAGTTTCTTAGCAATAGCTTACCACACAGTGTTCGCCACTCTTCCTCTGTTCAGTCTTTCAAAAACTTCTCTGAAAACTCATCTTTTTTGAAACCTCATACTCTCACCTCTAATCCACGTAGTCCTTGATGATATTACCCTGCAGTATGTGTGTGTGTGTGCGTGCCAGTGCTTGCGTGCGGTGGGGTGGGGGGGGGGGGGGGGGGGGGAGGAGGGGGGGGAGGAGGGGGGTGGGAGGGAGGGCGAGAGAGATTAATACATGTATTTTGTATGAACAGTCCTCACTTATTTTTAATGTTTATATTCATTGATACTTGTCTTCATGTTGATTATTCTTGGCTTGGTGTTTATCTGTATGTTAGTGTTTAGGCCTTTGTTCAGCGCTTTGAGCAAACCCTGCAAAGGGAGTTAAAGCGCTCTATAAATAACCAGTATTATTAATATTTATTATTATAATATTTAAAAATCAAAGACAGTAGTTCTATAAAACGACACGATTCCTTTCTTCAGTAGTTCCTGCCCCTCTGATAGAATGATTGATATATAAATCAAACAGGTACAATCATACGCATGAATTCATGACCAAACACAAAACATCCCGGCATCTCACTTTGCAATTTGTGTGAATTCACTTCGTTGCTGTAGAGCTTTGCTTGGTCTGTGTGCCACTCCATTGCCCTAAAACGAAAAGAAGATCAAGAGCACTTATTATTTTTAAAAATAATACAATACACACTTGTAAAAAAAAAATGAACAGGCATAATTATTCTAATGATTAATAATAAAAAAAAAATCAATTAAACACTGTAGAGTATTCTAATTCTCTGACAAGGAATACTAAGTTGAAATAAATTCAAAGAGAGAGGGGCTATGGGCAAGGGAGGGGGGGTGGGGGTAGAAAATGTGGAAATTATCAAAATATTATTACTATTACTAGTATTAGTCTAGTAAAGTACTCATCACACATGTCATAAAACTTTAAAGACATTTTAAACACGAGGACACAGCCTTCACAAAACATCAAAGACCAAATTAATGATCAATGTATATTTTTTAAGTAAACTTGATCAATTTGATCAGATTCAGGTGACGCCCAACATATATCTACTGACTTGGTTTATTAAGAATAAGTATAAGACTAAACTTCTTTTTTTTAAATTGCACACTAATCTGACTCAGCAACAATTAACATGATCTCTCAATATTAATCATAAAACGAAAATGAGAAAAACAAGACCATGTACTGATGTAGTCAGTGAACAATGATGCATAGGAACACGCACACCAGGTGGTTTTTTTAATATTTTTTTTATAGACATCTCTCTCTCTTTCTCTCTTCAAGAAGCCAGTACCTGTCTAGACTGCAAAAGCTTAACAGCCGACAAAAATTCATTTGATCGATCCCTGCACGTCATTGTTTCTGGACTGAGATGATGACATACAGCTTCTGTTAAAAAAAGGTGTAGAAACACAGCTAACTCTCTTCAATGTTCAATGCAGACAAGTGTCCAGATTTCTCTTCTCAGAACTGTCTGTTTAAGTCTACATATATGTTTCAAAATCCCTCTTCGTTGAGTCTTTTTTGTTTTCAGTATCAGCACTTGTAATTCAGATGATCCATTTTGTCGAACAGTTCAATTGATGGAGGCCTGCAAAACAACACACAATCAATTATTGACTGGTCTCAAACAGGTGAATTATATAAATTTGAAAAAGAGAGAGAGAGAGAGAGAGAGAGAGAGAGAGGAGAGAGAGAGAGAGGGAGAGAGAGATAGGAGAGAGAGGAACTGGAAAGAAAAGATACATGAGCGTGATGAAGCACTGCATGTTTGTGGCACTATAAATGCCTTTTGCAGTGCAAGTAAGAGTAAAAAGGAGTCTACAGTGATCTAATCTATTCACACATTTCTGCCCCCGGGGGAAATAAGTTGTGACAGAGAGGCCTCAAAAGGGTACAACTGAATGCTGTTTCAGTCAATTCTATTCTCCCCTAGTGGCAGAAAGAAAAGTAAATATTGTCATAGTCACGACAATATGAATATATTGTCACATGAATCAGTCTATCTCCATCCTTCCTGCAACTTGCAAGACAAGTTATAGAAAGTTTTTTTCTTCTTCTTCCTGCTAGGCAGCCAACTTCAGCACGTTGAAGATTCTGCTGCACTTTAGAATTAGAGGGTAGTATATATCAATGTAAAAAAACAATAGGAGAGTTAGGGGAAAAGATAGTCTAAAAATAGTAAATAGTGTGAAGTAGAATACAATAAATTATTTGAAAAGAAGTGAAGATAGAAAGTGGCAGTTACTGAGTTAGAAACGCTATGTATTTGGAAATATATCGATCATGATCATGAAGATTCAGATTTTAATTTGTGATGTTTTACAAACCCATTAGCAGATAATATATAAATTTGGTATAAATTCACTATTTGGTATTTTGGGTAGTTGGTACTTTATAGTCACAGAGGCGTTTCTGTTAATATTCAGGTTGCTCCCAGCCCTGGAGAGCGCGTCACAGCCAGAGGCGCACCAACCTTTTCTTTTTTGTAGCATGCGACTTTTGTGTGACTGAGGAAGAAGGAAAATGGGAAGTGTGTCTGTGTGTAAACTTTGACTAAATTACAACTTTTTCGTTGCCATTGGATTTCAGTTTTATTTTCACAAAGTGTCTAAGTGCACATGGAACCTTGGTTTATCGTCTCATCCAAAAAGTCATATGATATAGCCATGCTGAATGGGAAAAAAGGTGAGGGATGGGGGTGTGGGGAGGTGGCGGTTCTTTCCCTGGACTATTGGCAATTGGAACTCCATCCCAACTGAGGCAGTGACATCATTTAAATCGGCAGCGGACTTTAAATCTAAACAACAACCCCACCCAATTCACAACCCTCCCCTCCATGACCCTGTCCACAGGCTATCTCACCCTCCTTCCCGTTCACCCCTGCTCATTCTTCTTCGTTAGAACTCTTCTTTCTTTGGACATCCTCCGTATTCATATTGACGGTTATTAGTCGTTTCCCCCTACCCCTCCCCCTACAACCCCCACCGGCCACCCCAAACACATCAAACACCTGATGATCCGGGTAGCCTAATAAGATTCCCTACAGTTTCCTACCTGGATGTCCCCTTTGCGTATAACAACAGAACCATCAAAATCAGAAATGATGATGGTGGTTGTGAGATGAAATTAAAGAAACTAAGTTGGTAAGTGTGTCTATTTGACAATTTTTTTTATTTACCATCAAAGTTACGAAAGTAACTAACACGTAAAAATGAACACTGGAAAGAAAAAAAAGCATGCGCAGTCATAGGCATACGAAGTAGAGTACTTCGTGATGTACGATTCAAAGCATCATACATTTTCCACCATTAATCATTTGCCATTCATGATGGATCCATGAGCAATCATAATATCGATATTAAACTAACCAAAATTTAGTCGACTACATTTTGTAACCCTATAAGTAAACACTACTACACTGTAACGATGAGTACATTACTAGTGTCTACCAAAGACTACTGTACTCAGTAACTGACAGTACTAGTAAACTAGTAAGTAAAGTCAAATCTTACTAGTTCATCAACCCCGGCGACTTCAAACCACATATAGTAATTCTGCAATCAAAAAATTATAGTATGAATAAATCAAACGTGACATCATGCTACAAACATAACAAAGAAAAATAAAATTGTGGTCACTGGCTGATAAAGAAACATCCATGAAAGTAATCATTTTGAACATACCGAAGCTGAAAGAATATTCCTAGTGTTCCAAATCACAGCTTGGATCATCGTTCCACGAAAGCAGGAAGTTGCGTGACGTCACTGTCATGCGCAGATATTTATTTACATCGATGCCAGCATAAACAAAACATTCATATCAATTTTGTATTAAACGTTTGTTGAAAGACCTCTTACTGGACACAGTTAATATCATATTTTGTTAAGTAACATTTTTTTGGTACAGAAACAAGGAATATACCCTCTTATAACTCTCACAGGATCTATAAACACAAAGCAATGCATCTAGGTCAAATGTAAAGGGAGTGTACCGAGATTTACCTTCCACCTCCCCAATGCCCACACCCATCTCCATCTCGACTTTTTCAGGGCCCCGCCCTGTCAACAATCTGTGGCCTTCGCCAAGTAAAATTTTAGGGTTTGCTCTTGCCTATTACACCTGTTTCAAAGTATGTAAAGTAGTACCAAAAACAAAAACAAAGAAAAGAAGAACAAATACTTGGAGGGTTAGGCTGTCACCTCCACCCCGTTTCATCATGATTTTGTTTTTCATAAGAATGTCTAATTGAACTAAAAACAAAACAAAAACATATCAAAACGCTACACATTAACACAACCAGGGGAAGGATGGGAAAATAAGCGAAGTAAAAAAGTAACTAAATTCTAGTCGTAGTCTTAAAAAACAATGACCTATCAATTTCAAAGGGCGATTTTGTAGTACAATTGTTAAATAAGTGATATATTTTGATAACAAACAATCAAATAATACGGTTGGATGTGATGAAGGATGCCACCATAGCATATCTAAGAATGCTTCTCTGAAAACACTGATTCAGGATAGTGCGTTTCGCCTTTATGGCCGATCGCGTGTCGATCCTTTGTCTTATAACATTGAATCAACTTTTTCAAAACTTAGAACAGGCTTTTGGACCTGTACCTACACATAAAAATTTACTATGCTACGTGATCTTGTTGATCAGATGATTTCTTGGGTGGGAGCGCTCTTACTACACTACGATTAATATACTCTAAATCAACATGTACTCAATCGTTTGAAGGACTATTCACACTCGGAGCTTCAGCAAATGTCAGCAGCGCAAGACTCGTTTCACATGACACAGCTGAAAAAGTGCTAGGCGAAAATTCAGCATAATGAGTTGCATATAGGCATTTATCTCACTTTTATATCTATGGTCTCATTGGTACTATCAATGTTACGTTGCACAAACCAACAAATCAGGTTTTCGCTCTCAAACATGATTGTGAATGAAAAAATTAGGACGTCCTAAATTACGTTCCACTCACTCTGGAAGTACTGAAAATAGTAAAGAGACGAAACTATCATGCGGCACACTGTGTAAAGAGATACAAAATAAAGCAGTTCATGTGGCATAGGGAGAACAAATACTGGAAGCACAATGCCCGGACGGCAGATTAAACAGAACGGGCGAAAACCAGAGAAAAGATCCTACGCACGATTCTGTCTACTATAAATACAGATAGCTGTAAGCGAAGTGAACCACGCACTCGGTTACACACAATTAAGTAAGATTTAAGATAACGAGTTCGTGCGTTTACTTTGTAGGGCGGTTTCAATCAGATCACCTCTCATACGCCTGTCGGATCATAAATGAGGAAATAGATACCTACAAACTTCAGTATTTATTTTACAATTGTGAGGTAATCAGTTTATAAAAACGGGGGGGGAAAAAGTATTGAACTTTGTATATTATATATGGAGTAAAATTGTGTTTGGTTGTATTGTTTGTTTGGCTCGGAGTTTCTATTCTTTCTTTCTTGTTCTGTTTATTTCCTTCCTTCCATAATAACTGATTCTACAGCTTATGTGGCCGGTAGAATAGATAGACACAGAGAAACACCCTAGCACGTATGAGGTCCTTATTAAAAAAAAAGCTCTTTCAACTTAAATTTTGTAAAGAAAATGTTAAATCTGAAGCAAGTCCCACCATGATTGGGAAATCCCCAGATTTGTCCAAATTAAACCAAACCTGTGTATAGTTCTTAGTCTATGCGTGTTGGTTAGAACAGCATAAAAGAAAAAAACGGAAAAAAACAAAACACCTAACATAATCCACACTTACTGCCTCACACACAACAAGAGTTAAGCCAAGAAACAGTAACAACAATCAAAATGATGTTTAAGTACGGCACCACTTATATGTAGAAAAAACACGCAAAAAACATAAAGGCTAGCTTTTAATGTTAAAATATGCAACGTTGGGATTTTAAGATGGGGCGTAGCAAGTGTGGAGACAGCTGGGGAGAGATTTGCTATGCCTGCGGCTGTTGATGAACATGACTGTTATGGAGGTGGGCCGTCTGATTGAGTGGCATTCAGACTAGAGGACATAGACATCCGGGTCTTCGGAGGGGGCTGTGAATGATGTTACACTTACTTGAATGACTCATCAGACCTCAATTGATGCCCTCTGATGAGAAGGCTCTTGGTTTTGGATTTGGTTTCATGGAAAGCGCCATGTCACAGGGCAAAAAATAATCAGGAAATTAGTTGCAACACCAGAACCCCCACCTCGACCACTTGGCTGGCCACCCCGTCCATGACCTTCAAACAGATTGAAACAGAAATGGAATATGCTTGAGTGAGCTGCTTACGAAGCCGCCAGTCCCCAGACACTGGATGCTTGGAAGCTGGCCATGGAGAGCCCCATCCCACAGATCCAGCTGGATATGACTCATTTCCTCCGTGCTCTACGCCGCATACAAGCCGTATTCAGGCACTACAGGAGATCACACTCGCTCTTAATGACGTTTTCTGAAGAGTTTGCAGACTGTTTTCTTAAATTGAAGCTGACAGGGGCTTTATTTTACCACCTGTTTTTCTGACACCCATTTCTTTTGTTTGCTCAGTTATCTGAGATTGAGATTAAATTGCCTGCTGATTTACTCAGTTTTACTAATAGAAAATGATGAAGATTCATCACCAAACAGTATAAAATGTTACACTATGATTATGAATAAAGTTCATTTGCAATGAGAAAGTTTTGTTGCTTGACTTTACACGTGAGGATGTTGAGATTAAGAGCACAAAAACACTCAACAGGAGGGAAATAGAATTGTATCTTTAAGATGTGCCTAACCTCTACCCTATGTTCGTCGATATAATGCCACGTACGGAATGGCGCGATCTCGACGACGAATCAAGACTGAATCAACATACGAATCCAGTGGACTTCGATTTTTAACGCATTGCCATAAGCACACACGGCCACATAAATCCACACACACATACATTGTACAAACATACACTGTGTTACAATAAACATCAATTCTTTTTAATGATAAAATTTGAAATAGTTTTTTTCTGAATTACAATGGACCCACTTCTTTATTTGGACAAGTACTAACATATGTGTCACACAAAGGAAAAATTTGCGACGATACGAGGAAAAAAACGTTGTTTTTTTGTTGGCCTCGGGTCGGATATTTTGCTTTTACCAACTTATATACAGCAGGTGGGAATAACTGCTAAAGAAGGAAGAAGGAAGATAGCACCCACACATCCACACCAGCCACAAATACATACACACACAGGACAAAGAAGAGAAGAACGACATGCATCCAACAAAACGGCAATCCAGACCAACGCATCCCGCTTAAAACAACACACACTATAAAGAAGAGAAGAAAGTAATGCCTCCACGCACCAAAACGACAACACATTCATACCCACGACATAGTATAATGTCAAAAACAATAACACGACCCACACGACGAATGCGAAAGTAAGCAAATGAACTTAAAAACGCACAAAGACCACAGTCAGAAAAATCGCTATATTCTTTCTGTGATTGAAAACGCACTATTGAAAAACCACAACAAAATCCAAACACAAAACATTATTAGACATAATGTATCACTTAGGTTAAACAAGCAGACAAAACCGAATACAAAAACAGGAAATCTAATAAAGAAGAATTCCGGGTAAACTGTATCTGCTACGAAATCAAAAATATAACAATATTATGTATTTACAACAAAAAACAGAGCAAAAGACCAAACAACATTAGCAATGCCCGTAAATAGACTCACTTTATGTGTATTTACCAATGTCACACTTCACAGTAGTAGTGTTTGTAATCAGCAAATTAGTAACCACGAAAAAATAACAAATAAAAAATAAGTTATAAGAAAGATATAAGAATATAGTAATAGTATAAGAAAAAAAAAGAGTATTGATGTTATATACTCAACAAAGCCCGATTCATGCACTATGGTTGGATCATTCAAACACAGAATAACACATAAGGGAGGAAAATAATGGGGGGAAACACCACCAAGAAAATATGAAACAACATGGATCAATGAATTAAATCAATAATGTACAAGATAAACCACAATGTGTAACGTAAGTCAAATATATTAAAACCAGACAAAACAGATCAGAGGAATCCTAGGACTATCATCACAACAATTATGTAAATAAACAGCAGTCCACACATTTCGGTGCGGTCTACGCTTTACTAGAACTGCTAGCAAATGGTCCGGAACGCAAATACCACACAATGGTTAACAAAAAAACTCTCAAGAACAATAATAGAAAGCATACATGTTAAGAAGCGGAGAAGGGAACGGACGACAGCGCTCAAAAATAAGCACAAAGGCATGACTGGCTGTACAGATCAACACCGACCCTAGATGTCCAGTGTTCGAAAAATCCATGATATGAAACCAGCGAAACATGTAGTCCCCCGACTTCGTTGCCAGAAAAGACACACGTAGGAGAAAGGACACGCTACTCACCACGAATTTACTTATACAGTTCACAACACCCGTAGGAAGAAACTCAGTAGATCAAACTCCTCCAGGAAAGCCAGCCCAAAGCCCTCAACACAAGAATCTTTTAACATACGCATATGCAAATATCTTGCACTACGCATGAGGTGCGTACACAACTGCCAAACAGTATGCCGACACTCGGATATACTGCACAAGCTGTCTATTCCCTCGGAACCAATTCTGCCGAGTAAAGTCCCCAATTACCATCACAGACCACAGCCATTTTTTTAAAAGCAATTACATACAATGAGGTTAAAATGATTAACATTAAAACATAAAGACAAGAAAATCTCAAAAATACTTTGCTGTGTCACACAATTAATATATCACAAATAAGATCTTAAACTCTACAATGCAGACTCTCCCACTAATCCGTATTGACACTGTAATATAAGCCACTTCATAAGGCTACCTAACAAAGCTACAACCAACGTTACATGATCCAGATCCCGATCCAGATACCCACAGAATCAGCAAGATGGAAAATGCTTTATATGCAGGTAATCAGGACAACAGTTGGAAGCTTTCAAAAAGCAGATCATAATCCACCACCCTTTCCCACCCACCCCCCTCCGCCCCTTTTGTTCAAGACTTACTTATGATTCATAATGAGAAATAATGATGTGAGCATTGGACATTAAAAAAAAAGACATTTAACACATGATTACATAGACCAACACCTGTAGAACTTTATAGTAACCATGCCAAATGTAAATTACTATTTATACAATAATAGACAACATAGCAACAAAAGTGTACATCCGGACAACAAATATAGGCCTCATTATAACATAAAATCGCATAAAAAGAGAAAGAATAAAGTGAAGTATAACATATCACATAAAAACATCAGATAGGATAAAGTAAAGTAAAACTATACATAAGAAACATCCTGTGATATTACAAATCAATATAATGCTTAACTGTAACAGCTTCACAGGCCACATAGGGCTACACACACAGAGGGAAAGCAAGAGAGATAGTAGAGGAAAGACCCGAAACACCCACAAAACCCACTAACACTACCAAAAAAACGGATGGCAAGATAAAGAGACAGGACAACAGAAACGAGAGGGAAGAGAAGAGGAGTGATACTATAAAAAAACAAGTACATGTAAAAAAAAAAAAAAAAAAAAAAATGAAGACCAGAAAGCCACATAATAATATAACTCAATATGATGAGAATCACTCATACACTAATGAAATCATCCTAAAATGAGTTATTACCAAATTATCAAAACCACTAAAACAACGGGAATATGTGCCCACATCCATAACTCCTCCAACCATGCAGTTATACACCACTCACCCAAGAGAGAGATGCGGGGAGGACAGAGGAGAGAGAAGATTGATTGATTGAATTTTATTTATAGAGGGTAATAGAGGTAAGCATAACATGCTTTTTTTACATCCAGCCCTCTGGACAAAAATATAATCACAGTGTCTAAAAGATATAAAAGTAAGACGGACAAATATGGAAATGGAAAGCAACCCAGAGATAATAATAAACCACTACAAAGTAATATAAAGCATGCAAAGAAAGATCGAAAATCAAATACAACTACATTGTAACACATCAAATAACAAAATCAAAACCTGTGTTGAATGGTAAGCGCATTACAGCACGGGAAAAAAAACCACACAAATCCTACTTTTTTCAACACTCAATTCACTTTAAACGCATTATCAAAGTAATGAGAATAGTGCCTACACAACCACATAGAGAGAGAGAGAGCAGCCTGAGAAGAGATGAGACACCGAGAGAAGAGGAGAGAGAAGAGATCAGCAACACCAAGATAACATGCAGAGAACGGAGAAGGAAACAAAGACATGAGGCCGAGACAGACTGGGCGGAAAGAAAGAAAGAGAAGAGTAGAAAGAGAACGAGAAAACAATCCACGACCGTTAGGAGGAGAGAGGGACGAGAGAGTGAGAGAGAGAGACAGAGATTGATTACAAATTTCCTTACCATTTCACCACAATAGCTTAGCACGCACACTGTGATATTCACCTCATAAAAAAACATTAACTGTGTTCAGCAGAGAGATAGAGATGTGATGATGATGAAACTGTCTTGTTCAAGAGGGTCCTGAATTGGGGGTGCGGGGGTAGCGCCTTGCCAAAGAGGGTTTAGAAGTCATAATATTGACTGAGTCTATAACTGCTGTCGGTGGCTATCACTCGCGCCTTTCCTTTCACTGTCGCTCGCACAACACACTAATACTTTTTTGTCTCACTCCCCAATCTTGCTAAAGACATTACACAGTTTTGGTCAACACAAATTCTTAGCTCTTCGCACTCAAGAGCCAAACCAACAACTGAAGGAAAAAACGTTAAAAACATGATTCAATAAAAACAACATAGAGCATAAAAGCCGTTGTTCGCAGAACAGTTCATTTTCACAACACAAAACGAATTTCGAAGCTTTTTGCCAAAAAAATAAATTCGATGAGTGACTTTTGTGCTTGGATAAGTATGAATAACAAATTTGCAGTAAAATTCAACTTGTCATCAATCATTGGTCTTACATATTTATAACTCATTCACCACGCTCAAACTTTCACACCACGAATAAAAAGGTCAGGCACAACAGGTGGATTCTTTCTAAAACATAATATTCAAACAAGTCCTTTGTTTCTGACATTCAGGTCCAGGCAGCAGTTATGTGCAAAAGAAAGAAACACGATAAAAGTATACAGTTGTCAGAGTTTTAGAAAGATCTTAGAGAGATGAATCATCAGAGTTATTTCACAAATGGCGGTGGAGTCAGGACCAATACAGTCATTGGTGTAGAGAGAGGAAGAGGAAGGTGAGAGAACAGTTCCTTGAAGGAGAGCCAGTGGGAAGTGTGCTTTACAGAGAACTAAAGCTTTCGCGGAAAGCGGACTGACTGAGATCTTTTGACAAGGGGAAAATGATATCCATTGTAAGGACAAGCGAGCGACTAGACATTTAGGAGAGGAGTTTAGTGGCCAGTAGATGAGGTGGGTGGTGTTGAAGGCAGACGAGAAATCAATAAAAGAGGGAATCCATACAAAAGAGCCAGGTTTTTCCCAGGGTGTGTATGTGCTATGAAGGAGAGTTGAGTGTTGATCTGTTGGGTTGTATGGCAAACTGATTAGGATCAAGGAAAGGGGTAGTCTGTGATGTTATGTATTTGAGAACAGTCTGTCAAAGCATTTCATCAACGAGGGAGGTCAAAGCAACAGGGCGATTGTATTCAAGGAAGAAGGCCAGTTTTCTTTGGGACAGGAAAAATAGTAGACTTTCTCCACAGATCAGGAACAGAACAAGCATTACACAGACCATGAAAATAACAATACTAAAAAATGACTCATGACTAGCACACGCTTTAAAAAGGACGCCCGCTGATAGTGTTGTCAGGGGCAAACAGCTCATTTATAAATCTTCAGTTGCTAAACAAACAAAAAATATTACAAAAGCATATACTTGGTAAGATATGAAACATCTAGTATAATTAAGACATTCCAATCCATAACAAGAAATATACAAGACACATTTGACACTTTATAAACTTGCACATATAATAGACCCATCATAATCACAAAAGTACAGTTGCTATAAGACCATTTGACCGTGTTAAGATCTTCAGACACCCAAAATAAAAAAAATATGGACATTTGACATTTGATAAAAATAGATATCAACCCGCAAATCATCAAATATATAAGACATACATTGTCTAAGATCTTAGGACACCCCCCCAAAAAATCAAAAACAAGACATTTGACCCTTGTAAAGACACTGAACAATTTCATATTATGTAAGATTCTTAAAAGACATACAGAGGGCTGTCAAAAATCACGTATTTCACCTGTTTTCCTCCCTTCTTATAGCTGGTAAAAAATTTATTTTGACAAGAGTTGCTCCCATACACATGAAACCAAGGCATCACAGAGCAGCCGCGATCGATACGAGATAAGTATCTAAAATGCAACCCACATCGACCCAGAAAACAAAACACAAGGGACTTAATCCAGCCGGCTCTGTGGGTGCTTATAAGACGCCAATAATAAAAAATATTTGTAAAACCATAAGACATCCAAAATATAAAAAGAGGGCCAACGCCCTAATAAACGGACAAGTCCAGTTACCAACAACACCCACACCTCATACTGTTCACCGTCGATAAACACAAATAAAATAAATTATTATACCACTTGTAAACTTCGAATGATCTCTCCCCTGAATTTCATTCAAATTAAGACCAACTGAAATTCCAGGGGAGTTAATTTTGGGACTCGATGGTCATTATGTAATTTTGGCTGCTTAAATCTTCTTGGTTTAAATCCCCACACATTACCTTTTAATTAAAATCAGTGTTGTTTAATACCTATTCCAAAATGACTCACGGCATACATTGACCATGGCTTGCGTTTCTGTGATTTGACATGTAGGCAGCATCTGCACAGTCATAACGAAATATAATTCTGCCATGTTTCGTATACAGATCAGTTCAGTGGTTTAGACGCAATGACTGGGAAGAATCCTTGGTTGACACACAGACGCACACACAAATACATGACAGACAGCAGAGAAACAACACAGCCCTCGTTCCCCATGTAATGTAGTCCCGTTTCTTATACGTCTGGGACTACAAAAAATCAAATACATTTGACATGTAAGATCTAAGAAGACACCCCCACCCTTGAAAACCCACCACAAGCGCAACATTGAACAATACATATAAGATTTAACCGATACCTCCAAATATAAAAAAAATTATACCCAGACAATTTGACAACATGTAAATATATCAAGTCACCAAAAAAAAGAAAGAAAAAAAAGACATTTTGACATTACAAAGATCTTAAGGGACACACAAAAACAAATAATATATCAGACATTTGAACCACTCCGTAAAGATATCCAAGACAACCGAAAACAAAACAAAATATACAACATTTGGACATGTTAAGATCTTAAGACACTCAAATCCAATAATAGATCACATTTGACACTGTCCAAGTACTAAGAACAACCCACAAATTTTAAAATATATAACTATACGACTTTTTGACATTGTTAAAAATCTCAAGACACCCAACAAATCCAATCATATATACGAATGCCGTTTGACACTAAAGATATCAAGATCACCAAAATAACAAATAATATACGACATTTAACATTGTTAAGATCTCAAGACACCCAAATCAAAATAATATGAATAACATTGGCACTGTAAAGATATAAGGACCACCCCCCCCAAAACAAATATATGTGTGCATGCAGTGAGAAAACTTTGCCTGAACTTTCTTGCCGAAAACCCAATGTACAAAAAGAATGATACATGGTTAAAGATGCACCTTTCTTCAGGACACACTCAGCTGCCTCGAAGGCAGCATCAAATTGCCTGAATTAGGATTCAGCCTACCACATGACACCCCGAAATATATATGACATTTGACATTGTAAAAAACATTGATTAACTTTTGCTTAACAACATTGCAACACTATAATCATGAAGCATAGAGAAACATTCTCTTGAACATAATGGGGCTTTCAAGCTCGAATGCCCGGATTTTTAAATACGAGAAAAATTGAACATTTTGATCGCCCACCAACAATAAATACATCTGTCACCCACAGGTGCGATAATCGCGAGCAGTCAGTCGCAAAATGTCGTGATTTTATTTTTATCGCCATGGTTGAAGCGCAAAAAAAAAATATTTTTGTCGCCAATCGTACAAAATAGTTCTGAAAAAAAAAAAAAAAAGGGCGGAGCTAAAACGTTTTCACGCCATTTTTTCAGCAGCAGGGCTTCCAGAAAGCGTGGACAAAACTTGTGAGAGTAGGAACTGAATTTGCAGCCTCAATCCATTACGTAATCAGGATCATATAAAAAAAGCTGTACAAAAATCGTTTTTACAAAAATATGGTCCTTCACAACAATGGCATCACTTATTACGGACACCCCATTACCCCCGTACAAAAAAGTCACCCATGGAAATTATTTAACAATAATGTTTCAATAAAACATTGAATTTAAAATGAAAGAAACCGACACACAAAAAAGTCACTATAAAGCACATATAACTCAATCACATCCCATGACCGCATACATAAATGCGATATTAATAGCCCGTCATCATTGAGGACAAATCGATAATGTATGCAGAAAAAATATAAGCTGTCAGCTTGACAAATTCATGAAAGGGAAGTAAATCTGTGCCTGAACAATTATAATTCGGTCATTGTCTTAAAAACGTCACTTCTATTCCCCTAGACCAGGTTGACGCTCCTTTGCGTTTGCAGTGGAGAAACCGATTCTATGACAAATCTTTCTATAAAAGTCTGAACTGCCGTCCCCTCGTTCTATACATCGAAGTAAAAACGTTGTAATCTCTTTCACTTTCTCTTTTCGTTCTAGGCCTTGATTTTGTTTGTGTGTATGGCTGGAGTGATTATGGTCCAATCGGTTGGATTTTTTACCATAAAATGCCAAAATCATGCGATTTCTAGGTTCACAGCTTTAGCTGTGGCTGCGATGTGAATGAATTAACTAGTATTCAAGGGCAATATTATGATTAATGAACCATTACATTCATGTACAATATGAATCTTAATCACACCATGCATGTTGTTGTTGGCTTACCCTGGCTTAACAAGACTCCAGGGCTCATCCCAACAAGCCGGAGACTTGAACACTACGGTAGGAGTAGCGCGCAATCAGTTATGGATGAGAACATACACGTGTGGACATTTTTTATTACCCCGGAACCGTGGGCCAGCTTTGGGGGGAAATATATCTAGTTTCCACTCAAAAAATATATTCTTATAAATCATTATGAGGCATCACTTAGCCTAATAGAAACACCACTCAACCCACACAATATTTTAACATGCACATCATTATGGACAACATAAGTGTGTACCCAAGCACATGAAAGGGACATTAAGTCTGACTGGGCTAGTTTCCTCACAACAGGCTTGCAAAGTCAAAATATCCTCACTTTTTGTTAATTTGAGTAAAGTATTCGTGTTCTCTAGATCTTATACTTTCATATTATAAAGGAAAATCGTAATAGGTCGCTAAATGGTCTTATAAGTGTGATTTCAAATGAGGTCAATGCATTTTCTTCTGCTAGTAGACTTTTAGACTGCGTTTTCTACAAATCGGCCGACCACTCAAACTATTAAATTTAATGCTCATAAACTACTGAACTTGAAAAAGATACAAAGAGTGGTTCTTGCCTCATAAGAAAGAGAATTATCTGAAGTTTTAACTGTATAATTTTTCTCAGAATGGTCAGCTTCTGACACTAATGTCCCTTGAGTGGTGCTGGGTCAATAAAAGATGAGGTCATCATAGTTTCAAAATCATATTACAAGTATAAAGAGTTTTACATGGGTGCCTCACAAATCTTGGAAAACGTGATGAAAAGCAGGGGTCAGAGGGCCTAGTCATCAAGACCTCAGCGGAGTACAGGGGCAGCACTAAGGGCATGAAATGAGAAATTGACAAGGGGTGGTAGGGCATAAGTATGGGAAAGATCGAGATGGGAGGTTGCTTCATCATCTTTTTAAAAGCCTGAAATTCATTTGGTGAGGCCATGAAAAAAAGAAAAGAAAGCCAACTACAATTAAGGGGAATTACCAGCCTGAAGAGAAGCACCCATGTATTTATGTAATTAACTAACAGGTAGTTGCTAAAGAATCTACGTCAACAGAACGCCGCTGTGTAAATTCTAGGTTTCAAGCACACAGGTCATCCTGACCCCCCAAAGTTCACACCACAAAGTACAAATAGAATACAAATAACCTGACATGCTTCTTCATCACATTATTTTCATACAAACCACACCACCCACTCGGTTTTAATGAGTATGTCAACATCCCATTTTCTCTGCAAGGTAAAAGTAAAATTTAGCCACCCAATCGGGACACATTAACAGTAGAGCCACTGTACAATAACTACAATATTTTAGTGAATATGCGCAGCAGTTCACAAGGAAATATGTGGACAGACACAAAAAAGTCAGCCAAGAATGATCTTAACGGACATAAAACATTAAAATGAAATAATCCCATGACAGCATGTCAACCGACAACATGGAGCATGTGTCATGCGCTCACAAACTTAAGCTAGTATCATAAACCATTAACCCTTAAAAACATTTATGCAACTATGAGACAAACAAAATAGAAAACACAACCAATTTGATGTCACACACCAACAAACCACACAAAAAACCACAGGGGAAGTAGGGAAAAAGGTAAAAGCCTTATACTATATTCTCAAATTTTCATACCAGTGCTGGACAAATCGACCCATTACAAGCACATCGACAATTATGATCAAATACTTCCTATGGAGTATTGCCCTTCTGAAATATATTTGTTGTATTTTAACTGATTTTTTTTCACTTAAACATTTTTTCGTGATTTTTAGTGGACCTAAATTAAGTAAACATCAGAGAATTCTCTGGAAAAGTGAATCAACTTCTAAAAAGTTGGGCAATCCCCACATGAGTGGAAAAACCGAGTGGAGAAATCTCTTTTCCATTTACAACACTGTCTTTAAACAATCTTCAGCTAAGGATAAGGAAGATAGCAGGAATTATATCACGCCTTCCCAGCCAAAACACATACTTCACTCTTTTTACTAGTTTTAGAAAGTTTTCTGATTAGAGTCACAGAAAATATTGAAGGCAGAGCGCTTAACAGTTTTGTTCAAGGCTACATGAAGTTAATGTTCTCCACAAACCTGCATTGCTCATCTTGTTCTTCATTTCTCTTCCAGAACCTATTGTAGTACAACGGGCTCTTCTGACCAATCAGCAATTTCTAAGCTTTCAATTCTGTCTGACGGCCGGAGGGTCGACATCAAATTCTGCGGAAACAGCCATGCGAAGGCCATGTGATCCAGACGGAAAGGGGCGGCTGCTTGCCTGACACCACTTTTCCGTAGCATCGACTCAACGCTGCCTGGCCCACTTCCCTGCGCTTTACCTCTAGATAAAACCGAATTTTCTTTCCAGGACGGACTTGTGCGAATAAGCTCCTGATGCAAGCAGCAGTTGAGAAAACATCATCAAGTTCAGACTCGATGGGCCTTTCAACAAAGGGCAGTTGTGCTCGTCCTATGGGGACGTCTCTTTGGAAGGCGGGAAGCAACAGAACTGCGGCCACAACAGAACCGAATCATCTTTCGTCTCACTTTCAGAGAACAATCCGATAGACACGCAAATAAAAGAGCAATGTTTTGTCCCTTCACCAACACATGTTATCTGGATCCCACACGATCATCAGGGCCTTAGCGATGTGTCTTTACCTGTGGTCACAAGCTTCCTCTCAGGACTGACTCAAAAACCGCTGGATCATGCACTGGTAATGAGTTTTCCTGCCAAGGCAAAAAAACGCCCCAGAAAACGATCAGAGAACAGGCTTTCATCACAAGACGAAGCTCACCACAGCAGAGTTCCTGAACAACGCCTTAGATCACAGAGTGAAAGTGGAAAAAAAAGTTCCTAACAGCAACATAAATCCCAGTCTCATAACAGTTGAATTATTACATGCCATTCCACCAGACATGGACGCAAACAAACATCTGAAAAACCTTACGCATTTGGCAAACCTGTCAGTATCTTTAACGAATCCTATAACTCGAGGTAGTTAAAGGAGATTTTTTCAGCATAGAAACACCTGCAGGGAATGACAACTTACTGTTGTGCGACAGCCATCTCCACAGCTGTCAACAGATTAGTGGGGTGGGAGATCCAGATTAGTGATTCAGTACTGGACTACTTTCTGTACCATTCTTCCTGTCTGAGTGACCAGAGCCAGGGAACAAGGCAACGGTAGCCAATGGCATTATCCACAACACCATTGCTCTAGACTGGACACACTGAATGGCCAGGTCTTTCCCCAAAGTTCCTTGGCTATGAGCACTTCTCAATCTTGAAATCCCACTGCCTGCTCTGTAATTGCCTGTCTAAAATTGTTGCAAAGAAAGGCATAGGATTGGTCAGACAACATCTGTGGACTTACCATACTCCAGCAGTTTGAAAAATCCTCTAGGGTTCATTCGTCACTGGCTTCTCATGTCTCACGAGTAGGACAGAAGAACAGGGAGGACGATCCCAGTCTTTGTTGTCCACCACAACATAAACAGTATCTGGCTTTGTTCAGAATGTTGGACCAATCCTCATCCGCAATTTCTTTACACACCGCAAAATAAAGTGTGTCTTCATTTTTGCTGCAGAACTGTATGCAAATGCGCATCTTCTCTGTTCACCTTTTTCATTGAAAACGGATGGAGTACCTCACAAAGAGTAAGGTCGGTTAGACGCACAATCTGGGAAAACTGTATCAATAAGTCAAAGTCCACCGATTTGTCAAACAGCCTTTCTCGAATAGGCGCTAACACAGGTGTTTCAGAGACATCCGAGGGGGAACTAGTTCAACAGTTCTTTCCACAAGTCACGATACTTCCTTCATGTCATTGTTAATATGCAGTTTTCTACAAAACATGCCTATTTTCATTCCATTTGCTGAATAAACTGAATGTTTCATCAAAGCAAAATCAATAACCAAATATTGTCAAATTGGAAATGGACCATTGCGCCACAGGCACAAACAGGCAAGGTCTTTTGCCCTCCTTGAACAATGCTTCATAAAATCAGTAACCTCCACACTTCAAACTGTATCTTCACGAACTTTGGATCTGTTACAAATGCTGGTGAACAAATGTTGTTGGAAATATGTTGCGACCCCTGGACAATCTCTAACAAGCTGGAGGGAAGATGGTTTTACTCAGGAAGTGTGAACGGCAAATTTAGCAAGGCAATCCAATCACACTGGTCGCTAATGATGGACCTCATCTGTGTGAGGTGCAGAGCCCAGTCTCCCCAAGGCCATAGCCTAGAGGAGGCCTATCAGCAGCAAGATTGGTCAGAACTGTTGCACAGGGCGGCAGGAAAAACACGTCCAGGAGAGCAATTATACAATGGTTGTTCCTTATTATAGCTCTTCCAAGCAGTCCAGTAGTTTGATGCGTTGCGGTCCTGCACGGACCAACAAGACAAACCCAGTCCCATTGTCGCCCGGTCCCCAACTTTTTAATTACAGAAGAAGCCCCCTCACTCCAGCCAGCTCCTGCAGATATCCATTGATCCAAGACCTGCAGGGCCTTGACCCCATCCTTGTCTCCTGGGACAAGTTTCCCCTAGTGGCTCAGGCTGTGACAGGACGCATCGCATCAGTGACAGTAACTCTGGAGTATATAGTACTCATGTTTACAACACCTTTTTTCTTTCAATTTCGCTGAACACACCCGGGGGAGATCTGGAACTGTGGGCTCGGATGAATTACCTGCTGAAACAGAGCAGGCATTCGTTACAATAGATTACATAATTAATTGTTAGAACAGAAACACTCAATAAGTTCATTAGAGATGTGCAAAATTTACAGTACACATATAAAATAAATAGAAACAAACACTTAAGCAGTGGGCTAAAAAAAAAAAAAAGGCAGAACACATCAACTGTCCCAAGTATACAGCATCAGGATTATACAATAAACAGAAAACTATTTGAATCTAAGAAACAGTGAATTTGAAGAAATTGAACATGATCATTTTTTTTTATAAAGCCCCTCAATTTTTGTTGCAATTTTTTTTGTTCTTTTTTTTTTTTTCTTTTTTTTTATTTTTTATATGGCAACAAGGCCCAAAACCTATAACTCACTTTGTCGGTCTGTCCAAAATTGTTGCACATATTGTAAAAGAGAAAGAAAAAGTACAGACAGAAAAAAAATACTTTGGGCATAAAGTAACATTTCAGTTGTCATATCTACAGTCCTTAGGTATGGAAAGAATTGTATACTGAACAGAGCACATGAATCTTCATTGTTTAAAAGCGTACAAAATAATAAACATACGTAATACAGACACTGCAAACAGACACGACGAAGTATGCGGTGCTTCTTTCGATGAGCATAAGTAGGATAAATAGTTTTAAATGTTTTCCAAAAGATATAAAAAGTTGACGAAATGGTGCAGAGATAACATTCTGGTTTACAGATTAAAATTATTGAAAAGCCAGGGGAGGCGACTCAGTGTATGTAATGATTGGAGTCGTAAAAATAGAAAAGGAGCCGCTGGGCTGCAGTCTTGTGGAGTGAAAGTGTTTGATCAAAAAATTGGTGTGTGTGAAGAGCATAATGTAAATGCGCTCGGCGATGCCCTTGTTTGTAGTTCAAATAGTCATGTGCCACAAACGATTGCGAATCCGCGCATGTTTTTGTTATCATATACAACCAACCCTAATCTTTGTCACCAATCCAAAACTTTTTTTAAGCTTTCCAAAAATGTTTTCCCAATCTCTAGGCTGCCAAACATGTTTTAAGCATCATTACAGAGTTTCTCTGCTTTAACTTTAGGAGAGTTTAACCCTTGATTATTAACCACTAATTATGTTAAAATCTAATAGAGACTACGTGTATCCATATACCATAAACTGCCAGAGTAATAAAATCAATAAAACTAATGGGTATCCAGACCACTTATACACCACGGAAAAGATCCCCTCCCCTGCGCCTCTTTTGCCCCCCCAGCAGGACACTTGCACAACCAACCCACCAAAACTCCCCGTTCAAAATGTATGCCACACCCCTGATCTCGAATCGATAGCCATAGTTTACATGCGGCTTAACTTATCCTAAGAGTCTCCAATTTGTCTCGTTATACCTTTCTTCTCTACTCTCGTCCATCTCCTTATCTCTAACCACGAGGGTGGGATGTGGGGGGAACGGAGTGTGGCAAAGGAATAGGAAAAATACAGAGGGGCGAGAAGGGATGTATACCCATAGGGCGGCAAATAAAAAGGGACCTGTAACCTAACACACACCGCGTTTGAAATATTCAAGACAACAAACAAGCCCGAATCAATTATTCCAAATTGCTATAGAAGCCCCCTAAAACGGAGGAGTTCCAAAGGTCCCTAAGATAGGCCCACCGGACAACCGAGTACCCCCGAACGGGCCGTTGTAATTTGCGTGAACCAACCGCGTATCCACGGCCCTTCGGCGCCTCGTATCTCCGGTATTTCTGGTCAGAGTAAACATCCAGAATTTTCATTTGAGATTCAATTGGAAAAAAAATATAAAAATCAACTACCCAGTACTACCATTCAATATAATTAGAAATACTGAAAGGTTGTCTTTGCATCAGAGAAGAATTTGATAACAAAACTGAAGTGGCTAATGCTCTTATTCATAATTTTTGTCTATTAACATTCAAAGCAAACATCAGAAAAGACTTTTTCAAATATTTTCAGTTAAGAAACTAATTTTAGCTTTGTTTATAAATATACAAAATTTAAAAGCAAAGTTGTAGGATTACACCACTCAGAGTCAAACTTAGCAATTAAGATTCTGCTCGATCGATGCCCATCTAAACTCTTCTAGTGACCCTCTTATTATTCTGCAAAGTCACAAACACACGTCATACTGATTGGGCACTCAATTTCCCAGAAAAAAAATCACGAATCTATTAAAAAAAAAGTCTGGAGTTATCGACCCTAATAATCATATAAACAGGTTTAAACACAAGATTTTACACTCCATGTCTATGTCACGCATGGTATGGAATGGCATCCATTTTTTAGTTAGAGAGATTGTCGTGTTTCCAAAGTCCGTCACTGTTGGACTTGGGTCAAACTTAGCTATCAATTGGTTCATAATAGGGCAATGGGACTCGGGAAACCTAGCGATTAATTGGGTTCATACCAGGCAATAGAACTCGGGAAACCTAGCTATTAAATTGGTTCATACCAGGCAATGAGACTTCGGGGAAACCTAGCTATAATTTGGTTCATGACCAGGCAATGGGGACTCGGGGAAACCTAGCCATTGATTGGTTCATTTACCAGGCAATGGACTCGGGAACCTCAGCTATTAATTTGTTGTATACACCAACATATCAAAATAACATGTGAGCATGACTAAAAGGCAGCTTTGCCGGAAAAACAAAATATAAAAACCTACTAGAAGCTGTGCAAGAAGTTGTTTATAAAAACGCACAAAAGAAATTACAGGACAGTGAAAAGAGGACCGCACACAAGGCCTACTATCAGAAATAATGCCTCCTAAATACGCTGACCCTGAACCGACTTTTCTCATTTATCATAATTTACATCTGAGAATATGGAAGTAAATGATTTACTCTAGTTTCGCTACCTGCCCAAACGACCGCACAACCAGCCCGCCCGCTGTCACTAGCACATTAAACAACACAATAGCTTACACGGCACAACGGCAGATGACGCGTGGAGTAGGTTGTACCATGCGCAACATCGTAGTATCTGCAAGCAAGAGACTAGATAGAGACTTAGGCACTGTACTGATGCACAGCCTGCTAGTCCCTGACGTGACCACGCCACGTCATCAGTGAAGGGCCTGCGATGAATCCTGCCGCAGTTCATACCACGTAACTGTGCCCTCACACAAGATGGATGATCCTTGGAAGGAACGAAGTTGTACCTGTATACTTAAGTGCAGCACTCGAGTACCAACACTGCCAAGGTGGACGTCAGCAATCTTTGCCCGAGATGGAAGCGGCACCAGCGAATGGCTTGCATATTTGGCGCAAGTGTACAGTGTCGTGATGATCTTGTGAAGCGTGGAGAGCCTGTCGCAGTTAAAAAAAAAGCGTCAGTCAAATAAAGTGCCGCGACTATGAGTGTGTATTTGCGACAAACAGAAATTTCACTTTTTCTGTACGTTAGCATAGCATATTTTAAATGGCACTATAGGCTAATTTTGTTTAGCCTTTTTGCCCTCTATTTAATATGTTTGGATTTTTATTTGGTTGGGCATTCATCACTGCTGAATACCAAAAGGCATCTGGTTTGATTCCTTCTAAATCTTTATTATTAACTGAATAAATTGTGTCTTGGAAAAACATGGCCTATGATATTTTTGAATGAAGTAATGAACTTCTTTGCATACAACATGCTTAAATCGCGGAAGGTTATTACATGCATATCCTACATTACTCGCTAGTAAAAAAAGTTTCTGTGCATAGCTATCGGTGTTAGTATTCTTTTTGTACAGTTAAAGTTATGGCATGGTTTCTATCACCCTCACAAGGAGTTAGTTAGGCGTTACAGTTGTTAGTAGTGGAATAATCGTATAAGTGGCGACAATATCTTGCTAAACTGCAAAGTACCTAGCATCCTCGAGACTTCAGTAAAATAACCGAAGGCCGAATGCAAAAACCTATGTTTACACACTACCCCTCTACCAGAAAAAAAAGTAGAAAAGATTTGTGTTCATGCTCAATGTCGCAAATAACACTCCTCATAGGTAGGCAGGGATGACTGTAGTCTGACCATAGCTGAGCGACGATTTTTTGGCTGGGCGGACACAGAGGAGGACCCGGACAGAGCTGTGTCCTTTCCTCACTCTGCCGTTGCTCTCCAGCGAGTTGACAAAGGAAGAAGAAGATTTCTGAACTTTCATTTCGAACCTCATCTCATTTTCTCGAAACTACACACTTGCATAAATTTCTTCACAGCGGCCGCAGAGTTAACTCTGAATCCCAGACCGTTGTTTCATAGTTCAATACGGCGCAGTTGTCTAAAGAAAAGAAGACGATCTGCCTCAAAGTCCCGTGCTTGTACAACACAGGTAGTCGGACTGCAATATTTTTCTTCTTCTTCGCGAAAGTCTAGAAATATCACACACCCGGAGTCCCCTCGGCCCCCAACCGCACCGCCCAGCACAAGTAGGAGCACTCAGTCCACTCTACAGCACACATCGCGTAGCACAACATTTCTGATATCGCGTCCATGTGTCTTCGTGTTACTTGCCCTCGATGCACAGTATCACTATGCAAGTGAGAGGATATCTCAGTCGATTTTTTCTCACTCCAGAGGGCATGACGCTCGTTGAGGCTAATCCTCTCTATATTATTAGTTGGGGAAAAGATAAGCACGGCAGAGAGACAGTGCGTAGGTCCTACCACACTCTCTCTTACTACGCCAAGTAAGAAAATCGCGTGATAAGCCCAGTGCAGACTGCCCTTGGTGTGACAAATATCGCATAGGTTTAACCACATGTTGGTAAAGGTAAAGATGTGCCACCCCACTGCATTTTCTCGGTAATTGTATTTTCCGTCTTTTGCCATAAAGCTGTATTTTAGGAAAACATCTTCAGCTCATTCTGTTTTTGGAATACTAACCCTAACCCCAGCCTATCAAACTACCACTACACACCCACTATGTACTGCAGTACACACGCGGATTTGCACACGTTGGTGGTTCGTTGCGTGCTCCTGTTCACTTCATATTAAGGCGTGGGAGGGTAGGAGTTAGGAGGGATAGGGTTAGTATTTCCAAAAATGTTATTAGCTAAACAAGGTTCCTAAAATACACGCTTTATGTTGGTACGAAAAGGCAAAAGCGGAA
>JAGGCT020000035.1:5964793-5982692 GCA_017654935.2 Phymorhynchus buccinoides
CCAGGACGGAGCCGAATGAACCACACATCGGAAAAGACAAGTTACAGGCATTCCCATAACGCTATTACAACAAACACACACAACACACACAGAGCGAGCACACCCGTTTCCTAAAGCAGGCAATATAGCTTCTATTTTTTGGTTTTTTTTTCACCTTCACCATATTTTGGTCCTATGGCACCATATTTATCATATTTTTGTAAATATGTGTACAATAATATGGTGAAATCGTTGGTTTTTAGGTAAACAGGTCTGATACATGTCAAGTACCACTACGTGCAAGTTTCTAAAGCCATGAACAGTTTTTTGGACATTCATTCACACACGCACTTTGTACGCGCGCACGCATACACACACACACCCAGACCGGAGAGCTACATTATGCGCTTTTTAAAAACTTTCATTCAAACGTCCAAGTTTCCCCAACCTAAAAAGCTTAATCAAAGAGATCTTCATTGAACCTTTCTGTAAACAAGGCTAAAACAAAACAAAAAAAAATATTTTTACGATGGCTTAGAGTCAAAATGACAAACTATCAAAACGGACTATCTTCAGACCGTCCATTGACGTATTATTGAACTTATGCGAAAACTAATAACTTGTATCAAAAAGGACTGCCAGAAATATAAAAGCATAATCCCCAGTTCATATTATTTGCATACTTTTTTAATATAAGCTCTTAGTTTTTGCAACATCAATAATAAGTCAAATGGAATATCTTTAGACAGTCCGTTGGGACTCGTAGTCTTAAGTCCCTCACATTTTGGACCCTTAGTAGCTCGCGCAGACCGTATTACCCTTATAATGACAACCCTGGAATTTGCACAACTTAAAAACCGGAATTTGAGAACAAAAACCGGGAATTCACATGATCTGTACAAGACTAGCATAAAGCGGTTTCTTCTTCTTCTCCTTTCCGCGAAACATCGGCGTCGATTTTCAATATTGTGATGATTTCTTGGCTCAATTTTGCCATAAAAGTTTTATTAGTAAATTCAGTCACTAATTATTAGTAAATTTTAGTATAAAACAAGCTGGTAAAAGCAAAATACCTGGAAATGTCCATGATCGGACAGAGAAAAATCACTCAGCCGTGGATCGGCAGATGCCAAGTTGCAACTCGGCACCATCGCGATCAATTTTGACTTCATTTTTCCGTTGAAAACTTCAAAATTCTCACATCATCGTACTTGCCAGTGATAATATCATCTAAATTGACTCATTTCAAGCCCTATTTACAATCTCTACCATTAAAAAACTAGTGGGAAAGCTCTCTTCTCTTCTTCGAAATCGACCAGTAAAATGTCTGCTGGGCCGCCATTTGCTCAGTTCCCGAAATAATAGATCGACCAAAATAAAAAATAAAAAACATTATTTCTACCCTTTTAACCAATGAAAATAAAGCATTTGCCATAGATGCAATTAATGCACTGTGACGGGGGTCCAAAGCACAATCCCTTTTCTGATGATGTAGTGTGTTAGGTACACGTTTCGGTCGACCCTTGCGTCTTTTCCTACGAACGGAAACAAATAATAGACGGTTTTTCGAAATCCCGGAATTTTCAGCGTTCACCCGGAATTTACTATTTTACCCAGAATTTTAGCAAATTTCCGGAATAATTCCGGCTAAACCGGAATGGTAAACAGGTCTGTCTGCGTCCTACTCATTCATGGCCTCAGATCTTCCTCTTCTTTTTTTTTAACCTTTACATTGATTAAAGCCATGAATACAGTTGAAATACACAGGAATTTTCAAAGGAGCTAAATTTCGATCCAAAGCAATGTGGCCGTAGGAAAACCCTCCACATTTTCATTACTGTTACTCTTCACTTCATCTTCAAACCATGCAAAAAATCTTGGGAGCACGAGGATCACGTTCACGGCTGAGTATGGGGGGAGGGGAGGGAAAGAGACTGGGCAAACGGCACCCACTGACTGTTCACCTACCGATTTTCCATCACAAGTCAACCAAGAATAGTTCTTTTTCTGCGTTCCCAGGCTATATGGCCATAATGGGTAAGGTACGTATTGTGTCCCAGTTTTTTATCAGTTTTCACTGGTCTCCCCGCTGCATACAGCCAACACATTCCGATTTCGGAGGAGCTCAAGGAGAAAGAAAAATTTATTGGCGGAGATTTTTTTGGGGGAAAAGAAAATAAAGGGGAAAAGGCAGGAGAATGGGGCCGATTAAGAGTCAGGTAAGGCAGAAAGATAGTAGATGACAGAAAAAGCAAAGGGAAAGGCAGAGTCAAAAGAAAAGAGTGGCAGATTAGAGGAAAGTTACAAGCACAGAATTTCACAGAAGGTGGGGGGAACTATTTGTACGAAAGAGCCCCCCAGTATCCCCACGGGGGGAGAGACTCGTGGAGGGTGTCCCGGGGGTCGGGGTCTTCATCAGGGGGTCCCTGTATGGAGGCACGAGGGCATCCACCCACTGCCCCAAACATAGAATACAAGCTTTACTTCATTTTGCACGGGTGCTTCTACAAAGTCCCGGAAAACTTGAAAAGCAGGCGCCCAGGGGGAGCCTAGTCCAGGGGCCCAGGAGCCCAGGGGGAGCCTAGTCCAGGGGTCAAGGGGGAGCCTAGTCCAGGGGTCCAGGGGGAGCCTAGTCCAGGGGTCCAGGGGGAGGAAGAAGAAGAAGGGAGAGAGGGGGAGCCTAGTCCAGGGGCCCAGGGGGAGCCTAGTCCAGGGGCCCAGGAGCCCAGGGTCCAGGAGCCCAGGGGGAGCCTAGTCCTCGGCAGAGCACAGGGGCAGCATCTCTGTTGGGAGGTCAGGGGGGGGGCAATGCTATTTCAAAGAGATTTAACAGGCTCTCCTTGAAGCAAGTACAAAGCTAAAACATGACATGGACAATGACGAAATGGTAGGGGCAAAATATGGGAAGATGAGAAAGAGAGGTTGCTCTTCAATTTAATACAAAATGAATTCAGGCACATAACCTGAAGAGTAGCACCCATGCATTTGCTCCATTTTCTGATGGACTGGTAGCATTTCTGGGGATGGTTCTAGCTCCAGGGGTTGGTGGAGGGATGATGGATGGACGGACGCGGATATCTTCATTCCCACTCTGTGGTGCCTGGAGGCTTGGCGGTCAGATCGTACATCACTCTGGAGATGCCGGGGATTTCTGAGACAGCCGCCACCATCTTCTCCAGCACCTGTAGTCATTCAACAAACAGCGTGGTTACTTACTACTTCTATGTGCAAAACTATATCAGTTGTAACTTTTTTCCCACCTCAATTAGCAAAAGAAACATTCGTCAGCTAAAATGGCTGTATACCTCAGGGTAGAAGACAATCATCCTGGGTTAAGGAACAGGTAAGGAAGAATGCCTAGAAGAAGGCACTATCCTGCGACAAACTTAGAAAGAGAGTGAGAGCGTAAACTTGACCAAAGACAGACCACACCGTTTGAGAACACCACCATCTTCTCCAGCACCTGTCGTCATTCAACAAACAGCGTGGTTACTTACTACTTCTATGCGCAAAACTATACAAGTTGTAACTTTTTTCCCACCTCAATTAGCAAAAGAAACATTCGTCAGCTAAAATGGCTGTATACCTCAGGGTAGAATACAATCATCCTGGGTTAAGGAACAGGTAAGGAAGAATGCCTAGAAGAAGGCACTATCCTGCGACAAACTTAGAAAGAGAGCGAGAGCGTAAACTTGACCAAAGACAGACCACACCGTTTGAGAACACCACCATCTTCTCCAGCACCTGTCGTCATTCAACAAACAGCGTGGTTACTTACTACTTCTATGAGCAAAACTATATAAGTTGTAACTTCCCCCCCTCAATCAGCAAAAGAAACATTTGTCAGCTAAAATGGCTGGATACCTCAGGGTAGAATACAATCATCCTGGGTTCAGGAACTGGTAAGGAAGAATGCCCAGAAGGTGTTTTTAATATTTTTTTCCATTATAGTCCCGTCAACAGCTATGGTCATCTCAGGACTGTCACCGCGTAAAGTTCGACCACTTATTACAAAACACTCATCAATTGTATCTTACCAACGTTCAACAACCTGAAGGCACTATCCTGCAACAAACTTAGAAAAAGAGCGAGAGCGTAAACTCGACCAAATACAGACCATGCCGTTTGAGAATAACGCTGCGATCGCATTTTCGGCAGTTTTTTTGTTGTTGCGGAGATTCATTCAATTACGAAACATTTTCGCGGAGAAAATGTTTTCATTCCTGAGGACATCGATTTCTCCACAGCACTAAAAAAACAAAAAACTCACCTGCACCGGCAGTTGCTTGCCGGGCTCGGCCGGAATGCCCGTCATGAAATCATTGGTGATGAACGTGCGGATGACTACGGAGCGCTGGCAGGACGGCAGGTGGGCGGAGGGGTCGCGGTCAAAGTGCAGCGGCAGCAGGATGACGGGCATCTGGCTGATGTTGGCGGTGCAGCCTGCCTGGTGTAGGGCGGCGGTGGCCACGTGGTCGGCCTGCCTCAGGGTGCTGAGGACCCCGTTGGTCAGGAAGGTGGGGGTCACGTCCTCCACCAGGTAGCGGATGGCACCGCCAAACACGTACACCACCCTGGTGATGAGGGCATGCAACATTTTTTTTTTTTTTTTAAACTCTCTTGCATTCGCATTTTGTTGCTGACAAAAACAAAACCCTGTGGGGATACCGGTGTCATGAGAAATAAGTAGCTCCCATGAAATATCTACCCTTCGCATGCGAACTATAACCATCCTAACCCTAACCCCGGAAAGAACCAAGAAATAGAGCAGGAGGGTGTAAATCTACATATTTGCCGAGAAATCGATGTACAAAGCCATGCCAGTTTCGTAAAAATCACAATGGCGGACAAGAAAACACTTCGAATGAGGAATGCCTACTCATTTCATGAGGTAGAATATTCTCTTCACACCGGCCGCAAAAAGTGCTGAGGACCCCGTTGGTCAGGACGGTGGGGGCAGGCATGGTAGTGGGGGAAAAGTGAGTTTCGCGGAAAAATATCCCACCGATTCTGCATTTCATTTGAAAGATGTCGACTCAAACTAAAATGATGAAGTTGGGCGTCAAAATGAAGAAGAAGAAGAAAAAGAAGCACTAGGATCACAAATCTGGAAACGCGTGGCTCACGCCACGCACGACTGCTAACTTCGGCGGGAAGTTGCTTGTTCAGTCATTCACATCTGGTTCCGCAAAGCGATTGCATAGGTTTTAACGCACGTAATTCTTAGGCACCCGAGCGAATTTTTAACCCGCATTTTTTTGGGGGTGGGTGGGTCAAATTTACACTTTCACTGGTTTTTCCGCGATTCGCGGAGATCTACCATGCCTGTGGGGGTCACGTCCTCCACCAGGTAGCGAATGGCCCCGCCAAACACGTACACCACCCTGGAGTTGAGGGCATGCAACATTTTTTTAAAATGTTCAACCCTCTAAACCAGACCTGCTTACCTCCTACACAAGTCTTGAGTAGCCTGGATAGCTGAAATGAGTAGTTTGGGCTAAAAATGTGTAGTTTTATTCATTAAACCATCAAACAATGTTCACTGAAAATGAGTAATTAGAGCATTATTTTTTCAATTTTGAAGAGTAGTAGTAGGTATTCCAAAGCCCTGCCTTGCAGCTGTGACAAACTGCCCAGATTGCCGATTTTTGCTTGTTTTCAACTTTCATTTTTTCCTTCCTGAATGAAAATTATGAATAAAAACTCATACCAAATTGTACTTCTGTCTTTTGTGGTTCTATTGGTGTGCTTTTTATTCTTGTGTATGATGTGTTATTATTTTTAAACATTTGTTGAAAATACCAACCGTATTGGAATTTTTGGCCGCCGGCAGAGCCTTCTGACTAAGGCCGTCGGACCCCCCGGCACTTCATGGCTTTGGATGAGCCTGCCCATTTACTCAATATTAACTAAAGTGGTTCTATCTAAAAGGAAATTGAATGCTCTTTAAAACCATGCACTTTTTGAAAGGGTTGGGTAATGTTAAGCTGGTTAAAATTTAGTTCAAACTTTTCAAAGTAAAATTTCTGATCGAAAATGACAACATTTTTGCGTTAAAGTTACACCGATCGAAAGCTTGGGTTTTTCTCTTCCCGTGACGACATGTTCTATTTGTATCCGACCAATGGGCACGCTCATCCACGATTGCCAAAAAGGCGCGCACCGCGTGACGTCAAGCGGTCATTCACTAGCTGGCTGGCGTCAATGGCGAACACGGCAGTGGTAACAGACGCTGCGTTTTTTCGCGAAAATCGTGCCGATGTTGAACCAATCCACAATACTGATTCCATACTAGGTGAGTATTGATGCTTAAGATTGTTTTCGTGTATTTTTTATGCATATATGATGTTGTAAAGTTTCGTGCTTCCGTGAAACATGACATCGTTCTTGAGCTAGAAATCAAAACTTTGACGCGGCGAGCAGTCGAGTTCTATCGAAGCCGAGCTAATTTTTTCTCATCTTGTAAACCGATTATAATCATTATAAATATTTTGGGCAAAGCCTATTATCAACGCTTAAAGATGTTATTAGGGCTAAAATTGGAACATTTTAGAGAAATAGATCAAAATATGAGATCACGTGACGTTAAAAAATTCTCCGTGGCCCATTTCCATCAGACAAGTTGGAGTGACTTCCCTTGGCAATGTTCGACTCGGGGTTTTTCGATCGATCGATAGCCTAGGCCTAGAATTATATTTCTTCGGTTTTTACCCAATGCTTATTCAAATCAGTAATTGTTTTGGTCCAAATGCATAGAACCCTTAGTACTATCATAATCTTCGACACGACGAAGCCGGATGGTCAAAGGAAGAAGAAAATTATTGCGCTTCTAGTTCTACTACAGTACTAGTTCTAGTTGAGTAGTTCTACTTCTAGTCTCCTGCATGCATTTTGCAAAAGATTCAACCATTTGTTTCCGATTTGACTGAAAATCTATGATTGTTTCCGAATTGACTGAAAATCTAAAGTCAGTAAAGTGAAGCATATTCAACTCGAGACCTAGTCCTAGGCCTAACTAAGCACTAAAAGTTGTCTTGGTCTAGACCTACATCTACCAAAATGGAAACTAGTTAAACATAAACAAAACTACGAAAAAAAAAAAAAACAGCCAATATTTTCAATATTGTGTTTCAGCTACAATGAACAGATATTGGAGAATGCACACACAATAACAATACATTGATAAAGGTCTGCTGTTTCTCATTCACAAACATGATATTTTGATTTCTGCACGCTTTATTTTTATTTAACACATACATGATTGATACATGACATACACAAAAAGTGACATAGTGACATACACTACAACAAGGAACTTCACTCAAGCACCTAGCAACCCAACAATAAACATACAATTAAAGACCCAAGTGGGTTATATGCACAGACATAGACACACACACACACATACATAGTAACAAATAACATACACACAGTGCATGTGGATGTACTTGAATTCAGGCAATTTGATGCAGTTTCAAGTTTTAGGCAACTGACTTCCTGAAGAAACTCTCTCTCTCTCTCTCTCTCTCTCTCTCTCTCTCTCTCTCACAGCACACACACACACACACACACACACACACAGGGACGAGAGAGAGAAAAATCTTAATAGCAAGACATATTCTGTAATATGTGAGGGGGAAAAAACACATGAACATTATCCTTAAATTTAAAAAAAAAAGGGAAAAAAAAGGCTGTAAATAATCACTAATTAAAATATGTTGACTTTCAGAGGACGACCAATATCATCATCTGAGGCGGTGCTTTTTGGCTGAAGGCAAAGGCAGACGAGCAAATCTTCCAGACGGCTATGGGGCTCCAACCAGCCATCTGTGTACCTACAGGCTGTTGCTTCAACTTGGGCGCATACAGGCCGAGAAAAAAAAGTCTTTTAAAGACGTAAGTAATACTTATAATAATACTATTAATAGTGAAGCATTTATGTAGCGCAACCTCTGCCAAATGTGGAGCTCTATCACTAAGTATCAGTCTACGCGCTTAAAGAATTTCAACAGACATACAATACTTTTATTAATAGCTCACACACATGCAAATGGACATACATATACAATGCCCCCCACACACACACATACCAATACCATCACCAGAATCACCACCACTCCCCCCACCCAAAACGAATACATGATACTGTAGAATCAAGCATCATTATTCTCTCTCTAACTCAGTCAGGACTTCACAACAAAATCTTAAGGCAAAGCAGTTGTGGTGTCTTGCTAAAGATGAAAATGTATAAAAGTATTCATTTCAGAAAATAAAAGTTAAATCAAAGAACTGACAGTGACACAAATATTCTGTTGTATTATGTTGCAGTTTGCAAACTGGTTCCGGGATCTGTTTCCTGGTTCCGGGTTTCCACCTGAACGTGCCAGGAACCTCCTCCGCAGAGCAGAGGTGAAGCTAAAGGAGACTGAGGGAAATTCGTCAGGCGTCAACGCATTGTTTGCCGAAGAATTTGATGTGGACTGCATTTCTCCAGAGCTGGCTGAAGCGGGCATCAATTGAAAAAACATTTCTTCACCCAACGATTTTCAATTGCCTTGTGACTTTAAGCTTACGAATAAAGTGATTATTGCACTTGACAGTTTCTCTGTAAAAGAAAAAAAGTCACCTAAGTTTGTGCTTGACTGGATAAATAGACTGAATAAAACTGTGTCTGAGAATGTACATCCTTGTGACTTAAACATTGTAAGGACAACAGTTAGTCAGTACAAGAAATTCAGCTGTAAAAGGACTAAAGAGCCAGAGAAGCTCCAAACGTTCTTGGAGAGTGAGTTTGATATTCATGGCCCAATTATACCCCCACAGAAAACCCAGGCTAATACTATCAGTAACAATCAGTTTGACACTTGTGGCACAGTATTATCCCCACAGAAAACCCAGACTACTAGTACTACTATCAGTAACCAAGCGCAGAACAAGTTTTCTAAAGAAATCACTTCTCTTAGAAAACAGGTGTCGAAGCAGTCAGAGGAAAATGAACAGCTTCAAAAGAGAATTGATCATCTTGACTACTGCTTACATGGTGCAAATGGCACAGTGAAAGAACAGACTCTTGAGATAGCAAACCTAACCACTGAAAAAGAAAAACTGCAGTCTATTTTGAGTGAGAAAGACAATGTGAAGGAAAATCTTAAAACAAAGCTGAAGGGTCTTGAATGTGAACTAAAAGAACTGAAGGCAGACCTACATGAAGTGTCTAAGACAAAATTGTATAAAAGGCATCAGAAAGAAAAAAAGCTCATTGAGCAGATTGAAGCAGAAATAAATCAACTTCAGACAGATCTTGAAGAAAGAAGCATGCAAATTGCAGTATTCAAGAAAGAAAAGCATGATTTACAGAAAGAAAACTCCAAACTTCAGACCAGAAATATTACTCTCAAGGCAAGAATAAACAAGCAGAAAGAGGAGTTGGAAAACATAGAACCTCAAGTTCTTGAGACTCCCACACTAATGACTAGGATAGAAAATTCAAGGGAATTTTTAGAGGACATCCGACGGACCATGATAGAGCTTCAAGGCAAAGCTGATGTAGCTGCAAGTAAGTGTCGTAAAGTTGTGCAGATTGTTGTCAAGGAACTGTTTCATCAAGATCTTCCAGACAAGGACTTGCCTTGTACTCAATCCATAATCAATATGGCTGATGAAGGTCATGTCATGAGCAAGCTACAGCTGGCTGAAACAATGGTGACATCCAACCATGTGTGCTTACACACGGATGGCACCTCTAGGGACCATCGCAAACTTGTAGGGCAACAAATAAATGCGGACGGCTACACTTTAAGCCTTGGGTTTGTGGAGGTGGCCACAGAAAATTCAGCGACTTTGCTGGAAGTGACCATTGAAATGTTAGAAGAATTATCAGACATTTTTTGTGACCACAATTCTGCTGCTGACAAAGATAACATTTTCAAATCCATGGTACGCAACATATCATCAGCAATGTCTGACAGGGCCTCTGTGATGAAAAGCTTCAATCAAAAACTCAAAGAATGTAAAATACAGACACTTGCAGATGAAGATGCTGACATTCATTTCTTATATTGCAATGCACACTACTTGCTTGGAGTAAGTAGGGCTTGCAATTCTGCTTTCATCTTCTGCTTTGAACAAAATAGAAAAGGACATGGCTCAGGATGGTTTGGGCAGAGATTGTTTTGACAAGTTCAGACGTTTCAAGAATGCTAAAGATCAGAGTGCAGTTGGACGAGTGATCCGCATAGCGGCAGACTTATTTGGTCCACGTGGTGATGAGAAAAATGGATGTAGAGCTGAGTGGGAAGAGTACTGCACTCACCTTGGCAAAAAATCGAAGATCACAAGTTTTCGAGACAATCGGTTCAATTGCTATTTTGAAGTTGCTGCCGCTGTCATTTTCCACATGGAGGACTTTTTGTCTTTCCTGTCTACAGGATTTGCATCACATTCAAACCTCAAAATGGAGAGTTTGCAGGCTGACCTTGAAGATGAAAGGCTTATTGCTCCATTATGTGCAGTTGCTCTGTTGTTCCTGAGAATCACTGGGCCATACTGGTCTCTGCTCCACAGTGATGTGCCTTACGTGGAATTCCACAAGTATGTGCAACTGATGACAGAGAAGATGACGAAATGGTCAGAAGACTCCACCGAGCTCCTCACAATGGATTGTCCTGGCATCTTCAATGGAGAACATGATTTGTCAGGGGACCAACAGGAGCTTCTTGAAAGTGTCCTCACCACAGTGCATCCTCTGTTTGACAGTGTCAAACATTGTCTTCAGAAACTGATCACAGAAATGTTAGTTGTCACCAACCGACAACTTGCAGAGTTTCAAGTAGGAGGAACATTTGGAGGAGATATTCCAGAAGAAGTGAAGACTGCTCTGAGAAAATGTCACCTGACAAATCTTGCTGGTGAAAATGTGTTTGGCGGACTTTGATGATGTATGTGATAGCGTCGCCATACCACACATCCATCATAGGTCGCTATCAAAGAAAACACATATGTGGAGGACCGTATGGTGAATGGTTAGACCAAAAAACAATCCCAAGAAAGCAAGTCAACACTTCAAAACATGGAGAACAGCCCCCAAAAAACCAAATCAGGGCCTACGGTGACAAACAAGCACAAAAACTGCACAGGAAGTCGTCAGGAAACCCAAGATAGAGTAAAAAGACTTCTTGAAAAAACAAAAGACAGAAACAACTGAAGGAGCAAAGATGGCTGAACAAAAAAGCAGAAAAATCTTAACAGCTGTGATTCGATCATTGGGGGTCCGTGTGCTTTCAGCCAAGGTGTTTGTGCGGGCATGTTAAGAAGGAGCTAGAAGTGTGGAAAGGGATACTCTTGCCAAGATGAGATAAGATACCCAAAAAAAATGATTCTTGGGATCGGGGCCACAGTTGAGGTTGGACAGGAAAAAAAAGAGATCTTCTCCGTGATGTGTTTGTGCAACAACCTGGAGGTGATCCACATGAAGAAGAAGGAATGTGCAGTCCTTTAATGAGTGCTGGCAGAGTACTGTTAAGAGGAAGAAACAGGACAAATCGTGCCACAGTCATCCAGCGATTTCTGAATCAAGAGAATGAAAACAGCAGGAGAAATCAGAATGTGAGAATAGTCCAAATCTGGGGACAAGTTCGGAGCCAACTACCCCCGTCTCTTTTTCAAACGGCGGTCAGTGGGTTCTGTGTTTACTATGATGAAAACTTTTATGTTGGACAAGTAGTAGAATTGAAAACCAAGACATTAAAATTCCGGAAGGGTAGTGCGCCATTGGTAAAAATTCATGGCCAAGCAAAGGGAGATTTGATTATTTTAAGTGGGCCTTCTGATGATGATTATGCAGAGGTAGAGAGCAAATTTTTGCTTGCCTGGGGACTTTGATGTGGAACATTGTTGCCCAGTGATGGAAAGGGGTTTGGGTCAGTGCCTTTCTGTGAAAAAACTGGAGAAAGCATCGAACTGAAATAAGAGGATCCTGGTTCAGAGTTACACCATTCACAAAAGGAGTATATTTTAAAGGAAGTTCTTCAAATTGAACAATTGTATTTTTCTTTCTTTTTTCAAATTTAAATCAGAATCATTATTTGGACAAGTATTCCAGTAGATTGGTCTGTAAACATCATGAGCAGTCTTGAATTAGTCCAGGAGAAACATCATTATTTTTTTAGAAAATAATAAATGTTTGGTGTTACAGATTTACTTTGTCATTTTGGTGGTGCTGATTCTTGGTCATTAGAAGATGTCCGAAAACAATGATACAATACATGGCCATTAAAAACCAAAATGTAGGCCATACTTACAACACTTCCAGTGACTTTGTGGTGGTTTTTTTGATTGTTTGTTATGAATAGATTTGTTTTGATTGATTCTGAACCCAAAAACACTTAAATTAAAAATGGTCTTTGAGTTTGGAAAACAACCCAAGAATTACATGGTAATGTCAGATTAAACAAAAAGGCACAGCAAAAACATATTTCCAGTTGAATCCACATTGGGAGGTCATTTAATTGGAAAAATAATGATACAATGGCGTATATGGTTGTTCTTTTGCCTTTTCCCCCACTACCATCTAGCCTGTTCCTAACCCTTTTTAAGAAAATGATGATATCACTTTTAATTTATTTGATTCCACTGCATTCCATGTCAAAAAAAGTGTGGAATGGTATGTTTGAATTATTAAACCTGGGCCTGTTATTGACATAACAATTATGTAACTGGAATTTACGGGGTTTTTTCCCTCAAAACTAAATAAACATTTTTATTTGTTGAAATATTTAGTTTTTCATTTTACTCAATTGAATTTTGCAATAAGTATAAGTAAGTATTTCAATGTTACCACTATGAATAATGCATTAAGGCGTAAACTCGGTCACAGTGATGTTGTCATCATGCAAAAAATATGGTTTTTTGGTTTTTGTTATTACGGTTTCAAAAAATATATTTATTCTTTGATATTTTTAGGTAAATGGCAATGTCAAGAAGGAACTTTATGAAAAACTGGAGTATATTTGACCATATATTTCACACCTCTAGCTTGAAATATAGACGGTTTGTAATATGAAAATGGTCCAAAAAAAATTTACAAATTTGAAACATTCTTGGGACATAAAAAAGCAGTAAAATTGTAAAATCGTGGTTTGTAAATGTGGCACTTTACCTTGTTTCAGTATAGGAGGCATTAAAAAATCTTGACAAATTTGGTTATAAAAGGGCCAACTCAATAGCATTAAAAAATGACAACGTTATAGCAATTGAAAAAAAACACCCAAAATGGACACAGTGTTTTTGGCTATAAGGTGGTGGCTGGAAATTTGATGATGTACATTTTCATTGGACCCAGTATGATGTTAAAAAAACTATCACAAAACAGAAGTTTCTGAAAAAAATGGAGCATAATCTCTTTTGTTACTATAAGTTGTAATCCAGGATTTGTAGTTCATGCTACTGAAAACAAACTGTGTACCCAGACCTTTGAAATTTAACCCCCATTGTGCGATTTTGTCCAAAGAATCTGTGGAAACAACTAATTTTGAAGCTGGTTGGAGATTTACAAAACTTTTTTGTGTAAAGCATTGGATACGTGTCAAACTAATTTTATGTGTTTGTTAAAAGGATATAAAAGATTCAAAAACTATGAACTTTGAGATAGTCTGTGACTTTACGTTTTTTTGCTGTGTGCGAATGAAAAATGGCCAAAAAAAAGGTGGCGAAAAATTTCTAAGTCCAAAAATCACCAAAAAAAAACGTGCAATATATTTTTATCCACCACAGGACCTTGTTTTGCATCCCATTAATCAGGACTAAAACGGACTCTATCAAACTGTATCAAACAGGGCCACTGTGGTAGCCAATTGTATTATTGAAAAACCCTTTGGGAATAACCTATATCTGGCAGGCAGGGGTTAACCACTTGGACGGAATACAGTGACAAAGTTTGTGTGATGCGTTATATGGCAGGTCAAGGGGGTTAACACTTGGACTGAAAATACCAGGTGACAGTTTGTGTGATGCGTTATATGGCAGTCAATAGGGTTAAAAAAACCACGGACTGGAATACAGATGGACAGTTATATGCAGTCAGGGGGTTAACCACTTGGGACTGGAAAATACGGTGACAGTTTGTGTGATGCGTTCTATGGGCAGTCAAGGGGTTAAAACACTTGGGGGACTTTAATTACAGTGGGGACAGTTTGTGGTGATACGTATTAGGCAAGCTCAAGGGGGATACACTTGGACTGGGTTACAGTAGAACACCAGTTTGTGTGGGTCAATGCGCAAAACGCACGGCCACCCATGGTTGACTGAGTTTGGGCAGGGGGACTGAAACCCGTATAGAGGTGAAATGTGCGTTGAGCGAACGAATTAGAACATGGAACACTTGTTTACAACATGGTTTGATCTTAAAAAAACCAATTTCTGCATTTTGTATAGATATTAAAAAGATGTGGTTTTTTTGTATTTTTTTTAGTGCATTATAAGGGTGTCGTGTATGTGCGTGCGTGCGTGCATGTGTGTGTCGTGTTTCACATTAGATTGTGTGTTTGGAGGAGGGGGTGCATTAGCAAGAGAATTGCACATTTTCTTACTAGATTGTGTGTGTGTGTGATGTGTGTTGTTCTTCAGTTTAAACGTTTCCCTTATACAAAAGTGATTTCAAGACAATATTCTAATGTAGTTTGATGTTGGTGTGGTGAGTGTGGGTGGGTGTGCCTGTGAGTGTGCCTTGTGAGGGTGGGTAAGCATTAAAGTACAGTAATAGAATAGTGAATGCAGGACTTAATTCATAACTCGTCCCCCCACCTCATTAAAAAAGTTAAACTCACACTAAAGAATATAACCGAACAATGAGACAATTGCTAGGATAAAATTACGAAGTGGAACAACCAAATAACTTACTAAACATTTACAAAACTGAACCAAGAAACAGAATCATAGTTACACGGGTAGAGGAACAATTGGCTAATCGATCCAATCAGTAAAGACATCAATACTCAAACCACCCAGATTGGAAAAAGTGTGTGTGGTGTGTTACGACCGTTTACCATCCGATTTTTGCCGAATTTTACGGGAAAAAGTCACATTATGGTCATTACGGCACGAAAGAAAGAAAACCTTTTTTTTTCAAACAAAACATCTAAATATAAAAAAAACACTCTACAGGTTGCGTTGTAAGCGAAGCTTTTTGAAAAGCGGATGCAGTTGAAAAGTCATTTCGCGGCCATTTCCTTTTCTGTTTCAAAATGGCGTCCAAGCGAGTGCATTCCGAATCTTCTGTATCTTTTTCTGGTCGACAAATCAAAAGAACAAAAACATCAAAAAGGTGGGCACTGAAAATTTACGGGAAAGTACCTCAAAATTTTCGAGAGTGTGTCGTGTCTACGTGCCTCGATGGACTTAGTATTGCCACACTCAGGTCAGTGCGATATCGACGTTCATTGGGTACGTGTTGGATTACAGTTTTTTTTCCTCCAAAATTACAGTTTTTGTTTTCAGAAATTACAACTTGCAAAAAATAGGGATAAAACAGGGTCTGGTGTGAGTGTCGCGACGCGCACGTGTTTATACATCGTTTTCTTTAGTTATTGTTGCGTTCCCTTGAAACATTTTTAACTAAACATGTCCCATTATTTGCAGGAACTTTTAACTAAACGGTCCCCCTTATTTGTGAACCATTTTAACTAAACGTGTCCCCATTATTGCAGGAACATTTTTAACTAAAACCAGTCCCCTTTATTTGCAGAAACATTTAAACAAACATGTCCCTATTGCAGGAAAAATCTACAAGTTTGAGGAAGACAAACCCTCTAAAGGTAGCAACCCTCAGGAAATTGTGTGGTTTTGTTAATGTACAGGGGTGAAAGTGCCTGGAAGAAAAGGGCGACATCCCGAACGCGTCTTTTACTCTTTTTGAGGATGCAGTGCAGCAGAGCCCAGAGCACGTGGAGGCCTGGCAGTATCTGGGACATCCCAAGCCCGAGAACGAAGCAGGAACAGCATGCCATCCCGCCTCAAAAGTGTCAGAATAATTATCCCCCTTAGTCTTTTGTATGTTAAATTAGTTCCCCTAACATTCTGGAAGTTCTGTACTTGAACCTTCCTGTACACTCTGTCACTCTCTTTTGACGCTGCCTTTTTCCGACATTGCTTTCTGTCATCTATTCTTTTGACTTCATTGGGCCCTTCTCCGCCTTTTAAAACAAAAATCTTCCAAATAAATTGAGCTATCGGTAAATCAGGTATTGTTGGCTGTTACGCAGCAGGGAGAACCATGAAAACTGAAAAACCTAGTTATTGGCCTTTCTCCTGCCTTAAACAAACAAAAATCTTCAATACATTTTTCCCTCTTGACTTTGAGCTCCTCTTGGACAAAACTCTGAATGTGTAGCTAGTTCACAACCCAAGAGAGACCAATAGAAAAAACTAAAAAACCAGGCACATAAGTACCTTAAACCCAATTATGGTCCATATGGCCTGGGAAACAGTAGAAGAAGAAGAAGAAGTTTTACACCATTTTATAAGAAACACAACACAAATGTTGTTGCAGTTTAAAGGCGTGTAGCCAAGGATTGGTTTCCATCAGATGTTTTCTTGCTGCTTCCAATCTATGATGGACATTCTCTTTCAAGCAATGGTAGCATCATCACGGGATTCCTTTACTAATGTTTCAAAATACCTATTAGTTTTGATTTGGTCTGAACCTTGGAAGCATGAAGTTCCCAGTCCAAAACCTTCCCTCAGTATTTCAGCCATAGAGATTCCTTGCTTTTCTATTGATGCTGTTGGACAGAATTCTTCTCTTTATAGATAGACGCAGGGCTGGCCTACGTCCCCAATGAGGCCTATTTGGGTCCCTGGATACAGTTAAAAAGGGAGCACCTTGGCCCTGGGAATTCCCCTTTTTTCTGTTTCTTGTGTCCCTGGAACTGAGGAAAACTCTAATAGAATGTTTATCTTCTGAAAAAAACCATTACAGCCCAAACAAACAATGGCGCAACCCCACAAAACACTCCCACACAAAGCAAGGCACGCACGCCGTGCAGACACAGCCCAGAAAATGGACGCACCCACAAAAAAACATACACACAAAGAAGGGGCGGCACAATCCGTGCAGAACAGCAAGACAAGGGACGCACCCACAAATAAACACTACACACAAAGCAAGGCGCACGCCGTGCAAAGGGGACAGCCAGACATGCAGACGGACACACACCAGGGTGACTAACCGGTCCCCCCTAAGAGGGTTTTTTGCCTTGGAAAAACAGTCAAAAATGTTCACCCTGTCACTGAGATATCCAAATATTCTGTTTTAGTGTCCTGGTGAAACATGGCAGAAGCGAAATTTTTGAATAGTACTCACTTAGTCTTGTTAGCTGGCCTACTATGAACAACAAGAAACTCCCAAAACAAAGTAGATTAGTTTGAATTTTTTCTTAAAAGCGGGGACATTGCTGCACGTAGGTAGCTGACAACACCAAAGGGGATCTTGAATCTATATATAGCAGTTAAGTTGGCACTAAAAAAGCAGTTAAGAAAAAATACTATCCAAAAATCATCAGTTTCCCCCCCCCCCCCCCCCCCAGAATTTTGCTAAATCACAAAATTATATTTCATGAAGCATGATTGCTTGTCCTGGAAATAAGTCTAGTGTCCTGGATTTTTTAAGGCAGTTGATACCTGGAAATAAGTCTTGTGTCACCCTGATTATTAACAGTTTGTCCCTGAAAATAAGTCTAGCCCTGGTTTTTAAGGCAGTTAGTGTTCCCTGGAAATAAGTCTCTAGATCCCCGATCTAGGTTAAAGGCAGTGTGTCCCTGAAAAACTGCAACAGGGGGTAGGCAGCCCTGTAGATAGTTAAGTTGAAAGATGACTGGTGGTCAAGGGTTTAGTCTCAGTTATGCACATTTTTCTGGGACTAAAATTC
>JAGGCT020000035.1:5983192-6023629 GCA_017654935.2 Phymorhynchus buccinoides
GAAAAACAAAGCCCGCAAGATACAAACTGAAGGAACGCGAAAAAGGGTAAACAGAGGAAGCGATAGGCCCGGAGTCAAGGACAGACGATAAACGACCAAAAACGACACTAAAGCTAAGAATACACGGATAGGACGAGAGCCAAAACAAAAGGGGGCGAAAGCGCTAGGAGGATCCATACTGCTCAATTACCGGACGTTTTTTGCGTCTTCTCCCAAAGGACTCCTGAGTTTAGCGGGGAGTTAGTTCTTCAAAGAATCCTTTTGAGGACTTCTCCCAAGGAATCTTTAGGGGATTATATTAAAACAACGAATCCTGAAAGAGATGTCTTCAGGAGGAGAAGGGGGGAGGGAGGAGTTGTCTCCGCCGATGTTGTTACGGCACCATTTGATGAGGATGTCGAAATCCCGTTCAGCACGGTGAAGTAGCCCATGCAGAGTATCCTAGGGTCACGGTTCGGTGCTGGAAACGCAGGGAGGCACAGCATCTGGGGTTGAGAAAAAACCCAGAGAATAATAACAGAAACCACGTTCAAAAGAAGGAAAACAATACTATGATTTACTGGACCGGGCCAATCCTGCCCGTGTATTCAAAAAAGGCAAGAGTGCCGAAAGGGGGACATGATTCCTTCAATCGTTAAAAGAAGGGACAGAAACACACTCATGTAAAACCATCAAACAGAACTTAAGTATTGCGTGGTGAACCCTATGAACAAGTATCCCTCTGTGTCCATGGAGCTTGTACGGGGGTGTGGATGCTGGGTAAATACATTGTTAGGCTGTGTTACTTTTCAATTTTTTTTTTTTTTCTTTTTTTGGGGGGGGTTTCCCTTAGGGGGCGCGTTCGCGAAGGGATTGTGGACTGGATTGAGTTGGGGTGGGGTGGATGTGTTCTCTCTTCGGGGGGTAAGTAGGAAGTGAAGATTTGATGTGTGGATCTGTATGCAGATGAATGTACACTAAATAGCACTGCGTCATTGTGGTCCAATGGCTAGGGTTCTCCTATGCACAACACACGCGCGGCACGCGCACACACACCAAATCATACGCACACGCATGCACACACGTCCCACAAACAAACACACACACACGCACGCGCACACACACAAAACACACAAACACGCACGCGCGCACGCGCACACACACACCACACACACATACACACACACCAGAACACCCCGGCCGCGCACGCACACGCCGCACACACACAACACACACACACACACAACATACGTCCACACAAACACACACACACATGCACTGCGCGCGCAGATACACACTATGCACCATACTCTCTCTCTCTCTCTCTCTCTCTCTCCTCTCTCTCTCGACCTCTCTCTCTCTCTCTCTATCTCTCTCTCAAAACAAAGAGTATTGGGCGACAGTTCTCTTCACCCCGATGTTTGCATGTGTACTCCACCTTGAGGTACCCGTTACCACAGGCCCTCGTTCAGGCGGGTTATGGTTGTCGTTCTGTGTGCCCAACATCTCACACTGCGCGTTGCATCACAGCTGCATAACACAAACAAATAGTACCCACCTGAGCGTACCCGTTACCACAGGTCCCTCGTTACAGGCCGGTTTTATGGGTCGTTTGCCGTGCACCACATCTCCACTGCGTTTTCTTTCTTTTGGTTCGCACTCACAGCTGCACACACAACAAAATAGTACCCATATCTTGAGGTACCCGTACCACAGGTTCCCCTCGTTCAGGCCGGGGTCATGAGTGTCGTTTGTGCCACCCACATCTCACACTGCGCGTTTCCCTCACAGCTGAACACACAAACAAATAGTACCCCACCTTGACGGTACCCGTTTACAAGGTCCCCGTTCAGGCCGGTTATGGTGTCGTTGTTTGCACACACATCCACTACTGCGCGTTGCCCTCACAGCTGACACACACAAAATTCGATTGGTTTAGAGTCAAAACGGACTATCTATAGATAGTCCATTGACATTACTGATGTTTATTGCAAAAACTAAGAATGTATTAAAAAAGACTGCAAATAATATAAAATGGGGATTAGCTTTATATTTCTGCAGTCTTTTTTTTTAAGAAGTATTAGTTTTCGCAAGAGGTTCAAATAATACGTCAAATGGACTATATTTAAAAGATAAGGCCGTTTTATCTACAAGCATCGAAATAATAACACCAATAGCGCTAAGGACGCTTGATATCAGCGCGCCCCCCCCCCTTGCAGTATTTCGCCATCGCCAAGCTGGTAACGAAAACAATGTGAATACAGGACACAAATGACCGGCGGAATTTTCGGCCTCCAGTGAATCGTGCCACCTGGCCATCGTTTTCGAACCTGGTCTAGATATCCAAAGTACCTATCCGCAGTGCAAAATTTGAGCGTCCCGGATCCCCTCTTTTTTCAAAACATTAATCGTGCCAGTGTGCTCGGCAGACATTTTCGGAACTCAGTGTCCCTTGACCTTTGAGCTCTATGACCTTAAATTCTCGAACTGGTATACCTTAGTATCTATGCCCATGCAAATTGAGCGTCCTAGGTATTCTCCCGTTCAAACGTTATGTTGGTAAGGATTCGGGTCCGGGTGACCATGACCTTTAACCTATGACCTTTATTTTGGAACGTGCCGAGATTCTCTTGGTACCTATCACGCATGGCAAAAATTTGAGAATCCTTACGCCCCTTACGCTCCAAACGTTATCGTGCCAGTTGCTCGGCAGCATTTTTCGGTTCAGTGACCTTGGACCTTTGACTATCACTTTCATTTTTCGAACTTGGCCTAGGTATCTTAGTACCTATCGATACATAATTTGAGCGTCCTATGTCCCTCCGTTCAAACGTTATCGTGGTAAAATAGTCAGATAGATAGTCAGTCCAGTTAGTCAGCCAGGGATCAAACAGAATTCACTGAAACATTACAGCTCGCTCCGACTTTCGCTCGCGGCATCGGAAATAGCAATAGTGTAGCAGTACCCGTTAGGTCGCTTAATCTTTCACCCTGTGTGTTGCCCTCACAGTAAAGACATCACAACATAATAACAATATTAATCGTAGTAGTAGTATCCGTAAGTCAGTTCATCCGATCCAAGTTAGATTATGATGATGATTTATGGTCGCTGAAAACCTTTCATACCGAAGTGTTTTGGACCCCAATTCACCATTCAAGGTGTCTCCGCTTTGTCTCGGTGCATTCCGAACCACACCTGTACATAGTCTGTATGCTGAAGCAGGGAACCATCTCTTACTACCGCAGACTCAAGCTTTCCCTAAGCTACTATTTACAACTGTACGCGTAAGAGTCAATCAAAACTAAAGAAAAAAGAAAAAGGAAAGAAAACATAGGGGGAACATGGTTTCGTCCAGATTCCTGCTAAGGCCTTCGTTCAACCCACACTGGGTCAGAAAGTCTGGGGGCCTGTTGGTGTCACCCCTTGAGTGTGTTCACGGCTGGTCTGGTTCAGCACACGTTGTAATATCGAGGGGTAGATTAATTAACTGAGTTCTGGACAAAAATAGAGAATATATACTGTATACTCTCTTGGGTATTTATATCATATCATATAGTATATCTACCCATATCCTATTATAGATCACTCGTATCTTACTCTCCAATCTATGTACTATATACTATAATATATAGATGATGATATATATATATCCTATGAATATCTCGTCAGATGTTATATATATAGTCGTATCATATATATCTAATCCTCACACTCTATATATCTAGTATATCTCTTAACCCATCTATAATTAATATATAAATCTCTCGCATCTAACTACTCTGTGTATCTCTCTCTCCATCTCTCTCCTCTGACTCTCGCAGTCTCATCGTATCATCTTCTCATCTAGTGCTGAGTGCGTGGTGTTGTCTAGTATCCTATCAGATACTATGAATATAATATATATATAGTAGAGATATCTCTCTCTATCTGTAGTCGTCTATGATATCTATTATATCTTAGATATATAAGTACAATAGAGATGAATATCGTCTACGTCTATGCTATATGTACTATATATTACTATATATATGATCTATCTCTCTCCTCTTTCTCTCCTGTCATCTTCTCTCTATATCTCTCTCTATCTCTCTCTCTCTCTCTTCTATCTCTCTCTCTCTCTGGAGCTCTCTCTCCTCTATCTATATATATCTCTCTATATATAGATCTCTATCTATAGAGAGATCTCCTCAGTACTCTCTCTATCTGTATGTCTCTCTATTCGTTATAGATAATCTCTATATTATATATTAGCTCAGATATACTACACAGTATAATAGAGATCTCTGTCATATCGATGTTAGCTCGTAGTCTCGACATACTGCTCTATCTCTCTCTCTCTCTCTCTCTCTGCTCGCTCTTATATATATATAAATATATATATTATACATATATAGTATATAATATATATATATATCACCCTCTCCTCTCTCGCTCTCTCTCTCTCTCTCTCTGTAGATCTCTCTCTATATATATATCTATCTCCCTCTCCGCTCTCTCTCTCCCTCTACGTCTCCTATCTACTCTCTCCTCTCTCTACTCTCTCTCTCTCTCTCTCGCTCTCCTCTCTATCTCACTGAGTGGTCACAGCTGCGGTGAAGTTGCGGTCACAGGGGCCATACAGCGATATGGGTTGCCATGGTTACACGGAGGGTCAGGACTCGTCAGCGGTGGCCTTGACCTTGGTTGCCATGGGGATGGAGATGACCTGCCCGCTGGACACTGCAAGGACAGCCAGTGGCCGTCACAGCCGTAGGACTTCCTCGGGCCTCTGCCGGGTGTGGGGTTCTGGTCAACACACACATAAAACATGTACGCACGATGGTTTCATGCAAACACGCGACATTCAATAGAATCGTTCGCGAAATAATTTAAGGGGAGTAAGTTTTTTTTTTCTCCTTGTGTGAGGAGTTATCTCGATAATTTCACGGTCAAAACAGGGAAGTCACTTACTATCAGCGCTCGTAGTCTCTCGACCTCGTGTGGTTTGAGCAGCAGACTCACTTAGAACACCGTGCCATTCTAAAATTGATGTTCATTTTATTGTTAACGTCAATTTGCAAGTTTTATAGTTTGGGCAATGGCCACCTAAGTTTCTATATAAACAAATGTTTGCAAGTCCGCTGACTCGCATCTGCGGTTTCAAGCTTCGACCGCCATTGTTGCATTGTTGCTATGGTATTTGACCGAGTAATGGGGGTAAACAACTCTAATTCCACGAAGTGCTCTCCCCGAGTTTTTTTCCGAAAATCGTCTATTGATCAAGTAAAAAACCTTCATTATCCTTCCAAAAAAATTAAAGTTTAAAATGGAAAAAGTTTCTTCCACAACATGTGCAGCAGATCGAACTAAAACGAATACATTACATCAATTATTAAGAACACACACACACACACAAACACACACACACACAACCACACGCACACACGCACCCACACACACACTCACACGCACACGCACTCACTCACTCACTCACACACACATGCGCATACACACACGCGCGCTCGCGCGCACACTCACAACGCACACGCACACGCACACGCACACACACAACACCAACACACACACAAACAACTGTGTTACACAATTTGAGAATTATGCATAAATGAGAGAACTACAAACATTCAGCAAAGAATGATTGTTTCCGAGGCAATTACAAAATATTACATTCACAAATTTAACCACTCAGAGAGAAGATTTTTTTTTTTTTTTTTTTTTTTTCTTTTTATGTGTAGAAAGGGGGGGGGGAGGGAGAGAGAGAGAGAGATTAGTGTGTTGGGGACAATAGTCGACAAAATTGATACATTTTTTGACTTCCTCCTTCAAACGAAATAAAAGGCTTTTATACTGAAATTAATCTGCCCCTGTCCTCGTGCAACTGCGACGCGGTGGCGCCACACTATATAAGATTATGCGCACTTGCCTGTCACGAAATATTAAAACGTTCAAAATATTTTATCCTCGTATTTTTTTGCCCAGGTATAGAAGAATCGGAATTACCTTTTATTTTTAATAGTGGCCCTGCTTATAAAAGCATTTAGGAGAGCAACTAAATTCGCCCATGAATAGGAATCAGCTGCGGCAGTGGGTTGAGGAGGCGAAGTGAAAAGTCGTTGGAACGGGGGCTCCATGCTTTTAAATTAGTTTGTCATTATTTTTCTGCGTGATATTAAAGCATGCATCTCGTTCTCTTTCTAAAGCGTTTGCTTACATTATAAAAAAAAAAAAACGTCAAATCAAGACAAAGGTAAGATTTCTCTGAATATAGAAAAATTCTCAAATTATTTCTTCCCCATTTTATGGATGATATGTATGTGCATGTTTTTATTGTTCTAGTTTACCTGTATTTATTGATAAAAAGTATTCCTACGTGCAGAAAGGCCAAATCATAAAATACTTTCAGAACTTCATGCTTCCTCTCTCTCTCTCTCTCTCTCTCTGTGGTGCAGTAATGGTTTTTTTTCTAAAGAACACACGAACAACAACTCTCGGTCTCTCAATCTCTCTCTGTGGGTTGTTCTTTGCTTGCATGCACTTTTCGTGTTTTTGTTTGTTTATTTGTTTTTTTATGTTCTTGTGTTCTTTTCTTAAATACTTATTTTGTTTTTCTAGAGGACTGGGTGAAAAATAAGCATTGTTTTCCTTATTCTATTATCCTCCGAAAATAAAAATTATTCCATTTAATTATTTAATTTCATGCATTCATTTCCATTGCATGCAATCTCATTCATTCATTCCTTCATTCATTCATTCATTCATTCACTCTCTCTCTAGGTGGTTGGCTTTGTACCTTGGTTTTGGGCAGGTGTATTGCAGGTCCAGATAGTGGCATTCATTCATTCATTCATTCATTCATTCACTCTCTCTCTCCGGTGGTTGGTGTTATCTTGGTTTTTGGCAGGTGTAATTGCAGGGCCAGATAGTGCGATTCATATTCATTCATTCATTCTTTCATTCATTCCATTTCTTCCTAGGTGGTTGGTGTTTACCTTGGTTTGGCAGGTATATTGCAGGTCCTAGATAGTGGCATTCATCATTCATTCATATTCATTCATCCATTCATTGTCTCTCTAGGTGGTTGGTGTACCTTGGTTTTGGCAGGTATATTGCAGTTCCAGATAGTTGGCGTTTTCGTTCGTTCATTCATTCATTCATTCACTCTCATTTCACTCATCGGTGTTGATGTACCACCCCCCCCCCTTGGTTTTGGCAGGTGTCATTTGCAGGTCCAGATTAGTGGCATTCATTCATTCATCAATTCATTGCTCTCTCTAGGTGGTTGGTGTACCTTGGTTTTGGCAGGTGTATTGCAGGTCCAGATAGTGGCATACATTCATTCCATTCATTCATTCATTCATCAATTCATGTGCCTCTCTTAGGTGGGGTTGGTGGTAACCTTGGTTTTTTGGCAGGTGTATTGCAGGTCCCAGATAGTGGCATTCATTCATGGACACCATCATTTGATTCATTCATATCAATGGTCCTCTCTAGGTTGTGTTGGTGTACCTTGGTTTTTGGCTAGGTTTATGTGCCGGTCCTAAGATTAGTGGCATTCATTAATTCATCAATTCATTCATTCATTCATCAATTCATTGTCTCTCTAGGTGGTTTAGGTCGTACCTTGGCTTTGGCAGGTGTATTGACAGGTCCAGATAGTGGCATTCATTCATTCATCCATTCATTCATTTCATTCATGGTCCTCTCCTCGGTGGTTGGTGGTACCTTTTGGTTTTGGCAGGTGTATTGCAGGTACCAGATAGTGGCATTTCATTCATTCATCCATTTCCATGGTCCTCTCTAGGTGGTTTGCGTGCCCGCCACCTTGTTTTTGGCAGGTGTATTGCATGTCCATATAGTTGTCATTCATTCATTCATCCATTTCATTCGTTCATTCATGGTCTCTCTAGGTGGGTGGTGTACCTTGGTTTTTTGGCAGTTATATTGCAGGTCCAAGATAGTGGCATTTCATTCATTCATTCATCCATTCGTTCGTTCATTTCATGGTCTCTCTAGGTGGTTGGTGTACCTTGGTTTTGGCAGGTATATTGCAGGTCCAGATAGTGGCATTCATTCATTCATCCATTCATTCATTCATTCATGGTCTCCTCTAGGTGGTTTGGGTATACCTTTGGCTTGGCAGGTACTATTGCAGGTAACACTGATAGGGTCAGTTCATTCATTCATTCATCCATTCATTGTCTCTCTAGGTGGTTGGTGATACCTTGGCTTTGGCAGGTGTATTGCAGGTCCAGGATAGTGGCAGTAGTAGAGCCGTGAACCATGCGACGAGACATCAGGTTCATCCGCCAGACACTCCGTGCTGAGACTAGCATCGCTTCTGGTCGTCCACAGCTGAACAGAGAGAGAGATGAGACGAGAGAGATAGGTAGAGAGAGAGAGAGATAGAGAGAAGATAGAGAGGAGAGAAAGAGAGAAGATCGAGAAGATAGAGAGAGAGACAAGAGACAGAGACACACAGAGGAAGAAGAGATGGGGGAGATGAGAGATATAGATAGAGAGAAAGAGAAAGAGAGAGAGTGGGAGAGGGAGGGAGATAGTAGTAGGGAGGAGAGAGAGAGGGCATGATAGGAGAGAGAGATAGACGATATATATAAAGAGAGAGAGAGATATATAAGAGAGAGAGATATAGAAAAGCAGAGATATAGATTGAGTAGATAATATATAGAGATATAAGAGAGCGAGATAGAGAGAAACAGCAGACAGAGATAAAGTAGAGACAGAGAAGAGAGATATATCCGATCGAGATAATAAATAGAGAGGAGAGATAGAGGATATTTATATAGTAGAGATTAGAGACGATATATATCATTATATTAGAGGGCAGGGGAAGAAGAAGATTTAGACATCTAATATATATAGATAAATAGATATATATATATACGGACAGACAATACATATATATATAAGTATTAATATAGAGAAGAGATAGAGAGATATATATAGATAATATATAAATATAAATTGATAAAGATAGAAGATAGATATAGATTACTAGATATATATGATAGACATAGAGATAAAAAAAATAAGAGAGAGAGATCTAAAATATCGATATTATGTATTCTATAATAGAGTAGTGGATAGAGAGAGACAGAGAGAGAGAATCATATACCTTGAGATATATCATAGATCAGTAAATTATAGATAGCAGTATATATAGATATATAGATATGATAGAGGAGATACACGATATAAGATAGAGAGAGAAGAGAAATATATGAATAGAGATAATAGAGAGAGGAGAGATTATCAGAGATAGGAGATAGAGGATATAGCGATATAGGAGATAGAGAAGAGAACGAGAGAGAGAGAGAAAAGAGAGAGACTTCAGACTTCATGACTTCAGACTTCAGATGTTTAATGTACTTTGGCCATTGACCCATGAGAGAGAGAGAGAGAGAGATAGGGTGTGACCAACACACCAACACGAAAATCACAGGCAAACAGGAACGCAACAACACAAACACAGCATTACTAACTAACCGCTACTTTATAATTACTAGCGCAACGCCTAGTACTGGCAAGCACCGTACTGGTAACGCTGAGTAACGGAAAAGCCAAGTACTGGTAACGCTGAGTACACAAATTTGAAGCGAATCGGTAAGAAACGGCGGAGTAATAAGGCCCCGTTTCACGTTGGCGCTGCCGTGAGAGTGACGCGCTCTCCCGATTCCATTCAAATTTGCTGCCAGGATTTGCCCCTACCACAGCAAGCCTGACAGCAAAATTTGAAGCGATTCGGTCAAGAAACGGCGGAGTTATTTGTGAAAATGTAAAGCCGCCGGGCATAGCGCCACGCGTTTCTGAACCGATTTTGCTTCGGTTTGGCACACCGACGATAGTCCACCGTACCGCGGGGTCCTGTTAACTACCATATTTGAAGGCAATCGTGGGTCCCCAGAAACGCCGGAGATACGGGCCCCGAGAGGCCGGTGGATGCGCGTTTCGCGCATTTGCGAAAACCGCGCAAATGATACGGCTGCCTCGGTTGCCGTTGCCATCACCCCGTTAGGGCTCACAGCAAATTTGAAGCAATTCTGTCGAAAAACGGCACAGTTATAAGGCCCTTTTTCGTGTTTCACACACACACAGAGAAGACACGCACGCACGCCACGCACCTCACACACACACACCACACACACACCACACACACACGACACACACAACACACACACCACACACACACAACACACAAACACACACACAACACAAAACACACGACGGACCAGTTGGCTTTTTACTATAATGAGTTGAAAAAAAATTTATTATTATGCATGGAACACAAGTGCGAGAGAGAGAGATCAGAGAGAGAGATAGAGAGAGAGAGAGAGAGAAGGGGGGAGAGAGAGTTGGTGGATAAAAAGATAGAGATAGCTGAGTGAAGAGAGAGATGAGAGCGAGCGAGAGAGGGGGGAGAGAGAGCGAGAGGGAGAGAGAGAGGGAGGAGAGAGGAGAGAAGATAGAGAGAGAGAGAGAGAACAGATACGAGAGAGAATGAGATGGAGAGAGAGAGCAGAGAGAGGAGACTGTACACTGTGAAAACTTTATTTGACAAGGATAAAGACTTTAGGTTCCTGTGAAACAATGCGATGAGATGAGACGAGAGAGAGATAAGAGAGAAGACGAGGGATATATTGCATGATAGAGACGAGAAGAGAACGAAGTAGTGGAGAGGGTGAGAGAGATATAGAGACAGAAAGAAAAGAGAGAGAGAGAGAGATTTTTGGGGCTTAGAGATAGAGAGAGAGATAGAGTTATAATAGAGAGAGAGAGAGAGTTTTTGGGGCTGAGAGAGAGATTAGATAGAGAGAGAGAGAGAACGAGGGAAAGAGAAAGACAACACCAATTGTATTTAATTTGTTAAGGCCTTTGCCCCTCTTAGGGGCTAACAGGACACAACAGTATAAACCCACAAACTTTGAAATATACACAGCTTCGCAGTCCGCATCTGCTGAAGCCGGGTTTTTTTTTTTTGTTTAACTCCCATCTACAGTACAATCTCCCCCGCTAGCACTACAGGTGGGGGTTCTTGTGAACTCACTCCCTGTTTCTGCTGCAGGTTGGAAGTGAGAAAGTTGGCTTCATTATTCGCAAGGTTGGTAGGCTGCGAAGAAATCACTCTTTGGTACAACATAGTACTGATTCTAATAATAATTTTATTATTAAGAACATGCACATTTCTCATGACATTTTAACTGATCGCGGATGTAAAATGTCCTTGACAAGAGAGAGAGAGAGACTTCTTCTTCTTATTCCTTCTTCTTCTTCTTCTTTTTTCTTGTGTAGATGTGTGCGAGTGTGTCTGTGTATATATAGGGTATGCGAGCGCGTATGTGCCGAGTGCGTGCCTGTTGTGCATGTGTGTGCTTCCTTGAAGAAGAGAGAGAGAGAGAGAGAGAGAGAGAGAGAGAGAGAGGAGATGAGAGAGAGAGAAGAGAGAGAGAGAGAAGAGAAGAGGAGAGAGAGAGACAAGAGAGAGAGAGGAGAATTCGTGAATTTTCCCAAGGCTTCAGGAATTCGCGATTTTTACCAGGGAAGAGTCGGAGTTTTCCCAGATTCCAGTTTTTTCCAGTTATCGCGGATGTAAAATGTTCCCTTGACAAGAGAGAAGAGAAGACTTTCTTCTTCTTTCTTCTTCTTCTTCTTCTTCTTGTGTAATTTGGTGCGAGTGTTGTCTTGTGTATATATCGGAGTCCTTGCGAGCGCGGGTAGTGGCATGCGTGCCTGTGTGCAGTGTGTATACTTGAGAGAAGAGAGAGAGAGAGAGAGTGAAGGAATGAGAGATGAGAGAGAGAGAGAGAGGAGTAGATTGAGTAGAGAGAGAGAGAGAGACGGTAATATTTTCCCAAGCTTCAGGAAGTTTTCCGGCATTCCAAAATTTTCCAGTGATAGCGGATTTGTCAAATGTTCTTGACAGAGAGAGAGAGATGACTTCTTCTTGTTCTTCTTCTTCTTCGTGTTCGTCTTCTTGTCGTAGATGTGTGCGAGTGGGGTCTGTGTATATATTAGGCGTATATGCGAGCGATTCCGTATGGATGCGTGCTGTGTGTATCTCGACGAGAGCGAGAGAGAGAGGAGATTGAGAGACTATGAGATCGCAGACGAGAGAGAGATGAAGAGGAGAGAAATTCGGAATTTTCCCAAGGCTTCAGCGACTCCGATTTTTCAGGAGGATTTCGGAGTTTTTCCCGGATCCAAATTTTGCAGTGACATATACACACACAGAAAAACGGACAAGATAAAAACATAGTACATGGACTGCCAGACGTTTATCAGCGAACACCTCCTCCGTAGGACACGAATCGGCCATCAAAGTCTGCGATTTCATACACCGCCGCGGTAACACCTGGTGCCAGAGATGGGTTTTGAAACTAGAGACTCACCCGGACCACTGCAGCCAAAAGGGGCAGTTCAGATCCACGAAGGTGGCTTCGCAGTAGTGGCCTTTCTTGGGGGAACGTCGGTTAACTTCTGAACAACAACAAACGCACACTAATACTGATGTTGTTTAGAATGAATTGTCCTCCTTCTTTTTCTTCTTGTTCTCTTCTTGTCTTGTTCTTGTTCTTCTTGGTCTTCTTATTCTTCTTCTTCTTATTTTTTCTTCTTCTTCTTCTCGTTCTTATTCTTCTTCTAAAGTTCTTCTTCCACCTGATCCTTCACACTTCTAGTAGCCTAGAATGCAGACTGAAAGACAGCCCTTTGTCCTCCTCTCAACCCGAGAAAAGACATTAGATTAGTCAAAAGAGTCTTTTCTTTGCTCTGATTGCTAAGCTAGTGTTGTGAAACTATAATTGTGAAGGACAACTCTGCGCTCTATTTGCTGTCTCTATAATTAGGTGCTTGATTATACCGTGAAAATGTTTGTTGCAGATTTTTATTATTGTTGGAGTTGTTTGTTTTATTTGTTTGTTGTGGGGTTTTTTTAAACAGCTACGAAGCAAAAATGAGTTGAACTCGGTAATGTTTTGAATGAATTCGTTCTGGACTATCTATAAGACATGATACACGACAACGTATGAAAAGCAGGCCCTTAGGATGCCTAAAATTGCAGTGGATAGATACTAAGTAAATATATAAGCGAAGTTTGCAAATAAAGATTATAGGTTAAACGGTCAGGTCACTGTTAAGCCGAAAAATGCTGACTGAATCTGGCACGGTAATGAAGTACCAATAAGGATGTGCTAAAATTTGCCATGCAGGGAAGAACTAAAACTATGTAGTTCATGTTAAAAAAATGAAGATCATAGTCAAAGGTCAAGGTCATTGCACAAAAATGCCGCTGAAGCACCCTGGCACAATAATGATGAACGAAGGAAACTAGGATGCCTCATAAAATTTGCATGCAGAAGAGTACTAAGAATTCTGACCAAAATAAACAAATGAAGGGCAAAGGTCATAAGTAAGGTCAATGGAGCCAAAATGCTCGCGGAGCATGGCAACAATAACGATTGAACGAGGAAACTGGATAGCCAAAATGTGCATGCAGACAGGTACTAGAAATATCTTCACCAAATTAAAAAATGAAGGTCAAAGTCAAAGGTCAAGGTCACTGGATCCGAAAATGCTGCCAAGCACCTGGCACAATAACGATTGAATGGAGGAAACTAGGATGCTCAAAATTTGCATGCGAGATAGGGGATACTAGAATATCTTCGATCAAATTTCAAAGCATGGAAAGGTCAAAGAGTCATAAGTCAAGGTCCCCACTTGGAGCCAAAAAATGCTGACTGAAGCCACCTGGGACGGTAATGGAAAGTACTAGGATAGACTCAAATTTTGCCACTGTGTTATAGGTAACTAAAACTGATCTAGTTTAATGCTAAAATAAATGAATGGTCATAAGGTCAAGGTCACTGGCGCCGGAGATGCTGCTGAGCTGACCTCGGCATGCATGATGTTTGGACGTATGAAACTTAGAGGATGCTAAAAAAATTTCCTGTGCAGATATGTACTAAGAATATACTTCACCAAGGTCAAAGTATGAAGGTCCAAGGTCATAAGTCCCCCAAGGTCACTGGAACCGAAAATGCTACTTGGAGCACCTGGGACAATAACGTTTGCAACTGAGCGACTACTTAGGATGCCTCAAATATTTTGCATTCAGAATAGGTACTAAAAATATCTCCGACCAAAGTAAAAAATTGAAGTCAAAGAGCACGCGTCACAAGTCAGGTGTTAAAAACTTGGAGTCCGAAGAATATGCTGCCGAGCTCCTGGCACAATAACGATTGAATGTTGATGTAACCTTGAGTGACTGCTCAAAATGTGTATGCCAGATAGGTACTAGCAATATCTTCATCCAAATTCAAAGATGAAGGTCAAAAAGTCAGATAAGTCAAGTGTCACTGTGGAGCCAAAAATTCATTGCTGAAACCCATGTCACAGTAATGGAATGTACAGTGTGGACACTCACCTTTATGCCTGCGGATAGTGTACTAAGAAACTATCTAGACAAATTGTGTTAAAAGAAGAATGAAGTTTATAAGGTCAGAGGTCAAGGTCTATTTGCGCCGAAAATGCTTCTGAGCATCTGGCATGATATTGTTTGGAACGCTAGGGACCTTTGGATCGATCAAATGTTGCATGCAGATTAGGTACTAAGAATATCTTCCCCAAAATCAAAGATGAAGGTCCAAAGGTTTCATATTGTCAAGGTCACTAGGTTGAACCGAAAATGCTGCCAGAGCACCTGGCACAATAACGATTGAACTGAGGAAACTAAGATGCTCAATATTTGCATGCAGATAGGTACTAGGAATATCTTCACAAAATTCAAAGATGAAGGTCAAAGGTCAAAGGTCAAGGTCACTGAAACCGAAAATGCTGCCGAGCACGTGGCACGATAACATTTGAACGGAGGGACCTAAGATGCTCAACTTTTGCAGAGTGGATAGTTACTAAGATATCGTGGGTGCCACTAAAAATTGAAGGTCATAGGCCAAAGGTCAAGGTCACAAGAGCCAAAAATACTGCTGAGCCCCTGGCATGATGATGTTTGAATGAAGGGATCTAGAACCCTCAAATATTACATGCTGATAGGTTCTAACAGTATCTAGGCCAAGTTCGAAACTGAAGGTCGTTATAGGTCAAAGGTCAAGGTCACTAGAACCGAAAATGCTTCCGATCACCTGGCACGATAACTAGGAGGAGCCTAGGATGCTCAATCTTTTTGCATGCTGATCGGTACTAAAGATATCTAGGCCATTTGAACAAAAAGTTGAAGTTCGATAGGGGTCAAATGTGCAGGTCACTGGCACTGACAATTCTTCCAAAAAACACCTGGCACACAACGAAGTGAGGTTACAAAGGCATACTAGGACACTCAAAATTTGCATGCAGATAGGAACTAAGAATATCTTCACCGGAGCAACAATTCATAAAAGTGAATTTCCTAGGTAATACGAAATAAGAGGTTGTCGCCTGGAGTCGAAAAGATGCTGACAGGGCAAGAAGGCCCTATGGCAATAACTTTTGAGATGTACCCTATGTTGGGCTCAATTTTGGGGTAAAGCGGATATGGTACTTAAGGAATAGGCCTAGGCCGAGAATGGCTGAAATTGAAGGTAATAGGCGCGAATGGGGGGTCACAGGGAGTCCAAACTCCTTACTTCGGAGTCCCCTGGCACCAGATGTTTTCAACTATGGAATCTATGTAAAACCCTCAAATATTACATGCTGATAGGTTCTAGCTGTATCTAGGCCAAGTTCGAAATTGAACGTTATAGGTCAAAGGTCAAGGTCACTGGAGCTACAATTGCTGAAGAAGTGGAAGGGCACCTTGCGATGGTAATGGAGGTAGCGCTATGATTCTCATAGTATGGGCATGCTGATTAGGATACTGAAAGATATTCTATGCCATGGTTAAAACAAATGAATGTCAAAAAGTCAGGGGTCAAATGGAACTAAAGAAACGACTAATGCTGCCAAGCACTTGTCCCACAGCACTAAGTGATTGACCTATATGGAAACTAGGCAGCTGAGATTTTGCATGCGGATAGAGTAATTAAGATATTCTTTTCGGTCGCAATAATAACATTAAGGATCAAAAGGTCATCATAGTCAAGAAAAAATAAACACGTGGAGCTCAGAAAGTAATGCTGTCCAAGGCAACTGAGATTTCTAAATTTTGACGGCGAGAGGGACTTTATGAGGCTAATTTTTGGCAGGTGGATAGGTACTCATTACCTCTATTCCGCAATGCTGGAAATTGAAGTTTCCTAGGTGAAAGGTACCAAGGTCACTGGAACGAATCATACTGCTTATAACACCTATGCAAATCATCATTTTGATCACAAAAAGTGAATCTGAGGACGACAATCCTAAATATTGCATGATAGTGTCACTACAAGGTGATCAAGGCCAGGTTAGAAAATGAAGGTCATATTAATTCTGTGCAAAAGTTCTACATGGTCAACTGGATCAGAACATGCTGCTTGGAGGCACGTGCATGATACATGTATAAAGTGGCGGAACCTAGGATGCCTCAAATTTGGCATCTGGATTGGTACTAAAAACAAAATGTCCCTTGACCAAGTTCAACCATGGTCAATCAGGTCCGAATAGGTCCAACATCAGCATTTTACTTTATAATGGGAGTAACTTATGAATGCGCCATTTTTGCATGCGGGTATGTACTAATTTATCTAAACCGATGTTCAAAAATGAGTTCATATGTTCTTCTGACCAGCTTACCGAATAGCCCATATGTGGTGGACAGTTCTACAATAGTTAGATTGTGGGTCGATCCTGGAGATACTGCAATCAGCAGTTTGATCCATGAATTTGCAATGGTTCTGGATGCCTACAGTTTGCACAAGCAGTTTAAAACTATTAGATAGGCCTGTGTTTTATTCTGCGCCCTCACCTTCATGTGTGTGCGCACGTGCGAGTATGTGTGTGAGTGAAGTGCATAGGCCTATGTGACTGCGTGTCCCTATGTGCACATGAAGTCGGTGTATAGGGCCTATTTCCATGTCACTAGTTCTGGGACACACAAGTACATGCTTATGTGTCACATGTGCATGCCGGATTATAGGTTTATTAAATTTCGTATCTCGTTAATATTTCAAATAGGCCTACCAGCAGTCCCAAACAGTGGCAATAAATAGAGTGCATTATAATTGCTTTATTAGAAAAATTTTGTTGGCGTACCCTGGCTTAAAAAGACTCCAGGGATCACCCCAACAGCCGAAACATTTGAACACTATGGTACAAATGCACTAAATAGAGATGAGAAAATTGTGTGTGTGTGATCTTTTTTGATTATCCCGCCACAAAGAGCACAGCCACACTCCGACATTTGGAGGATATGCTCATATGACAGGACGAATGATGATCAAAGTAACTTCATCTACTCTGTATGAATGATAGCTTGTTACACATAGCCTTTTAAATGGTTCATTTGATTATATCCAAGATATGTATATATTTTCATCTGATATTCTTCATATGGTAGGCTATATGAGGTGAATTTATGTAGTGTTTGGCATTAGTATTTGTTTCTAATAACCCCACTTGCAGTACATAGGGGCCTGCGTGTTTCATTTTACATGTACTGATATTTTAATGTGTTTTTTCCTTGTTTTACTAGTTCCTCTCTTCTCTGCCTCGATCTACTCTATTTTCCCCTACCATCCTCTCAAATGCAGAGAGAGAGAGAGAGAGAGAGAGAGAGATTAGAGAGAGAGGAGCAGACGAGATGAGGAGAGAGAGAGACGAGAGATAGAGACACTGAGCACTGAAACTATTGTAATGGTCATGTGGCTTACCATAGAGAGAGAGTATGAGAGAGAGCTACGAGAGAGAGAGAGATATAGAGAGGAGAGACGAGATACAGACAGAGAGAGAGAGAGACATACGAGAGAGATGACGAGCGATTAACTTTTAGAGAGAGAGAGAGATAGAGATAGAAGAGAGAGAGAGAGAGAGAATAGGGAGGAGAGAGATATAGAGCAGAAAAGGATTATGTCAATCACAATAAGATGTATTTGTTCTTTATTTTCAAACATACATTAAAGAGGAACATAAAGTTTGATTGTTAACCCTTTCGCCGCCAGCCATATTTTTTGGCCCAAAAGTACCCATTAAGCTTGCATGGAATACAGAGAAAAAAAAAAGGTTCTCCAATGTTGGGGATTCATCTCTGACATGTTTAAAATAAGGCCTACCCTTTTGTCACAAAATTAAGAAAAGTTGATCATTGGATAACAGACCCTGGTTTCAATGCATTTAATGACATGGGTGTTAAATCAATATGGAGCAAAAATGCGACATTGGTGTGAAAGGGTTAAAGTACTTTACTGACAAGGGATTGAAGCACAGAATGAAGGGTGCCTGCAAGAAGTACCCATCACTGGAGGAATAAAGGCAGATAGGCAGTTCTTGCTGGCACCCTTCGATTTGTAACAAATATGCAAATAGAACACAGACACAACTCACACACCAAAGACAATTTCAACATAAACACTGCTTGTACTCTCAAAACATACAATCTGAAAAACACACCCACTCATAATGAAACAAGACAGAGTTTTAGTCTATTATTTACTCCCTTTGTGGGGATACTGGGGCGTCTTTCGTACAAAAACAGTTCCTTTACTTTCTGGAAGTTCTTGTGCTTGTAACTTACTCTAAATCTACCACTCTCTCTCCACTTATTGGTCCACTCTCCTGCCTGTTAAAATACCAAATGTTCCAAATCATGGTTTCTCCTTCCGAGCTACTCTGAAATTGGAATGTGTCGGCTGTTCGCAGCGGGAAAACCAGTGAAAACTGAAAAAACAGAGACGTGCGTATTTACCCATTATCACTATTAATTAACATGCCATAATTTTTGTAGTCAGGTGAAATGAAATAACATTGGTACACAAGGAACTATCTCAGCCAACTTCTCTCACCAAGAGTGCAATGGTTAAAATGTTGCGCCTTGATAACATTTGTTTAACACAGACAACCACACACACAAGACGGATACACTATACAGAAGTCTTTCTTCCAATCCTTCCAATCACAGGCTCTTTGAATCTTGAATACAGACTTGAAAGAACAAACTTAACATTGACAAAATCACAAATTTATTGTCTTTTGAAAGAAAAAACACATTATTCATGATGCACATATTAACATAAAACTAAAAATATTATTTCGAAAAGCGAGACACTCTAAATACTTTGTCTCAGGCTTTTTCAATCAGTTTCTGTTCATACATTTACACAAGAAGTCATTTATTATATTACAGTTCATTCATTTACACAAAAGTCATTTATTATATTACAGTTCATTCATTTACACAAAAGTCATTCACTTCTCCACACAAAATTCACTGCATACATTTTTATTAACTTAAAAAAATAACTTTATGAAACTTGGTCAATTTTACCACAGTAAAGACCAAATGGTACTGTAGAAAATGGCAAACAAGCAAGTCTCATGCTTTGAGTTTCTCATCTATAAATGTAAACGGTACAGTCAGTGAGTGAAAAGTTGGCGCTAGTGGGTGCTCTGCGGTAACTAGTTTATGGCTAACATACATGCTGGCTGGTCACCTGCAGACACAGAAGAGTGAAAGCAGTCATACAACACAGCTATCCCAACACACAGTATACACATTCAAAATCATCTGCACCCTAACAGAGAAGCATTGCAATAAAACTGATAATAACATGAGTTTGCCCAGTTCAAGTACTGTATTTAGTCTTGGGTGTTATTGGAACCTGCAGAAATTATATTCAGTTACTAAAGAAAATATGGTATCGAATTTGAAGTGAGTATGTTTGCACTTCAAAATAGTTTAATCAATCATTTTAAAAAAATGTTTTCAAAAATAAAGAAATCCACTGTTCAGAATGTGCATAAATACATAAATATAATGAGACATACTCCATCAAGTGAGAAATAAACATCTAGAAAGGACAAGTACTTTTATATAAATAAATTAGTATTAAACAAAAGGCAAAATAAAACTCATGGGGCCATACCCCCGTGCACACACACCCTCTCTCTAACACGCACACACCACACAACAAAAAACAAATGAGTTTTTAAGGGGGAAAACGCTTCTTGCAGAGTCCCCCAGCTTTTTTAAAACTTGTTTTCAGAATTTGCCTTATCGCCTGCCAACTCTCCTGTTTTCCGATACTCTTTTTTTAAATCTCTTCTATCATGCACAATAGATATATGCATGCAAGAGCAAAACATACAAACAACAAATTGCTACTAAATTCAAATTCTGAATTTTGAACTCTCTTTCTTAAAATTGTGGGGTTCAGTTTGGCATTCTCATTATGAAAGATGTTATCGACTTATATCATTAAAAAAAAGTTCCATTCACAAAATAAAATGCAGGCTGTTAGACCAACCACAAAAACACTCTGAAACCTAAAAAGGAGTTTCACATATATTCCTCCCTTAACTACTAGCTGGAAACCATGCTGAACTCTGTGTGCAATGATAGGGATGAATCACTGCTCATGTTTGTCCACCTCTCCCATGTTGCGGTCATGGTTCTCAAGAAAGTAGATCAAATCATCTGGTGATGTTTTTTGTTGTCTGTCTGGGGTGGCATGGTCAGGATGGTCATAGACACGTCACTGCAAATGGACTGTCCCACAGCAATGCTGAAGATTTCCCTGAAGAGAAAAATCAAATAATTTAAGATTAAGATTCAATGAATAGGTAAAAACAACAACAAGGTGGAGGGAAAAGTACCTGAGAGGGGGGGCGATCGATGTTTCGTGTCATAAACACTTCAACTGGGTATGCAGGAAAAAGTTGACTGGAAGGCTTTTTTATATTTGAAGTCAGTGAGCACAGTTAAGAACTTGAAAGGGCAGTGGTTGAAGAAGTGGGCAGCACTGGGGTGGAAAAGTGATTACAGTTCACCAGCGAGGAAGTGTGGGGAGTAGTGGGATGGAAAAGGGGGGGAAAGGGGGGGGGGGGGGGGGGGGGGGGGGGGGGGGGGGGGGGGGGGGGGGGGGGGGGGGGGGTGGTGGGGTGGTGGGTAATACAGTTCTCAAGTTGGGGGCAAAAAGAAAGGGGCAGGGTAGGGTGGGAAGGGAGGTTGAAGGAGGATAGAGGCGTGGGGGGCGGGGGGATTAATAATGTTTCTGAATGTTTGGCTCCCCCTTCCCACATGTACACACACCATCAACAATATGGTTCTTCTTCTTCTTCTTCTTGGAGTTTAAAGTCCCTACCACGCTTTCACGTATCTGGGGACTAGCGATATTTTTAAATAAAGGATTTCATAATAGAGATTACGTAAAAGGGGGAGGGTATGGGCTTTAGAACGGTTAAAATAGTATACTATATTTATTGTGTATGCTTAAAACTGTAAAAATCTTAGTATAAAACCTTATCCAGGCCACATAGTTAAAAGCATAACATAACTATCAAAGAGCAACATAGTTATATTCAATACATTGAACAAGCACGATATATATATATATATAAAACACTTAAGGCAAGGGTTGTGTTGTAAAAAATGTTTTATTGTTTTTGTGTGTCGCGCGCACATGTATGTGCACGAGTGCATGCGCGCATGTGTGCATGTAAGCTTGTAAGGTGATTGTTTTATTTCCCGTAGGGGTAGCACCAAGGACTCTCCGCAGTAGAGGCCCCATCCTGGGCTTCCCAACCCAAGCACTATACTTTGAAGGGGGGGGGATATATAGAGAGGGAGGGAGGGGGTTATCTACACTGTAATATACACACACATATATGTATACATAGATGCGCAAACAAGTAGCCATGCTATATTTTAGGCGGCATGTGAAGCCATTGAAACGTTATTGAATAATGGAGCAACAAACTAATAAAATAGACTAGGGGAGAGTGCGTATGTTTTCAAAACATACTTATCTAATATTATGTAGGTTGAGGGTAATTCTTAGGCTGGATATAGGAATAGGATTAATTTGTAACAATATAGCATGACACATCAAATTATCATACACTATACCACATACACAACATTATACGGCAAGTGTTAAGATCAGCTCCCTCACCTGTTCCAGGGTGAAGTTGGCCCACATTCATGACCTTTTCGTAAAGCTGAGGGACACCGGGGAACAGCTGAGAGGGAGCTGATCTTAACATTTCCCCATCCTATACTTCACATACAGACACACAGAAACCTAAAACACATACACTAACACACATTGGACAGTTGACCAGACAACAGGCATCATAATAGTCTGAAGTCCAATTCTCTGAAAACTGAGGTAACAGGCACAAGGCTCTAGAATAAAGAGATACACTGAAATCAGTTCTCAATATCACGAAAAAGGCTTAATCATTGAAAAATCACTGTTTAATTTAACAGAAAAGATAGCCATCTTTATATTAAAAGCCAAGTGTCTGTGTGTGTGTCTGGCTGTCTGAAACACAAAACTGCCTTATAACTCTGCCGTTTTTCCAACAGAATCGCTTCAAATTTACTGTGAGCCCTGACGGGGCGATTGGCAACGGCAACCGAGGGCAGGCCGTAGTCATTTGCTCGGTTTGGCAAATGCACGAAGACGCATATCGCCCGGCCTCTCGACACCCCGTCAATACTCCCGGTATATTCCAGGATGCCTTTGAATTTGGAAGGTAGATGACTAGGAAACGGTGACTATCGATGTGCCAAACGGAAGCGAATCGATTTATAAACGCGCGTGCAACATACACCGCTATAAACCTCTACCACGAATAACTCAGGCTGTTTCTTATCTGAATCGCTTCAAATTTGCCTGTCAGGCTTGCTGTGGCCGGGGGCAAAGCCTGGAAGCAAATTTGGAAGCAAATTGGGAGAGAGCGTCAGTCTCAGAGCAGCGCCAATGTGAAAACAGGGCCTTATAACTCCGCCGTGTCTTTTAACCGAATCGCTTCAAATTTAAATTTGCTGTACTCAGCATTACAAGTACTTGGCGTTACCGTTACTAGACGTTAACTGTTACTAGGGAGAGCGCATCACTCTCACAGCAGCGCCAACGGGAAACGGCGGCCTGATAACTCTGCCTTTTCTTAACGGAATAACTTCAAATTTACTGTACTCAGCATTAAAAGTACTGTGGCGTTACCAGTCCTTTGGGCGTTACAGTTACTAGGCGTTACAGTTACTATGGAGAGCGTGTCACTCTCAGAGCAGCGCCAACAGGAATATGGGGCCTTATAACCCCGCCGTTTCTTAACAGAATGGCTTCAAAATTGCTGTACTCAGCGTTACCAGTACTTTGGTGTTTACTGTTACTAGGCGTTACCGGTACTCCGACATTGCGCTAGTGAACTATAAAGGGGAAAACCTCTGACAAGTGATACCAATCCTGTCAGAATTTCTTAATCCTCTGAAATTCCTCTGATCCTATGACTATTCTGATGCCTGCACACACGCACACCTCCATCACCACACATGGCACACCGTCAGAATTATACACACACACACTCACTCTTTTCCTTGCTATGAATGAATGTTTAGGTTTAATGTCCTGGCTCGGCTATGAAATGAGCACATATGGGTATGAAACCATCAACCAGCCATCATGCAAATGAAATATTTTAATGTGATTCTTTATGATTCATCCTATTTTTATTTTTATTTTAAGTACCGTATTTTTTGGACTATATATAAGGCGATACATTTTTTTTTTCAGACCGAGACCCCTGCACCTTATAATATGACAAAAAATACTTTTTTAGTTTTTAATTCTTATTTTCAGTAACAAGAATATCATAACAAAATCTGAATTTTCTAGTTAAATTTTGTGGGTGTGCCTTATAATAGGCTGACTTGTTAATCTTTGGAAAAAAAGTATGAAATAAATAGGCTTGTAGTGTGTGTATCCGTTTGTCGTTGTGAATGTGATGCATGCATGTGTGTAGACCTGTTTTTTTTGTGTGTGTGTGTGTTTGTGTATCGTGTGTGTGTGTGTAGGTGTGAAAACAGAAAATCTATATATATAGAGAGACTCATAAATGGAGAATGGAAGCAAATTATCAACATTACATAATAAAAGACAGAGATATGTAGATATCAAAACCATAGAAACTTGTTTGTTTTCTCAATATTTACTCTACTATAGCACTCACAAGGCTACAGTTGAAGTGCTAGGAATTGCTGTGGTACACTTCGACTGGCCCACACTGTAGTGTAGTACATGTTAGGGTCTGCTTTATCAGAAGGTACATGTATGCAAAGTCACACGCTGCTGTACCACTTGTCAATATGCTCCTGGTTGACAAGAAGAGTGATGAGGACTACCGCCATCTGCTTGCTGGTTGGTCTTGGCATCATCTCCACGACTGAGAAGCTGTGTCCCAAGTAGATGGAGCAACCTACCAATACACACATACAAAAAGAAAACTGCTGTACAATTTGTCCATGTCTTCAAAGAACACATGCAGTGACACACACGCACAGTAATGCACATGATGGTGATTTGACCACTCATTTTGTGCAACCATAGGTCATCTGTCCCATGAAGTCTTCAATAAATTTGAAATGTAACAGTGGAACCACCCTTTATAAGACCTTCAAAGAACATCCAAAATGGTCTTATAAGGGAGGAGTCTTATGTTATAAGGGGGGTAATTGTAATACTTACAAAGGATGGCAATGTCTAAAGAGAAGTAGGTCTTATACACTTCTTTTTTTTTTATTTATGTGGGAGGGAGTCTCTAATGGTGAGGTCTTATAAGGGAGGTTTCCACTGTTACTACCCCGTGGCACATTATTTAGGCAATAGGACTCATCATTTTCTGGTAATGCAGGGAGCATTTGACCCATGGAGTTTTAAAAAACAATCTGAAGCTCTTGCATACACTGACTCACAATCACATACTCTCACAGTCACAGTCACACACTCACCCAATCACATGGACACTAGAGACACTGAGATAGACACACATAAATGCGAAAAGTAATAGACCTTAACAATAAAAAAGATACTAGTATGATCAATTTTGGCTAACTCATGGAAAATATCCCCTTTTCTTTCCTCTACATTACAGTAACAAAATATTTTAAGTTCACATTTGATATTTAGTGAATGGCACAATGCACATGTATACATGACGTGTATGTTTAGTAGCAACAGGAGCACAATCAATGGCCTGATCACTAATCAAAAAATAAAAGAATTCATGCGACCCGGGGATGAGCCAAACCATAGGACAATCTCATCACAAACATTATATGCAGTAGCAATTTGATCTACAGATGCCCACCCCACATCACATGCTAGTGAGTGGAATAATCATCGCTAATAATTTTTTTTAAACAAAAGATGTGAAAAAGGAACCGAGATGAAGAGAGAAGAGAGAGAGAGAGAGAGGAGAGAGAGGAAGGAGAAGAGAGAGAGAGACTGAGAAGAGAGAGAGAGAGAGAGAGAGAGAGCAAACTGGTAAGATTGGGCAGATTAATTGGCTCACCTGCCCCTGGCACTATCTAACCAGTCTTCAGTCAACACCATCATTGTCCCCACAGGACTGGGAGATGGCAAAATGTCGGGAACTCAAGAAGGCAGTGAAAACATTTTACAAAAAAATACCGTCAATTTCAACTTCAAGTTTGGGTTTGAATACCGATCGTCCCAAGCTATAAAGTCCTCGAACACATCTTGGTGAGCAAGATCATGGGTTCCTCAAAGGCAAGATCATAACCGCAGAGGCAAACAAGATGCTGAGAGAGGAGCAACATGGCTTCAGGAATGGCCGATCATGTGAAAGCCAGATTATCAGGCTTGTGGATGAACTTATGTACAACACGGAGACGGGCAAACAAACCGACGTCTCGGTGATGGATTTCTCCAAGGCGTTCGAAAAGGTTAATCACTCCCTAATCCCTTCTCATCCACAAGCTCCGCCACTATGGCATCACCTTGGCCGGATCAATGCCTGGATCTGGAACTTCCTCTCAGACAGACAGCAAGCGGTGGTTGTTGATGGTGCCACATCAGATTCAGAGGCAGTCCCTGTAGAGTCAGGGGTCCCTCAGGGATCAGTGTTGGGCCCTTTGCTCTTCCTGCTCTACATTAATGACTTGTCCGAAAGACTGACCTCAAAATCCAGGCTATTCACCGATGACATCCTCTACCACAAAACCGAGGAGTTACAAGAGGACCACAGAATTCCCTAGCAAGATTTGGACCACATGGTCGATTGGGAGGAAAAGGGGAGAATGAAATTCCATCCGAAAAAGTGCCAAGCCCTGCATGTCTCACAAAGGAACAAACAAACTGGTTCCTACAATCACCACGGCAAGACCCTACAATCTGTTGAGGAGACAAAGTATCTGGGTGTCTCAATTTCCAAAGATCTGACCTGGGACACAAACATAACAAACACAGTGAACAAAGACAACAAAATGCTAGGCTTCCTTCAACAAAACCTGAAGGTAGGCTCCATCACCGTCAAGGAGACCACCTACAAAGCCTTGGTTCAGCCCATGGATGCTCGGATTAATTATATATGCCACTCCTGTCTGGGACCCTCAAACAGCCAAAGATATCGGCAAGATTGAGAGAGTCCAACGCTGTGCATCATGCTGGGTTGTTAATCACCACCGACAAACATCTAGTGTGGACGGCATGATCACCCAACTCACTGCAGTGGCCTCCACTCAAAGACAGGAGAAGATCAGCAAGACCTGTTGGCCACCTTCAAATTCCACCATGGAGAGGTGGCCATCAACACTCCACACAGGCAAGTCCCCCACCCACCTTAGTTCAGGACTGACAAGACACTCCACATGGTCTACTTGATTCCTGCCTTCAGAACTAGCTATAGGAAGACACTCCATGTTCAACAAGGGGCTGTGTGTGAGTGGAATGATAAGTCTTCCACCTGAGGCGATTTCATCTGCCTCGGTAGAGGACTTCAAATCCCAGATATAATCACCAGCCCCTGACCCTCCCCCTACCGGATTTGCTGATCATCTGGGCAATCAAAAATAATAATGTTTGAACCCCCCTAAAGTACATGTATATAGCATCAAAATCATCAAAACAAATCACAGCGGATGCTGGAAGAATGAAGAAGATCCAAGTAGAGAGAAGAGAGAGAGAGAGAAAGGAGAGACGAGAGAGAGAGAGAGAGAGAGACGCGGTTAGCTCAGTTAGTATCTCGCAATCTGTCACGTTTGCGAGTGCGCATGGTTCGAGCCCAGCTTGGTTCACAGTGGTGTCCTTGGGAAAGGCACTTTACTCAGGACTATTTTCCTCACTCCACCCAAGTGTAAATCACTAAAGGGTACATGATGTCAGTTGGGGAAAAAAAGTCCTTCGGATTGAGACTTTTCAAAAACCGAGGTCCCGTGTGCGAACACATGCACAAGATCTTGCGCACTAGCGTTAAAGCCCATTCCACTATTCGGTGGGAGTAGGCCATGTTGTGCCAGTGTGAATGGATGACACAAATTCACATAGCAACGCATCCTGTGCGATATTATTCTATTAAATGGTCTGAATGAATGACCGGGAGAGCTGGCAGGAACAAACATCACCACTGGAAGAAGAGAGAGAGAGAGAGAGAGAGAGAGAGAAGAGAGAAGAGAAAGAGAGAGACGGGACCGAGAGAGAGATGGAGAGAGAGAGAGATGAGAGAGAGAAAACATATTATAATAGCAATAATGGGATAAGTATACATATGTTTACACTGAGCAGCTCTGTGTATGTTTAGAGAGAGAGAGATGAGAGAGAGATAGAGAGAGAGAATGAGAGAAAGAGTAGGATGAAGGTTGGAAGCCGTCCAGACACAGGGCAGCTCACTTTGTAGCGAAAAACCAAGCTCAGGCCAACGTCCAGAAAAAAAAATTATAAAAAAAAAAACGTGAACACCATGCTGGAGAACCTGGGCTGGGACTCACTGGAGAGCAGATTGTAGAGGACCAGGTTCTCCATGCTGCACGAGATCAGCACCGGCGCTGTGCACTGCCCCAGCCTCAAATACAATCTGGAGTCTCTTCCTCCTCGGCAGCGATGTGGCCACAGCCTACAATTTAAAACATTTCATTGCCGCACTAAATACCGATCAAATGTATTCCTCCCAAGGACCATCAGGGAGTGAAATGATCTGCGGCAGGACGACCTCTGCTCCTTCACTGCTGCTACCCCCAGTGGTCACGTTCACCGGTTTTTTTTGTTTGTGTGCAAGGGGGATCATCTCAAAAAGCCCATCAGCCCCCCACCCCTCCCCCCTCCCCCAACCCTGTTTCCAGGACGCAGCATCACGCCTCATACCCGAGCAGCGGGCGTGAGCTGGCTGGGTCACTAAGACTCAAACACCCTTATGTCCATGCAGCAGATGGAACCGACCCCCCTTTTTCACTTTTTTTTTTATCTTCTAAGGGTCCCAGAATGATCGGGGGGGGGATTTTCATGATCGTGGGCCCCCAACGAGGAGAGAGATAAGAGAGATATAGAGAGAGAGAAGAGAGATAGGAGAAGACAGAGAGATGAGTAGAGAGAGAGAGAGAGCCTCAGAGAGAGATTGTTACCCATACTGAAGAACTAACCAGGCCATCTGGTTCACGCGCTGCTTTCAGCCACACCAGACTTCCAACTCCAAGTGACGTGAAGTAATCCTTCCAAAGGGGTGGTTACCAATGGCAGCAGTGTTGTGACGTTCAGACAGACAGTTTAGTACAGTAGTAAACACTAAACTACTGTAGTGTTTTAAGTGTTTTGGTCGCCGGCTTCTGCCAGTTCTACTACTACTCCTACTACTAAACTACTAAATGATTCAGACTTCAAAACGGTGTTGATAACAGTACGTACCACCGTTTTGTTTGGTTTTCCCTTCGGCATCTTGTTGATGATAAGCCAACTAGGCCTAGATTGTCATGGGCTTTTAGACCAGGTAGTAGATTCGGTGGATTTTCTAAGCACGTTGACAAATTTCTGTGATAATCGCTAACACGGAAGTAGTAATGAAGTAAACCGGATGACAATATGAATTAGGATAGATAACTCTCTGGGATGCGCGCACAAATGCAATTACTCCTCCCCCCTCTCCTTTTGTTCGACCCCCCTCTAATAATAAACAAAAATTAGGGTATTTGGAAACCAAGTAGTCTTAAAACATAAAGTCTATAAAAAATATTGTCTTTGGAGGGGTCTGGCGACTGTGGGCCTGGCCACAGCATTAGGCTGGGTTTGGGCCTGGACTAGGTCCCCAGCTTGCTGGGGGATGAAGAGCATTGCGCCTGTCCGGCAGCTCCATTAATGGGATGCAGTGGCCTCGCCTGTCATTTTGGCGGGCTGTTAGGATGCGTTCTGGTTTTCTGAATGGGTCGTACTTTTGCTGGTGGGTTCTGCAGTCATGAAAAACGGGCTGGTAAGCTTACACCCATGGGGACATTTCGCAAAGAACTCCTCTGTATCGTATCCTATGGTCACCAAGCCGGGAGTAGATACCCAATTTTTTTTTTTTAAAAATTTTAAATGGTTTTTTTGGGGGGGCCTGTATGTTTAATGGAATGTCCCGTGTGTGCCTGGCTCCCAGGTAGCACAACACGGACTTCCAAGGCTGGATCAGGGCTGCGGCTCTCGCGTTGATGGGGCTGGCGTGGCTGGTGCATCTCTGGGTCCCATCAACAGCACCTTCGGGTGGTTCTTTTTCATGGTGGGCTAGTATCAAGACTAGAACAGCTGACACCCATCCCCCCATCTTTCGTACTCTTGTTTCAGTTCATATTTTACCCGTTCGCCATGACATATGGCCATAATGGATAAGTTACGTACGTTTCTGGTTTTCCCGATGCGTAGGCCTACAGCCGATACATTCCGATTTCGGAGGAGCTCAAAGGAGAAAACATTATTTGGAAAAAAAGGCAGAATCAAAGAGAGTGGCAGAAGTTATAAGTACAGAACATCCAGAAGCCAGGTACGTGGGGAGCTATTTTTAAGAAAGATCCCCCAGTATCCCCACGGGGAGTAAGTAATAGCTAAAACTCTGTCTTGTTTCATTCTGAGTGGGTGTGTTTTCAGTTGTATCAGTGTTTTGAGAATACAAGCAGTATTTATGTTGTCTTTGGTGTGTGAGTTGTGTCTGTGTTCTATTTGCATATTTGTTACACATCGAAGGGTGCATTATGTGCGGCTTCCACAATGATCCGCCGTTGTCAGTAAAGACACACTAGGCCTAACTTCAGAGTTAAAATTGCCATATAGATCTAGATGTTCTATCATTTATAGCAGGACACACTAACTTCAGAGTTAAAATCGCCATATCAGATCAATCATTTATCATCAGTAGCAATTAAGATGCACTAACTGCAGAGTTCAGCCAATAAAGGAACAACTCCGTTATTTCCATCAAATTGAATGGAAACCAATCAACAAGGCGTGAATCTATTGACAGTCAGTATTCCTCATGCAGTTGACCATCCTATCCCCCAAACATCCTTATTCCTCTCTCTACATCCTCCATCCCACATCTTTTGAACAACAATAAATCATTAGGCCTAGGCCTAATCAGACCGGCGACGGGTCAGTTGTTTTTTCGGCCACTCACGCAGGACAAGCATTAATATTCGACAAATTTCTACTAAAGCAATTATAATGCATTTATTTACTGCCACTGTTTTGGACTTGGTGGGCCTCAGTATTTGAAATATAAACGAGACGTAAAATGTAATAAACCTATAATCAGGTGTGCACATAATGTGACACAAGCACGCACTTCAGTGTGTGTCCCAGAACCAATAACATGGAAAAAGGCCATATATAGGCCTACACCGACTGTTCGTGTGCACATACATGCCCTCACGGACACGCAGTCACATGTATAGTAGGCCTATCTATAGGCCTACGCAACTCACACACAACACACACACACAACACACACACGTGCGCACGACTGTGTACACGTGAAGGCAAAGGCGCAGAATAAAACACAGGCCTATCTAATAGTTTTAAACTGCTTGTGCAAAGGCTACATTAGGCATCCAGAACCATTGCAAATTCATGGATCAAACTGCTGATTGCAGTATCTCCAGGATCGACCCACAATCTGTACAGTTATAAACTGTCCCATAATAGAGGCTATATGTAGCAAGTCAGAAGACGATTGCCACGTTTTCATTAATAACATCCAGATCCACAGAATACAGGTGATCGTGCTGATTACTCAACGCTCATGATATACTCTCCTAGATAAGGCTTATGGAAATTTAGTTAGGAATACTATGATGTAGGCAGTGTGGTGTGTGCTAGTGTTGTGTGTGTGTGTGTGTGTGTCTGTGTGTGTGTGTGTGTGTGTGTGTGTGTGTTGGAATGAATACCAAGGCATGGAGCCTCAGCTGCTGAAGCTGGAAGGGAGTTCCACACAGGAATGACCCTGGGGAAATAAGCCTCAATTAGTATGTCAGTTTATAAACTGATGCATAATCCTTTTCGTTCCTAGTGCAACAGAAGGCGAAAACAAAGCTCCTCAAACCACGACAGTCTTGGGTATGCCAGCCGAGCTCATTTAAGTTTTGTCCCTGCTGCCTTCATCTTCACAGTCCTTCTCCAGGTGCCGCAGTGGTCTGCCTCGTTTGCGCTTTCCATGTCAGTGTGAGCCCATCGCACGACACACACACACCACCACACACAACACCACACTGTCTACAATCATAGTAGTCCTACAAATTCACACATAAGCTTATCTAGGTGAGTATTCATGAGCGCGCGTGTAGTAACATAGTCTGCTCTCAATCTTTTTATTTGTTATCCATGTCTCAGCTGCGTACAGGAGCACTGAGCGAACATTGGATTTGTAGATTTCCACACATGTTCTGGAGTTTGTACCTATGAAGCCCCCCCCTCCATGATGATGACGAGGTGCAAGATTGAAGGACTTTCTCGTGTAGAATTATTATTCCACTAGTAGAAATGTCGAAATTTAAGTTGATGTGATAGGAAACCATTCCGGCAAGTATTTAATTTAAATTTTATGATGGTCTTGCTAGTCACGCAGACGCAGAGACTGTGACCTCTGAAATTCAGGGCACATGGACGCTCGGGATGCCATTAGTGCATCACCTTATTTTGGGAATGGTAGGTTTGGGTGGATTCCATGGAAACCTAGCATCATGATTCATACCAGTCAGTGGGACACTCTTCTCTCTTATCAACTTTCATGTCCGAGGGTTGTTTTGCATGCATAATGCCCCGGTTCCATTGATTGAGTCCTCCAGCTGACCTTTCTTGCTTGCTTATTCTGGTTATGACCATGGGATTCCATCAGGATAAGTATGAAGTTACAACAACACTGAAAGGTTTTTAATCAGATCATGAAAGAAAAAGGTCCAGAGAGAGAGAGAGAGAGGAAGAAAGAGAGAGAGAGAGGAGAGAGAAGAAGAGAAGATTGAGAGAGTAGAGAGAGAAGATTGAAGAGATAGGGGAGTAGATAATAGATAATATTGAGGATTGAAAGGATAGAGTAGAGTGACAGAGAGGAGACAGAGAGAAGAGAGAGGGAGTGGTACTGGAACACACACACAGCACACATAGATGATAAGAAGAGATAGAGAGGAGAGAGAGATAGAGAGAGAGAGAGAGAGAGAGAGAGAGGAGAGAGAGGGACTACATAGAGAGAAAGGAGACAGGAGAGGATAGAGAGAGAAGAGAGATGAGAGAGAGTATGAGAGAGACAATCTTGCCTTCCATCTTAAGTTGGTTCATTAGAGCACTTACTATATCATGACATTATTTAAAGTGACTATCATGCATTCATTTTTTTGTTATTTGTTTGTTTTTAAGACTGCAACTCCTGTGATTTCTCAAATGAATAATATAATATGGTAGGAAACTGTACAGTAATACAAACTTTTTGTATGAATTTTGTGGTCTGTAGTGTACCTAATATTCACTTATATGTCCTATAAGACCAGTTGTCTTTCAAATTATTCCACACCTTCATTCATGCCTTCTTTCTTTCCGCACAGCCAGTTAGTTGGAGATTGTTTCACAATTTTATTTTTTGTAATCAAAGCTGGAATTGACAAAGAACATCATCTCTTTACATAAAATATCTCCTCCATATTCATGTGCATAACACCACTTCAGCAATCTCTATAAGCACTTTGGGATCCACAGTCATAAGATAGTTCTTTCAAGTTCTTTTGAGTGAACAAGCAACAGACAAAATTTATTTATTGTAATTTGTACGCAAGCACACACATCTCTAACACACACACACACACCACCATGCCAAGATATGATAAAGCAATAATTGATGAGGCCAAGCAGAAATATTCACTACACATGTTGTAATAATTCAACTATGTGAATACACTAACCATAGTAACAATACAATCTCGAGTATACAATAACATGAGATTATTTGCACAGATTCAAGGAGCCTACACATACACAAAACCATTATAAACCCTCAGTAATTATTAACAAAAATCCAAGTCACACATTAAAAACCAATAATTAGGATGTGATTGCCATTGGCTTGATCAGTAACAATAATTACAAATAAGTCACAGCATTATTCATTATATATATCACTGGGATGTAGATATAAAGTTAAACCAGAGAGACATGTGAATAACACAAGACAACTATTAATGAGCGAAAAAAAAAAAACTAAAAAATAAATAATATAATTTGACACACACACAACACAAACCTCTCTCTGTGTGTCTCTCTCTCTCGTCTCTCTCTCTCTCTCTCTCTCTCTCTCTCTCTCTCACCCAACCTTCCTCGCTCACTCTCTCTTCTTTCTGATTGTCATACACACAATAATGCAGTGGTATTAATTTTGATCTTTTTGATGACGGGCATAGAAAATAAAAACTGATGTGGGTGACAACAGCACAGAAATCAAAGGAAGTAGTGCACCCCCACCCGCACCCCCCACATGCACCACACACACACAGCTCATAAAAGGGGATAGTGTGTTTCTTTAAGATCACCATGGGTTTCAATAACAATTTTATAAGTTCTATTCCATTTGAAATAGTATGTTAGTCCTTGAAGTTGAACATAAATTAATGTTGCAATGTCACGTGATTGCCAGAGAAGACGGACCTCATGGGTGCAATGTCCTATTCACAAAATAGTCATAACACCAGTCAGAACTGGGTTGGGCCCACGGTTTCCTGCAAGGCATACGGGTTCAATTTGATTGAAATGGTCGGGACCTTTGTGACTGTGTATGGAAGTTTGGGTTCAATGATGTGAAGGTGATCTTGCAAAATGCCTCATGGAGACGCAAATTGTCAATTTGGAGTTTAAGAATCTGCCCAACGCTGGTGTTTTTCAATTTCAGCTTGTACCATTGTAACGGCCATAAGAGGATCTAGGAACTTTCTTCTTCTTTTTCTTGAGGGCCTACGGTCATGAGCTGACCATTCTGGCTCCTTTAAAAAAAAATGGACTGAACACCCAATCCTCCATAAAATCTCCAGAGACTGTTCAGAGCATGTTCTAAGAAGAAGAAGCAGTCTTAACAACCCCGTCAACGTTAAAGTGTTTTTGTGATTTGACTTTGAATAACATACCCACTGATGTTTATCGCCATCTGGCAGTCATATGAATAATTTACATTGTTTTTGTCTTCATTTAACAGCAGACAGCTGAACTATCATTTCTGACATAATAAAACTTATTGGTCTGGTTTATTGACGCCATGATGATCCTTGCAAAGTTCCATATCCCATACTTTTGTAGCAGTATACACACACACACACCCATCACACACACACACACACCAACACACACATAACGACTACCCTGATATAAGGACACTATAGATCCAATTTAAATTGTCCTATTGTGTTCTCCCTTGTCAGGACAAATTGTATATTTAAATTTTAGAACACTGGCATGCTATGCTTTTATTGATTTCTGCAGAGCCCAGGACATTGTCCTTTGTTGTGTCTCAGGCCAGTTTTGTCCTAAAAAAATCATTTTCAACCTCAGTACATGGTACTGCATTTTATGATTAATTATTAGTATTAATACTGACAAATTTATTGTAGTATTAATAATACTATAATGAATACAAGAACATCAAATTCTTTAATGAGCTAATGAATGAGCAAATTTTATAACATAGTAATTGATTTAAAATTGAAGCATGGGCCGCAACTCCCCATTTAAAAACCTCACTGTAACTACTACTATAAAGGCAGAGGTATAGGACCCATGCCCGACAGGGCACAGGGCAGAGCCCTTTCCCGGACCATTCAAGGGGGGGGGGGGGGGGGGGTATAAGACTAAGAGAGAGAAATACATGAGAACAGACAGTTAAAATGAAATAGACCGTTTTGAGTCTGAAAAACTTGTAAAGTTATTACATTGCCTTTGGAAACTTTACCAGATAAAACAACCATGTGCTAGAAACGCCCCAAATTGCTTGTTTTTAGTTTTTTTTGGGACGAATTAAAAAACCCACTAAAGTTCAGTTTCTGGTCAAATTAAAAATACGGAAATCAGTAAAAATGAAAGTAGCACCATGTTGAGGAATGATTGATTGAGTGAATTATTACAAACGAAAAACCTTAATTTCTCTTTTTGAGATTAAGTATACTTGAACTTGAACTCACCATAAAAGCAAAAATAATTATGTAAAAATAGCTTTTAAGACATGTGACACCCCCCCCCCCCCCCCCACCTATTCTCTTGCCTGATGTTTCTTCTTATACCTACCCCACCCCCCCGATTCCCATTCCCCACTCTGCTGTCCCCTCCCTCCTCAAAATCTCCAGTACTGTCCATAATCCCCCCCCCCCTCCACACACACACACACAGGAGACATGTAGCTCACACACTCTGAGACCCAGTGCCAACTGGATCCCAAGCACATACACAACTGTTTGAACAGTCTGAATGGCAGTCCGGCATGAGTCTGGAGGAAAAGGCATGTCGTGTCCCCTCCGCTCCTCAGCCTCTTCATAACTTTCTACGTTCTAGCGCCATGCATTTTTTTGTACGTTCTTGGTTGTCCGTTGTCATCTCACCGACATGATTGTTATTGACGTCTTCTTTTCATCTCGCGTGTTCATGCTTACTTTAACGGAAGAAACTGTGACACAAGCCTCTAGAAATAGACACACATGGCAGGCCCACTTGGCAGTGAAATGCTGTTTTGCATTAATGTGTGATAAAGCACTGTGGAGTGGGTTAGCAAGTATTGCCAGATCCACCTGGCACCTTCCTGTAGTGGTGTGTCAGCATTCTGCGGTTCTGGTCACGTGCGCACCCGAGAATCTCTGCATACGGGAGTTGCCAAAGGTATAGGCTGGATGCTGATCTACTGCTAATTCCTCGGGGGCGGAGATAGCGAACCACAAGACAGTGTCAATGTATGTGCCGAAGAGGTTGTCCACACAGCTAGACTTCTAGAAGAAATCTGCAAGAGGCACTGGTTCTTATTGACAGAGGAAGGCGTCAGACAAATTCCAAAAAAGAGCGGGTGCTGCAGGACTCCTAATTGAGCCGAGTCCGCAAAGAGTCCACAGGTACTTGTAGTCCTGGACGATCTCTCCGGGTCCTGTTGATCAGTTGGGGAAGAGAGCTGGAGAGTTTTCTGAGGTTTACCACAACTCCTCTCTTGCCGACATTCAGAGCGGCAGTTTCCTCCTACACCAGACCCGCATATATCACATGCAGAACTATATGTTGTCTTCGTCACCATGGGTGCCATGCTGCGTGTACCGTCCTCTGGCAGGATTCCAGGCTCCCGACACCCGCAGTCTGCAGCATGCCAATGTACAGGTTAAACAGTCTCAGGCGAAAGAAGCCCCTAAGGGGAAGCACCCATTGTGTGACCGTCTGATCCGCCAGATCTGGGATGCGGCGGAGATGACCACCCTCACGACTTGAGCACTCCTGCTGGCGATACAGTCGCGGCCAGGCACTGCTCAATAAGACAACACAATCAAACATTAGTAGGAATGAGAGAAAATGTATGTTTTTTTCCAGACATTTCCGAATTCAGTTTTTTAACTTGAGTGAAGAAACCATTTTGAGCTATAATGTCAAGAACTGGTACAGCAGAACCTCTTTATGTCCTCCCTATTGGACATCCCTTCCTTGCCCTTCTTTGTAAGTATTAACCCATATGAATATAGGCTCCATTTTTCCCATTAGACGATTTGAAGGACGAAAAATTGTTTTTACGTCCTCTCATCAGGAACAGACACACCTGGGACCTTTGAGATACAAAGGATGGTGGGACCAATACTGGAGCAATGCCTGGGCAGTGCACACCATAAGTCACTATTTTTTTAACAATATAGATAGGTGTAGCATAGTAACCACGCTCGCTAACTCATCTGCTATTGTACGCCACACGTATATATACGGATGCTATATACAATACCATATTATATATGTATTGCCTTTTAGCTGTTTATGATAACCATTGTGAGTGACAGACAGCCATGCAACAGAAATATAGCAATATGCTAATTATTTAATCACATATGTGCCCACTTTCACATTGCCAACCAGGAATATTCAAAATCTTGATCAAGGATGTTCTAACCGGTCCCTTCATGGTTCATATAACAAGTAAAGCTCATGGATGTTGTCAACACACCCATTGACAGTACTGGTTTGCCATACCCCCAAGAGTGGTATTCCTATCTTTCCCTCTTCTTTTATGACTGTTTTCAAATAACATGACTTCTGTCTAGAACAATTTGGGACAGCACAGACAATATGCCTCTTTTGATACAAAAAGCAAGCAGACATTGACCATTCTAGATTTGTGTAAAGCCTTGACACTGTACATCATGACAACCTTCCTCCATAACTTAAAGTTACGGAATTAACAGGCCCCCTCCACTAGTGCCCCTCCTGCTTCCTTACTCAAATTACCATGCATTAGTGTTAGAAGGAACCTCCTCAGAAAAACATCAGTCGAACTCTGGAGTCCCACAAGGTACAGTGCTCGCCCCCTCCTTTTTCTTCTGCCACATCAATGACCTAACCAGAAGGCTTAAATCGAACTCAAAAATCAGATTATTTGCTGTTGACTGCCTCTATGGAACTTATAACTTACGGACCATCGACCCTGCAAGAGATCTGGCAACGCTTGAGACTCTGGGCTAATACTTGGGCATGCCTTCACGCTTTCAAGTGCTACATTCTATCTTTACGCAACAAATCCAGCTTCGTTTTATCAACTAAACACCCTTCCTCCGCATGTTCCATACAAATCCATACCTGGGCATCTACTATCTGAGGACCTAAAATGGGGAACTACATATTTTCAGACACTTACAAAGAAGCAAGCTGCACCCTAGCTTTCCTCTGATGAATCTCTCGCTGCCTACCACAGTGTAAAAACATGCATATTTAGCTCTAGTCAGACCGTTGCTAGAATGATGGTGGCAGTTGTGTAGGGACCCTATCTACAGACGACATTGACAGTTATACACAAAATGCTGCCCGCTCATCCCTGCGACTATAAGTTAGTCCACAACGCTGCAGTATTAATCAACTTCTTGAAAAATGAACTTCCTCCTTCAGCAAAGGCGCCACCACCTCGCCTGACCAGCTCACAGAGTGATTGAGAGGTTGCTACCGGTGCTTTACCCCTTAAGAACTTCATCACTTATCACAAATTGCGCAGACTGATAATCCTGACTTCCTTACTCTTTCGAACCCAAGCAGATATACAGGAAGTTAGAAACAAAAACACAGCATAAATTCCCTCCCCATACACTGTACCAGTTCAAAAACTCTTTCTTTGTTGGACACCACAGAGTGGAAGCCATTAGCACAGCCCGAAGCCAACTCTGTTGCGGCCTAATATACCAAAATTAAGCCGGAAGACAGCGTACATTTTGCTTTGTAGTCCCTCTTGACACACTCCATAATGTGGATCCATACACCCGCAGTGAAATAGGCAAGTTGAAGGCATCCATAGAACAAGAAGAGCAGCATATTTATAAAGAGATACTACCATCGGCCGCAACCCAGTGTGTGTCACCATCGGAGTGCTTGGCGTCAAAGATCTGCAGGAAGAAGTAAACAACATCTCTCTCTCTGTCTCTCTCTCCCCCCTCCCCCCCCACACATGAATAAACCACACATGTGAGCTGTTTACTCACATTTCACTGTCAGTAATCCTAAGCTTCCAATCAGTAATCTGAGACATCTGTCATTAATCATCAGAATACAATGATATGACTGCTTATGGTATTGTTGAGCTTACTCTGGGACTGCCCTTGAGAAATAGTACTTAGCACCCCACTCCCATGACTCCTTCATTTCGGTAATTAAGGGTCAGATGCTGATGAGAAGTCCCAGTAAGCATTATGAATGCTAAAAGAATTTTTGTAGTGCTCCCTGGGCCCCTGCACATTCTTTTAGAGGGTCCCTTTAGAATTTTAGTGCTTCATAGACCCCCAAATGTGTGTCCCCTGGGAGCCCTGGTGTGTGTGCCCTGTTGTATGAGATACTACTTGGACAATGTGTCTCACATGTGATCCACATGGGAAAAAGTGGCCCACCAGGTGGTGCATAGTGTGTAAGTTGTCTTATCCATCTTCTTCTTCGATCACTCGTTTCCTGTCAATTAGGACACAGATGCATCATGCGTGCTGCTATGCGCCTAGTTACAAGCACAGAGGTGGGGAAAGAGTGGGGGAAAACTATTTATACAGAAGACCTCCCTGGTATCCCCACGGGGGAATTAAACAAAACCTGTAGTTCCGCCCTCAGCGACTCCGGAGCATTCTTTGGCCAGATAAGACCGTCGCAACGCCAAGAGGAATCAGGTGTGACCGCTCTTCAGAGGTGCTTAGTCCTGTGGGCGGCCCACATAATTAGTCCATTCAGCATCCATGTTTATATTTAGTGAAAGAAAGTAAAGTCACAGATTGTCTATTAGTAAAAACCAAAAACAAAAAAACCCCCCCCCCCCCCATAAAAAACATATATGTTTTGGACAATGTGTGTGTGTGGTGGTGGGATTTTTTTATTTTATTTTGATGTTGAATTTGTTTTGTATGGTATGAGATACTATAGTATATTTGGACAATGTGTGTGTTGGAGGAATGTTTGTTATTTTCTTTATTCAGTTTTTGAGAATAACATTTTAGGAGATCACTTTCAACTTTGACAATATGTGTATGTTGGTGGAATTGCTGAAAGTTGTGTACATCTTAGGAAGTTTCTTTAAGAATGTTATTTGTGTGTAAACAGATGGCCTCATGTACCATTAAAGGCCTAAAACATTAATCTGTGACTAGAGTTTAGTCCTCTCACTGTGTGTTGTGTGTGTACGAGGGATAGGAGTCAAATGCGCAATTGAAAGGCGGGTTTTGTGTTGCGCTTGTGTGCCGACCTGCGGGTGTCGCTATTTCTGGCCGTAGCGTTTACTCGGGACGGGCTCTGGAGTGTCGTCTGAACCGGGTACGGTGGCGGTGGATGTGTGTTGTCAAGCACCGGTCCGCGCGTTGACTGCCCCGCGGCGCGGAGGCCGGCACGGGTGATTCTTCGTGCGTTTTT
>JAGGCT020000035.1:6024129-6031629 GCA_017654935.2 Phymorhynchus buccinoides
CAAATCCCTTTTGGCTAAGAGAGTGGGGGAGTATGTACCATGGGCAAGGATCCTCTCACTATAAACAAAATTATAGCCAGCCCACGCGCCGGAATAGCGGCTGTCCAACCCCTTCTCTATCTGGCAGTCATGGTCGGAAACGACGGCCCGGAGCTCGCAAGCGTTTGCGTCCGCTAAGCTGGACATTCTAAATTTTGAAAAAATAAAGGATATTAGCTGATACGTGTGTTCTTTTTTTTTGTCGTTGCTTATTAAAGTTGTAAAAATTGGAATGTGTGTTGGATATCTGCGTATGTTTCTTCTTCTTCTTCCTTCTTCTTGGTTTAAATAATTTTTTTTATTCAGATCAACAGGGCACATATACATCAAAACATCAAGAATCTTCTTCTTCCTTGATCTTCTTGTTGTTCTTCTTCTTCTTCTTCTGTGTTCCTGGGCCATAAGGCCATAATGGGTAAGTGAAGGCCTACATGCTGCATTCAGTCGACACGTTTCGATTTCGGAGGAGCTCAAAGCAGAAAACAGGATTTGAGATATTATTTTTGAGAGAACAAAAAAAGACAGAAGAATGGACCGATAAGTCAGTCAGACAGTAAGTCTTACTGACAGAAAGCAAAGGAAAAGGAAAAGGCGGAGTCAAAGAGGAATGTGGCAGATGAGAGTAAGCTACAAGCCACAGAACTTCCAGGAAGGTGGGAGAGCTATTTGTACAGAAGACCCCCCTGGTAACCCTCACAGGGAGAGACTCGTGGAGGGAGCAGGGTCGTTACAGCTTCCCGGATGCAGGCACGTAGGCATCCACCCTATTGCTGCCGAACCGCTGCCGATGTTTAAAAACCCCCTTTCCTGTCAGTCCCGTGTCTAGCGATGACGTCATAGATGACGTCCACAACAGACTTTCGATGTCGCGACTCTGGAATGCTGGTTTTCGCTTTAAGATTAGCACAGCCAGGCTAGTGAGGCAATAATAGATTGTCTCCAGTAGTCTCCTCGTGGGGATACCGGGGGGGTCTTTTGTATAAATGGTTTCCCCACCTTCTGGAAGTTCTGCTATTTGTAACTTCTTCTAATATGTCACTCTCTTTAACTCTTGCCTTTCTTTTTCCCTTTGCTTTCTGTCATCTAACCCTATCTTTCTGACTTATTTTGCCCCATTCTCCTGCCTTTAAAAAAAAAAAAAACTTCCAAATACCTTTTCTCCTTTGTGCCTCCTCCCGTAATCGGAATGTGTCGGCTGTGCGCAGCAGGGGAGACCAGTGAAAACTGAAGACCGGGCACATTACGTACCATTGGCCCATTATGGCCATATGGCCCTGGGACGCAGAAAGAAGACGAAGGAATGAAGAAGAAAGAAGAAGAAGCATGAAGAAAAGTCTCCGAGTTTTTGACAAATTTGAGTCTAATAATAGGTCTGGGTCTGTATTCACAAATCGAGAAACAGTGCATGTAAGACTTTATATCATCATGATATCTTAGAAGGTCCTCCTAAAGTCCTGGTTAACCCTTTCGCCGCCAGGCATTTTTCAGCCCCCCAAAATACCATTAACTTAATAACTGGGTAGGATTATTTTGTTTCCCAATATTGGAATTCCTCTATAACTTACTTACCTCCTAAAATTAAGAAAATAGGGTCTTTGGATAACAAGCCCTGATTTGATGCCTTTTAGTAACATGAGTGTTAAACCATTGTGGTGCATAAAATGCGACATTGGCGGTGAAAGGGTTTTAAATAGCTACTACTATCTAATATCTTAGAAGTGACTTCTAAGATACCATGATGACAAGTCTCATACATATAGTCTTCTTCTTCTTCTGCGTTCCCGGGACATAAGGCCACAATGTGGTCCGTTTTCCAGTTTTCACTGGTCTCCTCGCTGCATTCAGCCGACACATTCCGATTTCGGAGGAGCTCAAAGGAGAAAACTATATGGAAGATTGGTTTTTTTGGAAGAAGAAAAGAAAAGGAAGGCAGGAGAATGGGCCAAAAAAGTCAGAAAGATAGTAAATGACACAAAGCAAGGAAAAAGGCGGAGTCAAAGAGAGAGACAGGTTAGATGAAGTTACAAGCACAGAACTTCCAGAAGGTGGGCCGGGGGAACTATTCATGCAGAAGACCCCCCGGTATCCCCACGGGTATTTTTGTCTTTTAAAAAAAGAATCGAGAAACATTCAAAGATAAAACGCCGACGGTAATACATGAATGAACACACATACACACACACACACGCACACACACACACACACACACACACACACACGCGCACACACCACACACATACACACACGCACACGCGCGGCGCGCATTACACCCTCACACCACACACACACTCTCTCTCTCTCTCTCTCTCTCTCTCTCTCTCTCTGTTTTATTTTTGCTTAAATGTTTTTTTTTGAAATCCACAAGAACTTGTGTTATTTTCTAGTTTTTGATGGAAATGTTATGTGTGTTTATAACCTAACCCTCTTACCCCCAGCCTCCCTATGATGAACGGGCAGAAGGCCTAGTCATTCAAATTGTTTGAATTTGAATTTGAATCATCTCTCTCTCTCTGGAAAGCAAAAAGAAAATAAATCAGAAAGCAAAGGGAATGTAGGCAGTCAATTATAAAAGGGGCAGATTAGATAAAGTTACGAACAAAAACTTCCAGACGGTGGGGGCACTATTGATGCAACCCTCCACCCACCACACCCCACTCCCGGTATCCCCCACGGGGAGAAACGACTTGTGGAGGGGGCGGGATCGTTAAGCTCCCCGAATGGAGGCACGAGGCATCCCCTCCCACCACGGCCTGAAAACGCAAAGAACAATAACTCTGGAGAAACTCTAAGGGAAACGCAAAGAACGATAACTCTGACCTCGGCGTTTGATCCCCGTTGCTCAGGTTTAGTAAGTAAAGTATTTTAATCAGGAATAAAATTAATGGTTGGAATTGAAAGAACCCCCCTCTCCCTGAACATTTTGTGCTCGGTACTTCTTCTAATCTGTCACTCTCTTTGACTCTGCCTTTTCCCTTTGCTTTACTTGCTGGTCATCTCTACTATCTTTCTGCCTTACTCCTGCCTTTGTTCTGGTAATTCTTTCATAAATTTCTTACAAAGATTTTCTCCAGCTGAACACGAACATTCGCCAGGGCCTAACTACTTTCTTAGTTAGGCGCATAACTGGCAGCATGACGCACCTGCGCTCATTATGAAGGAAACTGTCTGAGCGATCGAAGAAGAGGACGAAGAAAGGAAAACACTTTTCTTTCTTTCTTTTTCAAACAAACAAACAAACTGGATTCCCAAAACAAAATGGGAATTATTTTATTTTCTAAGTCATATTTTCGTAGGGGAAAAGTACATACATAAAACGGTCTGGTTTATTTGAAAATCATGTTTTCGTCACACAAATAGAGCATAAGAAGGGCTCATAGATTTTTGCAAGCAAAACTTCATCCAAACTTCATCTATAATTTCTGCATAAGTGTTTCTCTACTCTCCGCTCTCTCTCCTCGTCTCGCTCTCTCTCTCTCTATCTATCTCTCTTCTCACTCTCTCTCTCTCTCTCACACACACACTCAATCTCTCTCTCTCTCTTTCTCTCTCACCTCTCTCTCTCTCTCTCCCTCTCTCACCAACACACACTCACTTCTCTCATCTTCTCTCTTCTCCGCTCGTCGTTCTCATCCTCTCTCTCTTCTTTCTCCACACACTCACATTCATCTCTCTCTCTCTCCTCTCTCTCTCTCTCTCTCTTTCTCATCACACACTCACATCCTCTCTCTCTCTCTCTCTCGATCTCTCTTTCTCTCTCTCTCTCTCTCTCTCTCTTCGTCCCTCTCTCATCTCTCATCTCTCTCGCCCCCCCCCCTCCTCTTTCACTCAGATGCAAGGGAAGCAACCAGTGAAAACCAGTCCAGCCAGTCATTCTTTCCTTAATTACTACCCTTTTAGTTACTACTCCTACTTCTGACCGGTTTTGAAGGTCGAACTCCGAGGTCAAGTTGACCACGGTTACGAATATTCTATGGGACCCTCCCTGCACCAAAAGACATCACCACACAAAATTTGAAGCGATTCTGTACACTAGGTTCGTGAGTAACAGGGCGAACAAACACAAGGACACACACACGCACAGTTGTTCAAATAATAGGCATTCAGATTTGTAGGTCGATGCTTCGGTTGAAAACCATCCCTAGCTTTCTCATCTCCTCTCTTGGCCTCACTATTTCATTCTTTGATTTAACCCAAAAAAACTTTCTTTCGAGGCATTACCAGTTTGTTCTGTGTTGTATGTTGAAATGTTAATGCTAGTAACATGTTTACAAGGTTTGTGTGGGGAGGGAGAAGAGGCATATGCACCACTCATTGGACATGTGTTGATTTGTTTGTATGTTGTCCTCTCCACCATTGTTGATGTGTACTGTGTGGGTGGAGGGTCATAAAGGCGAACTTGGCACATTCTTTTTATAAGAATGATGCTTTGTTTGTCTCACATTTGACTTCTGACCCACGCACTGCTAGGTGAATGTATCGTAATCAACTTTGGTGGAGGGGAGGTTGAAGTTCATTAGAGAAAGAGAGTAATTACCCATATGTTCAATTTTCGTCATCTGCCTGCGTACTTAGCTAGTTTTTTTACATCACATTTCATAGTGCTTTGATCAATCAATAGTTTAGCTTTTAATTATGTGGCATGAAGGCGAATGATCTGATAAAAACAAAATGGCATAGAACATATCATATATGTAATAAGCCATTTGTGCGTGGTCCAAAAAACTGTCTCTGTGTGTGTGTGTGTAGTGTGTGGTGTGTGTGCGTGCGTGTGTGTGTGTGTCCTAAACAACGAAACTGCGGCCTTATAACGAGTCCGATCTGCGTTTTGACAGGACCCGAATCGCTTCATATTTGCTGTGAGCCCTGACGGGGCGAGGGCAACGGCAACCGAGGCAGCACCCGTGGTGCGATCTTAGCTGTTGTTGAGTTCGGGCATAGAGTGGCGTCGAACACGACGCTAATCTGCCTGCACACCCCCTCTTCGTTGCGCCGTATCTTTCAGTAATTTTGAGGCGAGGAAGATCACCATAAAAGGGAAAGATAAGATAAGTAGTGAATAAGTTAGAAGGAAAGAGATCTGACGGTAGGAGTGATACGTGGTGACTATCCTGTGTCCTCATACCCGAAGCGAATCGATGCATAATCTACGACAGCAGTGCTATATCGAACTTCCGGAACTGTTTTTACACCGAACGTCGCTTCAAATTTGCTTTTCTCCGGCGTTACCAGTAACTGTGGCGTTATACGCGTTACTAGGGCGTTACCAGAGACTCGAGCGTATGCGCTAGTATCAATAACAATCTGAGATAAAAGAAAATACCATCAAAATTCTATAACACAAACAGGAGGTGGGGACAGGGCTGTGTGTGTTGTAGTGTGTGTGTGTGTGCATGTGTGTGTGTGTGTGTGTGGATGTGTGGTGTGTTGTGTGTGTTGGTGTGTGTAGCTAAAAGGCTATCTCTAAAGGCATCATAAACACATAACGTGCTATACTAACACCTTTATTGGCACATATGCAACACATTAACACATCCAATGAAGGTACAATTTTCAAACAAACTAATGTTCAGATTGCCGATAAAATAACGGTTATGTTTAAAAGAACATAAAAATGTGCATTACGCTAAAAAACCGAAAAACGCTAAAAAACAAATTATCTCTGCGCGCATTCGTTGCGAGAGACGTAGGCGACAATCAGCAGAGTTGCGTGAATCATATTCACGAAAGCTTTGTGTTGTCACATACCGTATTAAACAAAGACACGACAGGTGGAGACCGTCCTTATTATAAGAGCTTCCAAAATTATCCAAGATGAGGTCTTATAGGCAGGGAAAGGAAGTCTTTATAAGGGAGGTAACTTTCTAGATAATACGTACTAACAGACACCGTCAATGTCTCGGGTAGCTCAGGCTCTTATCGTGGGAGCGTGTGGGTCTTATAATGGGAGGGTCCTCTATAGTTATAAGGGAGGTTGCCACTGTAACCTATAGCAACTAATAACATACAACAACATCATCTATAACTGGCCGAAGAAGTGGGGGAACAAAACCCACAAGATCATGCCATACGAGTGAACAGGGAAAATCAAATATGTATGTCTGCAAAATGAATATTATCAAAACTGTTGAGTCCGTATGCAAACAAAAATATCAGAACATTACGTTTTTTTGTTAGTTCTTTTCGCCTGTCCGCAGTCTATGCTGGGCCGTACAGTGGCGTTTGGGTGCTCGCCAGGCGCAAATGCCACGCTCATTCGAGTGCCCAATTCGCAGCCAACACCTATCCGCACGTTCAGGTCGCAGAATACCGCGGACGCAGTTTTTTTAATTTTATATGTGAAAGGCCTTAGGCATGATATCTAAATGAAGATGGGGGTCAAGGGTTCATTCTCCTTCTGGATACATTGGTGCAGAAGGTGATGGTCGGCCGAGGGTCAAAGATGCCCTTCATCAGTATGCAAATGAGAGGGGAGACTCTAATAACAGAGGCACAAATGAGAATCTGAGCTAATGCTGATGCTAGGAAAACTGCACAGGGTGGGGTGGCCAAAGTTCCATCTCCTTCTGGTCCTGATGCAAGGTGTGCGGCCAGGGGGTTCTGATGCCCTTTCTCAGTGATGTGCATGTATGAGGGAGTTAGGGTGCGTTGAGTGGCAAAATGAAGCGGGGGGGCCAAAGTGGTGCATCTCTTCTTGGTCCTGTGTGCCATGGTCGTTTAGCCTGGTTACTTCGTTTTTACATTCCTTTATGCAACTGAAGGGAGCTATATTGCAAATGAAGGGGGGGGGGGGGGGTCAAAGGTCGGTTATCTTTCCTTTCTGGGGTGGCCGGTGGAGGATGCGGGGGGTGTGGTCGAGCCAGGGTCTTTCCCCCTTGAGGGTTGTCATTCCGGTACTATCCAAATGACATGCGGGGTTCGTAGCAAATGGAAGGGAGCCTATATTATCAGGGGCAATATAATGCGCGGGGGGTGGTCAAATGGTCCTCTGCTTCTGTCGCTGGTTAGGCGTAGATGGGTGTCGACCAGGGTCTTGCCCTTGGTTTCTTTCATCCGTATGCAAATGAAGGGAGCTATATATTTGCAAATGAAGTGGGATTGGTCAAAGGTCCATCTCCTTCTGGTCCTGATGCAGGGTGTCGGTCAGGATCTAGGCCTTGGTTTCTTTCAGTACTATGCAAATGAAAGGTCGTATGCAAATGAAGGGAGCAATATGCAAATCAAGGGTGCTATATTACGCAAATGAAGGGTGGGCAGTCAAAGGTCCATCTCCTTCTGGTCCTGATGCAAGGCGTCGGCCAGGGTCTTGCCCTTGGTTTCTTTCATCCTGTATGCAAATGAAGGGAGCTATATGCAAATGAAGGGAGATATATTATGCAAATGAAGTGGGAAGTCAAAGTTCCATCTCTTTCTGGTCCTGATGCAGGGTGCCGAACAGGGTCTTGCCCTTCACCCGTATGCAAA
>JAGGCT020000035.1:6036629-6040780 GCA_017654935.2 Phymorhynchus buccinoides
AAGCAGACAGCGATGAACAGATCTTTGCTAGCAAAAAGCTACAGCAACTGAGAAGAGACAAAGACAGGCACACATCAGACAGACATAGACCACACAAACAGAGACAGACAGACACTTACAGGAAACACACACGCACTGCACGCAACGGCAGGAGGCAACCAAATAACCGCAGCACGCACTGCTACTTACGCGGCACTTCACTACGACACACACACACAACTATATCCCACACACACAGCAACAAACACACACACACACACCCAACCGACAGAGAAAACCGAGCGTACCTATATGAACTGGTAGGATACAGCTCCACTCCCGTGAAGGTTTGCAAGCAGGCAGCGATGAACAGCTTGCTGCAAATTGGCCACAGCACTGAGAGAGACAGACCTGCACACAAGTGACACACACATACACACCCAGACGACACGACCACACACAACACACACACACACACACATCTATCCGACATGAGCAAACAAATCTTACCCATATAGGACGGTAGGGGATACAGCCTCCACCGTAACGGTTTTGCAAGCATTAGAAAGCTCCCCTCAGTATTATTGAACAGCTTCGCATAGGCAAATAGCTATCAGCAGCATGAGAGGATACTCAGTACAGGCCCCACATCTACATCCTAACATATACACACATGACACATCCATAGACAGAGAGACAAACGTACCTATATGACGGTAGGATACAGCTCCACCGTGAAGGTTTGCATACAACACCATGCGGCACCGATGAACAGCTTGCTGCAAATGGCCACCGCACTGATGATGGCCCCTTTGGACTCCACAGACGCTGAAAATCAAAATGAAAAGTCAGCGTATTGTAGCCATAAATCATTAGAGAGAGATGTAGAGAATTTGCTTTATAATGAAGATGCTTACCCCAATCCGATACATGCCCCCACCTCTTCTATAACTAAAGAGTCGCCTTAAGAATCTCGGCGGTCGTTCCTACATAGTTGGAGAGTGAATTAATCTACATAAAGATGGACAGAGCGGACATAGATATGAGAGAGAGATGTGAAAGTGAATGAATAGAATGAATGAAACCATGCACACTGACACAAAGCAATGAATGAATGACATGAATGTTTTATTTAGGCGTTAAAAGGATAAGCTACCAATAGCTTCGATTACACCTGACCCTCACTCCTAACTCACACATTCATACTATGCATCAATCAAAGAAAATTTGACATATAAATAATCAAGTCAAGAAAATGGAACAAAATATTGGCACATGAAATAATTGAAAAATATATTAAAAATGGGAATTAAAGCAAGCATGGATAATACTTATCAGTGGTGAACTTGAATTGGTAGTTTTTAAATTGAGTACGAAAAAAGGGAAACAATTTTGAGACAATGACAATTTTTCAGAAGAAACCCAATTTTAAGGAAGAACCCCCCCAAAAACAACAATAACAAAAACACATTATAAGATAACATGGGAATATTAGAGAGGGACAGAGAGAGAGAGAGCGAGACCGAAGACCCTCTCGCACCCCCATGCTGATCGACGGATTGAGTGCAGACTGAGGATTGTTTGACAGAGAGGAGCAAGAGAGAGAGAGAGGTATGATAATCCCTACACGAACCTACTCATAAGCCTGATGGGCATAGTAAACGTTTGAAGTAAATAACTCATTAATTAACCACTTACTAATAAACAAGAGTGCCTCTATTAAGAGCTATCGTGATAAGATTTGGCGAAAGGAAAAGACGCTTAGTTATCATTTCTTTAGATAATTCAGGGAGGTCCGATTTCACAGCTTTAAACAACTGATGAGAATGTAAGGGGTATGATTTGTATATATACTGTCCTGGGGCGGTACGGCTCATTGTTAATTTGTTCTTGCGCTTCGAATTGTATGGGACCTTAAATTCGTTAGCTAATCCCCAAGATATTTTTCGCGTGCGATAGCTTATTTTATGTTCTCCCCCCCTGGTACTATACATGTACCTTTGTTTATTAGGCATTTCAAATTAAATGGTAGAATTTTGAGTTCTTTATTGTCATTGGTTTCTAGGGATGACGATGTAAGGAGTATGAGTTTAAGAGAACGTTTTTCTAATCTTTCAACGTTTTTGAGTGTGTTCTTACTAGCTGAATCCTAACATGTTGAAGCATAATCAATATCAGTTTGGATATAGGCATTGTCGCAAAAAAAAGTCGCTACCGAGTATCCGTTGATTTAAAAAGCTGTTTACTTTAATTGAGTATGCAATGAAACATATTTTTTTGAAATGCTTCCCTTCGAGACAGACATCCACCGTCCATCGTTCCTGTTTCGACCATGATAAGTTGTTGTCGATGTAAAGGCCGAGTAATTTGTGTGAGGTAACTCCTTCTAGAGGCTTTTCATACTGGATAGTCGGTGTTCTTAATTGATTTTTTAAGTTTTGCCTCTTTTGTCTTCTTGTGATTAACATGAATTTATAATTTGTTGGGGGGTGTCAAAGCCATATGATTTTAATCTGTCAAGTCAACTAGATTATTAATGTTACTCTCCAATCCAGAACAGATTGAATCAGCATTTTTGCCATTTTTATACACTGTGGTGTCGTCTGCAAAAAGCTCACACGATGAAGTAAAATGAAGGGGGAGGTCATTTATATAAAACTGTGAAGAGTATAGGTCCTAAGACTGAGGCTTGGGGAACTCCATAATTGACTGAATGAAATCGCACGATGTAACTAGTTCAGCCTCCACTGTCTTTTGAGACGGTTTGTCGTCTGTCAGATAGAAAGGACGAAACGAGGGCGATAGAACCTTGGGTTAAACCGTACAATGATAGTTATTTTAATAGAAGGCCATGATCAATAACATCAAAAGCCTTAGCAAAGTCGACGAGAATGGCACCGGTGAGGAGGTCATTGTTAATATTTGAATGCCAACTTTCGGCACCATGAGACGAGAGAGAGAGAGAGAGAGAGGAGAGAGAGAGAGAGAGAGGCGTAGAAGAGGAAAAGAGAGAGAGCAGAGCATCGACTAATATCACCATTGGTGAAAAGTACGTTTAAATATAAACTAGCTGACTAAGTGAGAGCTCTTTGTCAGGGTGTTCCTTCCGCAGAGATGTTTAGACTCGACAGGCTGCTCCATTGAACTCCACTGAGGTGACTCAGCAGCAGTAGCCTAGCCTACAGTCTCTTCTCTGACGGTTGCATCCTGACGGACCAACATAATACATACACCTGAAATATCAGAATAACTTTATCAATAAAGATTATGTTTTATCAACTCTTTTAAAAAGTCAGTTGCATTGATGTTTTTTTTTTCATGCTATAATTACCTGTGCGGCGGCGGATCAGAATCCCGAAGCCGGTGGACTGAAGCCAGCAGAAAGAACAGGCACACGATGTACCGCCATTCCAAAACTGGAAAGGACAAACACGCAGAGAAACACAAAAACATTTTCGGTGAAATAAACAAAGGAAAGGGAACTCTCCGTTAGTTAGTTAGCTCCCCTCTACTACCAAAATGTGCTTACGACACTGTCATTGCCCAGCACAATACGAATAAAGAGTCTAATAGGGAAGGCAAGGGCTAAAGAGAGGACGAACGTGTTGATAGGGCAGACAGATCGACAGACCAGACTGACAGACAGACAGAGAGAGAGAACACACATGTGATAACAGATAAACCACAGACAGACAAACAAGGACGCACGGACACAGAGAGGACAAATAAGCACCACGTGCTCACCGTATGATGAGACAAGAGGTCATGATAGTCAGAGGCGCATCAGCCACAGAGCAGAGAGGACAGACATGTTGACAGAGAGATGACAGACAGGACGGACAGACAGGCAGGCAGACAGGACACACAGAATAGGGCAAGCAGTGAATGCACGTGCTCACCGTATGATGAGAAAAGAGGTCATAAATAGTCAAAAGGACTCCTAGCACAGAGAGAGGACAACATGCTGATAGACAGACAGACAAACAGACAGAAGGACTGTTAGGACAGACAGACAGGACAACGAATGCACGTGCTCACCGTATGATGAGAACAAGAGGCCAGGAATCGTGAGGGGCTCGACCACAGAGAGAAGAACATGTTGAGAACAAGTTGCCTGAGAAGAGCCGACACCCCGAAAATTGATACCGTAGAAACTCATACACAGCGTCAGC
>JAGGCT020000035.1:6041280-6064196 GCA_017654935.2 Phymorhynchus buccinoides
AGTTTCTTGGTGCTTGTAACTTGTAACTTGTAACTTCCTCTAATCTGTACCTCTCTTGACTCTGCCTTTTCCCCTTTGCTTTCTAAATCATCTACTATCTTTCTGACTGTATTGGCCCCATTCTCCTTCTCCTGCCCTTTGCCCATTGCAGTTCGTCGGCGTTGCGTGCGTGGTGTGTGTGTGTGTCAAGTCAAGTCAAAAATGATTACTTTGTGACGATCAAAGATTAAGCTTGAAAAAGCTTTTTACATCCTGTGTCTGTGTGTGTGCGTGTGTCGTTGCCGTGTGCTCGTGTGCACACCTCGTGTGTAAGTAGTCTATATGTGTTCGTGTGTTTTTATTGTGATCTGTGCTCCTCATACAGAGCACTAGCCTAACAGCATGCATTCAGCTTTGTTTTTGAATGTAGTTTCTACCAACACTTTAACAATCTAGTTCTGACAGTATATACAACACAAAAAATTCAAACATAAATCAAGCATGCTGGCGCCGACATTTTATTTCACATTTGCTTCTCAAAGACTGGTTATAATGCTTTTGCAACAAGGAAAAGAATTGAAAACCGACAACACAAAAAACCAACATAAAACATAATCCCAGCAACTACACCGAGACTTTTGCGAGTCAGTCTCTGGCTTGGAACGTCTCGGGATGCCCGCCCTGGGGTCACAAATGATAATTTAAAAAACCCAATACTAACAATGCAACAACATATTCTGCAGCAACCGCAGGAATTTTGTCATCACTTTACCCTTTTCAACCGCCAATGTCGGCATTTTGAATTTATGTCAGCCATCAAATGGTTTAACCACCCATGCAAACTAAAAGGCGTGAGTCAGGGCCTGTTTATCCGAAGACCGTATTTTCTTATTTCGAGAGGTAAGGATAGCCTATGAGTATGTTAATCATGTCCCAACACGGAATTCCCAATATTGCGAATGTTTTTTTTCTCTACTCTCATTATAGCTTAATGGTATTTTTTGGATGAAATTAACTGGCCAAAGGGTTTCTTTATTGGCTTACTGATTTGGATCAGAGATTAGGATAGATTTAGATTGAATAAAGTTAGAATCGACATAAGTTGTGTGTTTTTACATTCTCTTTCATTCGAATTGTGACCTACAGTTTAACCCTTTCACCGCCATGTCGCAGTTAGCACGGCAATGTTTTACCACCCATGTCCTAAAGCATCAAATCAGGGCCCTGTCAATCCGAATACCCTATTTTCCTAATTCTGGGAGGTACAGAGGCGTAATGTTATACACGTCACAGAGGAATTTCCATCTACATAACAACCCCTGTTTTTAACGACCCTCTGTTAAGCCCACCTCTCATTTGACCGATTTGTTGACGGATGCGTTTTACTATGCAAACCACCTCTCTTAAACGACTCCTCTAAAACGCGATTACTACCGCCATTTGTTGTTTTTACGACCGTTGTTGGTCGTCTGCATAGACTTCGAGCAAGGGAAATCACACGTCAGTCCATGAAAGCGGAGTCCTTCCCCTTGTTTGTCGACATATGGGTCGGGGGCGGATGAAAAGCACGAAAACCACTGAACTTTGAACAGAAAACCACTGACTTTGGACGAGAGTGGGGTGATTACAGGATTCGTCGGCGAAGGTGAAACTGTAATATCGATTGCCAAATCCTATGGAGTTGGAAAGACCCAAATCCAGTTTTAATATGTCATTGTATGTGTGCATGAAGAAGAGAGGTATGAACTGTGCTGAACGTTTTCTTTCTACGGCTGCCAGTGAAAACCTCGTCATACGACCCCTCCAATTTACGAACGATTTTTCCGGACATTTTGGAAGTCTTAAAATAGAAAAAAATTAAGAGGTTTCGCAGTATTGCAGATTTTTTTTTTCTCTACCCAGTTAAGTTTTAATGGTATATTTTGGCTGAAAAAGGCTGGCGGCAAAAGGGTTAACTTTATTGGCTATACTGATTTGGATACAGATTAGATAGATTTAGATTTAATTTAAATACAGGTAGGTCTGATACTCGGCAGCGCCAGTTTTCTTTTGTTTTGCTCACAAGACTTTATGGTATAAAAAAACCACATAAATTAAATCGAGGTCCCATAAGCTCACGCATGTTTAAGAACCTATTGGCACAAAGAGCTTTGTAATAGGAATTGTTCGGAAATGATTAAGGGGAGTAGTTTCATGGTGTGTGTGTGGGTGATCTTGCCTAATTCAATCGTCAAACAGGGGAATCACTCTACCATCAGCTCTCGTATCCTTCGACTGGTGTGCTTGAGCTAAACATATAGCACTTAAACACTGTTCGTCTTCTAAAAATGGCTTTATTTTAATTTTTAACGTCACATTTTGCAAGTCGCTTTCCTCCTCGCATCCTGCGGGTTTCAAGCTTCGACGCCATTTTACATGGTTGCCATGTTATTTTGGAACCGAGTACTTGAGTAAGCAACTCTAATTTTCACGAAGTGCTCTCCCCGAGTTTTTTTCCGAAAAATCGTCTATTGGGCATCTCCTTACCCCTTCCCTCTATTTCTCCCTGTTAGGGTCCCTACCAGTGGAACCTCGAAACATCGTCCAATTTGTATAAGGGAGGAATTATCACAGCATTAAAGTGGGATGAGGTTCAAAAAAGAGGAGATATTTTTCGGCCGAGAAATCTCCACACCCATGACTTTCACTACGTCCGTGTTTTGTTGATGGGGTGGGGCACAACGTTCCCAAATTTTTTCCAACCACCTGTTTCCCTACCGTCACATCACCAGTTTGTTCAGCGAAGGAGGGGAATAATCTATTCCGAAAATTTGGTCAGCACAAATATCCTTCCACCCACATTTTCAGCTAACATCGCTACTTTTGTTGAGCGGAGCTACTCATTTCGCCTTCCTTCGCACGATTGAAGCAAGTGAGCAAAAGCGACTTCCGGTTAACCAGTTTGAGAATCGCCAAATACAGACTTGTATATATAAGAATATGTCAAGATCGGTCCTTTACGCGGAATTTTTTTTCTCTTCCGCGGAAGTTTTGAAAAATTTCCGCGGATTTTCTGCCTGAATTATAAATACTTTAGCAAAGAAGGGCAATGTCTCGAGGAAGTAGGTCTTAAGTGGGAGCGAGTCTTATAGGGGGAGTGGGGGGTGGGGGCCTTATAGGGGAGGTTCCACTGAACTTATAAACATGTAAAAAAAAAAGAGAAAAAAAAGAAGAAAATAATTGACACTGCTTAGCATGAATTGCTCTCTCATAAGACAGGAACCACTTGGACCTCCCTTAAGAAAGACCTCCTTGTAAGACTCCCCCCATATACGACCTACTTTCTCTGAGACATTTCTCTTTCTTGTTAATTAATACCATTACCCTCCCTTATAATATTCTCATTTTGGATGATTTTTGAAGGTCTTATCAGGGAGTTCCACTGTACACACAATACTGTTCCTTCTTCTTCTTCCTCCGTGTTCCAGGTCATGCTTTAGATCTCAGAGGCACACTGGGGCGAAGTCTGCTGTCTTCCTCACGCCTTGGTGGTTTCCCCAGCTTCTTCTTGGCCAGGTCTGCCAACGGATGTCGTGGGAGGTGGGACAAATCTTGAAGGATAATGCAATTCCAGCGCCACGGGCACTCACTACTGGTATACATATCAGTAGGCCTCCGTCGGTCCCGAAGACAACCACAATGGGCTTGGTGTCACAGGGCACCCCCATTTGATGGTCTATGAAGTACCAACTTCTAAAGACCCTCTAAAAGAACGTGCACGGAGTCCCTGGGTGCACTAGATAAAAATTATTGTTTAGCATTCGCATGCCACTGGGACCCTCATCCGCATCTAGGACCCTCCAGACTGTACGTGAAGACCCTGGGACCCTTGCTTTGTGCGCCTGCAACATGGATTTTTTGCGCCCTAGATGGGTGCAAGAACACTTTAATTTCACCGCCGAGAACAGCGTCTCTTGTGCCCTGGTCAGGCCCTGTATCTGAGTGGCAGTCCCTACCAGACGGGGCGATGTGGCTGATGCGGGGGTTGCAGCCTGTTCTGGAGTGGATTCCCTACCACAAACCGGTGCAGATGTGCTGCATGAGGGGTTGTCCATCCCTGTTTCTGGCGTGGGCATCCCCTAACCACACAGGTGCAGATGTGGGCTGGATGTGAGGGGTTGCTCAACTACTGGCCGCTTTCGCCTTTCTTCTGGCTCTTTTTCTCCTTCAGCCAGTTTTGGTGGATTTATACACTCGCCGTCATAAAACGACACAGATATAATACAATGTGGCGCCAAAACGCGACACGTGCTGACCTCTGGAGCGGTCGCGCAGAAGACCCGTGTCTCGCTGACGTTGAATCAGCACGCTGGGCTAGCTGGAGACAGCGGCTCCTCCGTTGACCGACACTGCTCTTTCTTCCTGCGTTGGATTGGTGGGCAGCCCGTCCATGTTCTCTTTTTTTTTTTTTTCGCGTCCTGGGACTGGTGGGCCCACGACAGTGAATACGATGTTTTTATGATAAAAGATCAGGGAGCTATGATGTTTGTAGCTGGGGTCCCCGTCAATGTCGCTTTTTTTTTCCTTTTCTCCGTGTCCCTGCTCCGGCTTCCTGGACTGTGGGTCACACATGAAACAGACAGATCGATAATACCATTTGAGCTATTGATGGGGGAATCTTGGCCCGTCAACATCGCTTTTCTCATTGTCCTGGACTGTGGACACACAACAGTGATAAGCTAGTTACAGATATAGATAAGATACACATGGAGCTATGATTGTGGTCTGGGCCATCACGGCGCTTTTCCTTCCCTTCTCGTCGTCCTGGGCCAGTGTGGGGCACCAGGAACCGACGACAGATAGATAGAATACACATGTAAGCCATGGTATGGGTTGTAATCTTGGGCATGTCAACGTCCTTTTCTCACTATCCTGGGACTGTGGACACACAGAACAGAGCAGACAGATAGTAGATACACATGGAGCTATGGTGGTGGATGCTGGGCCCATCAACTGCTTTGCCTTCTCGAGTTTTCCTGGTACAATGTGGGGCACACAGGACCAGACAGACAGATAGATAGAACACATGAGCTTGGGGTGAAGCTGGGCCAGTCCACGTCGCCTTTTCTCACTGTCCTGGACTGTGGCACACACCGTGGATTAAGTATAGTTACAGATTAGATCGATACCATGGCTGTGGTGGGGTTGAAGGCTTGGGGCCCGTCAACGTCGCTTTTTTCATTGTCCTGGGAACTCGTTGGCACACAGGACAGACAGACAAGATAGATAATACATATAAATACAAAATAGATACAGATGGACAACACAACGACATTGGAATTTTATCAGAGAGCTCCTTCATAGACACTTCTTCTTCCTGCGTGAAACTGGGCCCGTCAATTTCACTTTTCTCATTGTCCTGGAACTGTGGATACACACAGTGGTAAATGGATATAGAATAGATAACATAGATAAACTTTTTGTGTTCAAATGTCTTAGAATTGAACATAGAATCCAGAACCATTATGTACTTGGTACTCTTGATCCGATGTTCTAAAGAAAACGCAAAGAGTGTATATTATTTTTTTCTTCTTTTTTTCGGTGAGGCACTGGCTGAAACAAGCCCCGGCAGCTGTTTTCGTTTCGCGACCATGGGGGGTCTAAATCCAGCTGATGCAGTTTGGGTTAGTACCCATCCATGTGTGGTCCTTCTCCAACCTCAACAGGTTCCTTTATTCCAAATGACAATTGAAGGTTTCCCCCAATATATTGGCAAAAAGGCTCCATTCTTTGTCCTTTTGGCATTGTCAAATGCTCTATACACTTTTAAGGGGCCCCTGACTGGGTGAGTTTTTGTTTGCAAGAACATCATTGCGAGATACCGGCCCCAAAACCCCTTTATAGGCTAAGCGATCCAACACTCATTTCGCTCTGGTATTCCCATAAATCACACCGTCAATTGGCGATTCCTCCTCGCGTGTGCTAGAGAACGAAGTCAAATTCTTTCAGTGAAAGAGAAGGCCTAGTATCCTTCTCTTTTCTAATGACCTTCTAATGACCGCCTGAGGTTTAGACCAAATCGTTGCCACAAGTGTCCACATACAAGCCTTTTTATATATTTATTTTTTTAATTTTATACAGTTTTTTACCTCAAAAGGAGTTTCCTCACAATAACAAAGGAACATAGGCTCCAAGTTGTTTTTTTTTACTTACTGTGCCCAATATCCAAAGTAGAAAAAAGCTTCAACCACAATGATGGCCTCCACCCCACACTCCCATCCCAAAAAAATGGCTTCTTTCTTTCTCCGGCATCTCCGCCAAGTAGGAATCGCCGTTTTATGGGGTTTGATCTAGTAGTAAACCTAGCAAATGAGTGTTTCCGAATCCTTGAAAAGGTGACTGTCCCTTTTTTCATGTGATCTCTTCTATGTGTTTTCTCTTCTTGCAAAAACACTCCGCCAGGGGTGCCCTATAGATCTGATAGGCAACGGTCTACACATACTGAGATTTAGTTTCAAAAACTATATTACACATAGAGCTATGGCTGGTTGGAGCTGGGCCCCTCAATTTCTCTTTTTTCATCGTCCTGCGACTGTGGACCGTAGTTGGATGAATAGGGAAATTGATAGATTGATTATGCAATAGGTAGATGCAAGCTTAGCTATGCATTTTTTTACAGAAAGCGTTCTTTCTTGACAGACACTATCTTGTTTAGAGTTGTTGTTTGTGTCGCATGCGTGATGCATAATTTTGACATGAAGTGAGCGTATCAATTCATGCGGTGAAAAATACACTCTTGCTAGAAGAAGAGTTCCATTACTAACCAAACTTCCAAACAGAAGCATTTTTTTCTTTTTGCGATCTTCTTGCTTCAATAGACAGAAAAGTTTATATTAAAAAAACACACACACACACACACTCGACGTCAAACTCTGGGTACCTTGTGTGGGCGGAGGGAGTTATCCTAACCTGCCTGCTCCGTCTTGATGTGGACCTCCCCCAGGGTGGCGCATGGGGTGGAGGGGGACACCCGGTCGTCGTTGGAGTCAGATCTCCGAGACTGCTTCCTTCCTCATTTATCGCGGCAACAAATCGAAAAAAAAAAACCAATAGCACAAATGCCATACCCCGATTATTTTTTTTATGTTCAGGAGCAAAAAAACTGAAAAAATCCACTTACAACATTCAGGAATTGTTCGCATACAAAAATTACGGGGAGTAATTTCATGGTGTATGTGAGTGATCTGCCTAATTCAATCGGACAAACAGCGGGACGTTAATCTACCCATCAGGAGATCCCCAGCTCTCGCCCCGAGTGTTGAACAGACTACACACTTAGATAACAACGTGCGTCATAATTCTTAAAATTTATGTCCTTATATTGTTTATGTCACATTTGCAAGTTCTACCAGTTTGTGGCCGTCCCCCTCATTTTTCCAAAAAAAAAAAGTCTGCAAAGTTGCTGGTTGAAGGTTTTAAGTGGCTGATCGCATCCATGTGTTCAAGCTTCGCCGACATTGTGGCTACGGTTGGACCCGAGGTAAGTCGAGAGGTAATCAACTCTAATTCACCGAAGGGCTCTACCTTTTTTTCCGAAAACTCGTCTATTTCCTGGACATGCAAGAAAATAAGTGGCTTTATTAGTTATTCCCGCACAAGTGGTACCAGTTAACGGGTTGTTGCAACACTCGATCATGTCAGGTGATAGTAACTCTTCATAGTCAAATATTTTCGTTCAATAAAAATGCATTTTTCTTACTTGCGTCCATTTAACGAATCAAAGTTTGGCTCCTAACGAAACTATAGAATCGGGTACGGATAGGAAACATGCTCAAGTCAACGTTGGTTGAAATCGGACACCTCAGGGGCAGTATGGCATGACTAGTGGGGTGGAAAGTTCTCAAGGTGAAATCGGACACCACATGGGGCAGTCTGGCATGAAGGAGACAATGTCCAAGGGAAACTGACACCTCTTGTAGTCTGGCAATGACAGTAAATGTTCCAAGGTGAAATCTGACCCACATGTGCAGTCTCTGCATGAAGGAAAATATTGCCAAGGTGAAATCTGACAACCTCATGTGCAGTCTGGCATGATCAGGGAAAGTTCCAAAGGCAATCTGACACCTTGCTGTGCAGTCTGGCATGACAGGGAATGTTCCAGTGAAATTGACAAAACATGTGCAGTCTGGCATGAAAGGTGAAGTTCCAAGGTGAAACGACACAATGTGCAGTCTGCATTAAGTGGAAGTTCAAAGCGTGAAATCTGCACCACATGGCACAGTCGGCATGACAGGAAAATTCCAAGGTGAAATCTGGGGGGGGGGGGGGGGGGGGAAAAAAAACACCGACACCTCATGCGCGTCTGGCATGACAGGGAATGCTCCAAGGTGAGATCTGAAACTCATGTGCCAGTCTGGCATGACAGGGAATGTTCCAGGTGAACTCTGGACACCTCAATGTTCAGTTCTGGAATGAAGGGAATGTCCAAGGGAATACGACACCTCATGTGCCAGTCTGGCATGAAAAGGAAGTTCCAAGGTGAAATCTGACAATCTAGTGCACAGCAGCATAGTCTGGCATGGACAGGGAATGTTCCAAGGTGAACTTCTGACACCTCATCGTGCAGTCTGGCATGGAAAGGATGTTCCCAAGGGAAATCGAACCTCACTGTGCAGTCTCGGCATGACAGGGAATGTTCCAAGCGTGAAATCGAACCTCATGTGCAGTCTGGCAGACAGGGACTGTTCCTAAGGTGAAACTCTGACACACTCATGTGCAGTCGGCCATGACAGGGAATGTTCCAAGGGGAGATCGGACACCTCATGTGGCAGTCGGCATGACAGGGAATGTTCCAAGGGAGATTCTGACACATCAGTGCAGTCTGGCATGGACAGGGAGGAATGTTCCAAGGTGAGATCTGACACCCCTCATGTGCCCAGTCTGGAGAAGGGAATGTTTCCCAGTGAGATTGACACTCATGTGCAGTTCTGGCATGACAGGGGAATGTTCCAGGTGAAATCTAGACCACACTAATGTGCAGTCTGGCATGAAAGGGAAGTGGCCAAGCTGAAATCTGACACCCTCAGTTGCATGTTCTGGCATGCCAGGGAAGTTCCAGGTGAAATCTGACACCTAGTGCCGTCCTGGCATGACAGGGAATGTTCCAAGGTCGAGATCTGACCACCCCATGGCAGTCTGGCATTGACAGGGGAATGCTACAAGGTGAGATATGACACCTCATGTGCCAGTCTGGCATGACAGAGGAAGTTCCAAGGTGAGATCGACACTATGTGCAGTATGGCATGACAGGAAAGTTCCAAGGTGAATTGACACCTCATGTGCAGTCTGGCATGACATGGGAACTGTCTCCAAGGTGAAATCTGACACAAATGTGACAGTCTGGCATGACAGGGAATGTTCCAAGGTGAAATCTGTCAACCAAATGGGCAGTTGGCAGACAGGGAATGTTACAAGGTGAGGATGAGATCTGACACCTCATGTGCAGTCTTGGGGCAGACCAGGGAAGTTCCAAGGTGAGGGATCTGACACCTCATGTGCAGTTCTGGCCATGACAGGGGGACGGAAAAGGCTCTAATAGAGGTCAGGTTGTTTTGTCGAGGGTGGTTAACATAAAAAAACACTGCATACCAAGTCCCATCCAATGTAAAAAAATTCTTGAGTCATTCCTAACTTGTTTTTAAAGATCATTTGGTATTTGGTATGTGTATTTGGCATTGGTTATTTGGGCATATTGCGTATTAGTATTTGGTATACTTTCGGGCTGCTATCACCTGCAGAGAGCGTCGCCGCAAAACGCCAGCGCACCTGCAAGAACCTTGTTCATATGAATATGCAAATTTCAATTCAATTTATAATTTTTAATTTAGTAATTTGTTCTATAACAGCGCACTTCAAAGCTTTAAGCTTTCATATCCGTCATATTTAGGTATGTGTTGCAGCCGACAGGAAGTTTCCCTGTTTTGAGATAAGTACATATTTTTCGGACTAATAGGCGCACCACCAAATTACATACAAATTGAGATTTTTACTCGCATTTTTTACTAATGATAAAGTTAATTAACTAAGCACAGGGGTCAGTACGGGGGGAAAAAGTATCGCCTGAGTCCAAAAAATATGGTATACAGACAAACCCTATTTTAAGACTTCCAAAGTGTCACCTGAAAAAGTCGGGTAGTAACTTGGAGGGACGTCGTAGACGGAGGTTTTCACGGCAGTCTAGAAAGACAAAAGTTCAGCACAGTTCATACTCTCCTCATGCACACAACAAGACTTATAAACACTGGATTGGGTCTTCCAACTCAATAGGAATGTGCAACAATATTACAGTTCACTTTGCCGACTTCGTTTCACTCACCTTCACTCTCGCCAAGTCAGTGTTTTTCTTTTCAAAGTCAGGGTTTTACGATGCTTTTCCTAGTCTCCGCCATCTTTTCATACAACAAGGGAAGCAACTCCGCTTTTTCAGGCCCTGACGTGGTGTTTCCTTGCTCGAAGTCTATGCACAGACAACAACAACGGTAGTAAAAACAACAAAATGGCGGTCGTAAGTCGCGTTTCAGAGGAAGTCGTCATTAAGAGAGGTCGATTTACATAGTGTTTTAAAAAAAAAAATGCATCAGTGCAACAAATCCTCGTCTAAAATGTAGAGGTAGGCTGCTTAAACAGTAGGGTCGTTTTAAAATAGGGTTGTCGTATTTGATTTTGATTGAGCACTGTCAGCTAACTTGTTTGATGCTGGCGCCCCTCTTGAATTGCTCCCTTCAGTCAGAACATCTGGACCCTCCCACTGCGACTCCGCCTTGGCTGTCACCAAGACAAGGAAAAAAATCATATAAGTAGATCAAATTATTTGAACCCATTACTGACAGGAAAAAATTCTTTTTTTTTCTTAAATTATGAAAAAATATAAAGAGGGCTGGCTGGCACCCCACACAAGAACAAAAAATATAGATTATTTAACCCATTACTCTGCCAGGGAAAAATTTGTCCTTCTTTTTTTCAGTTATAAAAAATAAACAAGACATATTTGACAAGATCTGCAAAGGTCTGGAACTATGTCCTGCATGACTTTTTTAACTCAATGACTCCCAACCATTCGAACCGGTAATCGATCCCAGTTCCTGAGAGATGGGAATTAACTCAGAACGTCATACCAAATATTTTCATTAAAAAAATCAACCAGAATAAAGTCTAACTCAAATTTCATTTCTGAAAAAAGATGGATCATTGAAAAGCCATGATCATATTATTATTCCAAAGCTAACACACAGTCACACAACAAACCATGAATTAGAAAAGAACAAAATCCGTAATGGCGCTCCAAGCATCGCACCGAGTCAATACTGCACACGTCATGTGGAAAAAATTAAAAAAATTAGGGTCACTTCGAAAAATCCGTTCAAAAAGACTAGTGGGTGCTTTCCCTTGCTGTAAGAACCAAAAACGGACAACTGAGAGTCAGGAACAGGAAGAACTAACTAGTATATTGCATTGTGGGTAGGGAGAAGTGAAAGTGAACGTACTAGACCTGGCGTTCAGCGGGCGCAATCGGCGCTTACGGCTGCATGAGTTGACAAAATTCGGTAAAATTTGGTGTCTGTGTCCTAGAGAGGGTTAAAAAAAAAAAAATAGCTCCAGACTTGAACATCAAAAGTTATTAGAATACTCAATGGCTATCCCCATACTGCCAGGACACGGAGTGCTGGCAGGGAGGAGTTAATTTATACCCACACAAAACAAACACAATAAACACAGACAAACACCACACTAATTTCACAAGACAGACACAAGACAAGTGGTGGATCTTGATAAGCATGATGAAGAACAGCATTGGGCATACAACTTTATTTTCTGTGCCATTCATTACGAACGTGAATTTTTGTTTTTTTTTCCAATTATTGTTGAGACAGGTTCCCGAACAAATAATCTAACAGACCCCTTATTGAATCAGTGGTGGTTTAATCTGCTGCTAATTTTCGAAGGACGCTATGCCCGGGTACAAAAATCATTTGTACTTTTTTAATTCATGCTTGTAATAAGTTGAGTAAGTAGGCTATACGTAGAAGGTTGTACTAATGTCGAACTTTGGGGGGTGATTGAGTTTGTTTTGAACTAGCTAAAGTTCCGTGTTGTCATTATTACCAAAAGTCCTACATTACAGTACATTATAGTTGTCGTTACTGCTTGTCAAAGCAATATCAGCCCGTAGTCAAAAGTTGTGGTGGAGTTGACTAATAAGGAGATAACATCAGCAAATGGTTAATCAATAACCTTGTTAAAGACGGGAACTAATACCTGGCCCAAACATATTACAAAAGAGATGAAGTTTTGGTATAACCAGCTTGAAAGTTGAGAATCGGATATAGATAGTTTAAGAAAATTCCAGGAAGTTTCCAAGAGCTTTAGGGCTGGTGCTGTTTCGTCATTATGGCTTTAAAGAAGGCCTGAGCTAGTTTTACCAGGACTTTCAAGTTACTGAAGAACTCATGACGGGCTGGTGTGTGTGCAGTGTGTTCTGGGGGTGTGTGTGTGAAAGGCTGTGGGGTGGCAAGTAGCCCCTGTAGTGATGTGGAGTGTGGTGCTTGTGGGATATGTCCAGTTTTGACCAACAACAACAACACCACGGGGATGTGATCGTGTGTGCAAGTATATGTGTTTTTGTGGTGGTGCACAATTAAAAACATGTGGGTGCGAAGATATCAAAACTATGTGCTGCAAAAATGCACCCATGGAAAAAAAAACAGTCAACTCACTACATTATCCTTTTCTCCACAAACTGCAAAAATTTCATTGTCAACCATAAAAAACCTGAAAAATTTTAACAACAGAATGCACTCTGCACAAAAATAACAGCTGGGTGGGGGTGGGGGTTGTCAGAAGAAAAACAGGAAGAAAGAAACCAAACTTGGCGTTTTAGGGAACCCTTCATTTGGTATTGCACGAAATTTTTTTTTCCCCACTTAATGCCCGCCAGCCTTTTTTTTTTCTTTCCTTTTTCAAAAAATTTGTATCTTAAAGGGGAATTTTCGCCAGGGACAAACACACAAATGAAATAACTTCTTTTCTTTTTTTTTTGCTTGGCACACATACAAAAAAAAAAAAAAAAAAAGCTTTCAAAAACCACATGGGGATTGACCCTCCACACCCCACAACCCCTTATCAAAAAAATGCGCTTTTTCCTTACCCTACCAACGATGGAGGAATCGGCGACGGTTTTTTGGAAGGTTTCCGAATTTATAGGAAAACCCAGAGGCCCAAAAGTGAGTGTTCCGATCCTCTGAAAAGGCTGGGTGTTTTTTTCTGGTGATCTCGACGTGGTCCTTGCAAAAAAACTCCCTCCGTCTTCAGGGTGCACCTGCTAATAGATTCCCTGTTGAATTTTTAGTGGTGTGATTTTTTTTTTAATTGGTTTTGAAAACGATTTTGCCGTAACAACACGCGTTTAGGAATGGTGTTTGTACCAGTGGACATGTCCGGCAAATGTGTTTACAGAATTTCAGCTCCCCTCCGCTGCCGTCCAGGGTGGGGGGAGTGTTGCACCAAATCAGCTTTCCCTTCCAGATTTTTACCTTTTCCGTTTAAAAGGCTGATTGGCCAAAAAACCTCACCTGATGAAAACAGCGGCGGATGACATCAGCTGAAGAGGAACAACATTGATATGCCGGCTTTTGCTCCTAAGTCTGAATTGAAGCTCATTGTTTTTAGATGGTGGTTTGTACATAATCTACATAAGGGGGGGGGACCAGTTAACCCCAATGCCTCGGTTTAGCCAACAACTTCCAGAATATCAATGTTCTATGTATGGCATATTCATATTTATTGTTATGTGTTCTACCTGTATCCACAACAAGGGGGAAAAATTTGAAATGATAACAGGGTACCCTTGACCCTTATGCTTAACCCCCTTGACTGAAACAAAGAGGCAAAATGCTGTCTTCTGTGTCCGATTTCTGCAAAATAATCAATCTCGAATGCCAAAAATCAATTAATTATGAAAAAAAGACGGGTGAAGATGATAGAACGCCAGTTTTCTGGGGCATTAACATGGGGTTTATGGGGGGATATTAGTCTCGTTGACCTATCAATTTAGAGGCAAAACGCCATTATGTCTGTAATACAGGGGGGTACCATTCCACCTCTTTCATTTTCTGAATGACCATTGGTCCCCAGTTGATTGGCTCCATTCCAGGGTCAATTGGTACGGCATGATTTTTTACGTTTGGGTGGGCAAGTCAGAGGGGTTAAAAATTAAAAAATATTTTGAATCACATCAGTTGTATGCGAGCTTTCAGTGTTGTAAAAGCTACGTATGTTTTACTGGATGGCCACATGTTTGGGACCGCAGACGGAGCTGTTTACAGACAGGCTGGGCCCATCGATAAGGGATTGGTATCTGCATATGGCAGCATGATGCATCTGCACCCTTTCATGCCGCCCCCAGACCCAATTTTTCAGTTTTTGTTTTTTATACCCTTTAACTGCCACTTAACTGTGGTAGAGAAAAATGTCAATTTGACTACAGTATTTTGTCTGCAATATTGGGGGGGAATTCCTCCCCTCGGGGGACATGTTCTACAACTTAAGGGGCCCTATTTTCCTTACCTTGTCCAGATTAAGAAAAATATGGTCTTTTGGGATAATAGGACCCTGATTTCAAGGGTTTTAAGTTACATGGGTGTGTTAAAATCCATTGTGGTGGCAAAACAATGCGGGTGACAACTTGGCAGTCGGTGAAAGGGTTAAAAATATGCATACCGTTTTTCTACTATATCTGTTTCTGTTGGTTACAAGCTGACTGGCTGGACCAACAAGCTAGCCCAAGGGAGACAACACAACAGACTATCATCATCATCATCACAGAGCTGCTTACCCCACATTTTCACTAATATCCTTGAAAGTGTTCATCGTGTTGGTAAATCCAATTTTACCCTGTCAGACCGCAAACAAAAGCGCATCTTTATTCACCACAGTTAGTTAACACCGTATGTCACTAAAGTTTGCATCAAATTTTTGGGTCTATTATTCAAAAACAAAAACCATTGTTTTAGTTTTGGCAATCGTAAGGATCAGACCTTATTTTACTTACTTCACAGAAGCACCCCCAATGCTGCAGATGGATTGTTTCTCTACCCAAGTAATTTCAATGGACATTTTGGCTGATTAAATATGGCTGGTGGTGAAAGGGTTAATATACATATTTTCTGTTTCACAAAACAAGATAAGGGGCTAAGATACTACAAAGGGAGATAGATTGGAAAATGCGAAAAACAAAGGAGGCAATACGCGTCCGTCTCAAAACAGCAGTCATGAACAGGGGGGTTACAAGGGGGCTTCCTTTCCTGGGATCTACAACCCTCCTTTGCGATCTGAAAATCGGCGAAAAATCCACGAGAATCAGAGCAGCGAGTGAGACGTGCTCACCCCATTCACTCCGAGGAAGTCCACAGGAGTGGACAGAAACAGTCAGTGAGAAGGGTAAACTTTTGCTTTGTGAAAAAGAAAATATGTATATTAACCAAATTTTCACTATCAGTAATCCCAAGCTTTTAAATCAGTAGCTTGAGGCATCTGTCAGTAATTTCCAGAATGCGAAGAATGTGTGGCTATTTACGCTACCATTGATTTCTTAATGGGACAGTGCAATTAATGTCATCAAATAAAACATTCACTAATAAAGCAACACACAAAAAAAGGTGAAAACTGGTTTTTTCTGACAATGTATTTTGGCTCATATTTGCAGCTCGTGCAGCCTCGGCAATTCAAAGATGTGTATATTTCAAAACAACACCCAAAGAGTGCAGTGTTGGATCGAAAAATTTGCCAAAGGCTATTTGAAAGGAATTGAAATTCTATAATACTTACAGATACACACAAATCCAGACTCAAGACTACAACGATGAAAATAAAAAAGTTTACCCACAAAACTCCACTAAGTAAGGAGCAGCTGGTGATGGACTGAAATGGTGGTGATTGAATTGTCATGATGGGACAACACGAAAAGACAGGGTCTACGTCTTCATCCACAAAACTGCCATATGAGAGAGATGTTTTACCGACCCTATGCATCGTTCGCAACCGTGCCTTCCTCCGTGTGAGCACAAAAAGTGGAGGTCGCAAAAAGCTACGAAACAAGTGGCTCTCACTCCTACTGATCCCCACCCCCCCCCCCAGGGAATACGGGGGTCTTTGCATAAAATAGGTTCATCCACCTTCTGGAAGTCTGTGCTTTAACTTCCGTAATCTGTCACGGCTCTTATGACTTCTGCATTTCCCTCTGTTACTGTCTACTATCTTCTGCCTTTTTTGGTTTTTTTTGTTCTCATCTTCTGGGCCGTATAGGTGGCGTTGCTCCCAACGACTATCTTCTGCCTTACAGGTCCATTCTCCTGCCTTTTTTTCACAAACGCTTCAAAAACATTTCTCCAGCCGAAGTCAGAACTTGCTGTGCGTAACGATTTATTAGTGAAGGCGCATGATCGGCAGGCATGGACGCATCTGCGCTCATAAATTGACAGGAAACTGTCTGAGCGATAGAAGAAGAAGAAGATTCCTACGCTCACCCTCAAACAAGGCCAAGTCTGTGATAATCTGGTTGAGCGTTGCCCTAACTGAGTGTTCCAGGGTGGTTGTGTTTTCTTTGGCGGCCAATCAGGATCCGAAATGGATCAGATTCTACTTGCGGGCGTATGTCGTTTTTTCACCGGAATAACAATAACCTACTACTACTATTACCACTACTGGGCATTTATATTTATAGCGCTCTTTCTCACATGAGCTCAGTGCGCTTCACATTGATAACAAAACATTAAAGGCAAAAAATGAATGAATCATTAGAAAGTAAAATAAACATGAGGATTGACGAAACGTCTTCTCCTCACACATCACAGCTAGAAAGGCACTGCTCGTACCTAGAGAATGGCGGTGTCCGGAAAAGTTAGCCGAGAAGTAACTAATCAAGGGACCACTATCTTTACAGCAGACGGCACTGAGAGTGCCGTTCTAAACGCAGGCCTTCTTTTGATTTCTTCTTTTTTTTTTCAGATCGTCAGCGGAAATGCAGAACTGTTGTTGATGAGGGAATAGAGAAATAGCAGGACTCAAAAACGGATTAATTACGGATAAATTGTAAATGGTAAACAGCTCGTCATCACCACTACACCATCATCACACCACCGCCACCACCATCATCCATCATCATCAGGTACGAGACATGCAGACAACAGCTTCAAAATACAAAACTACTGCACACAAACCACAGCAGAGAATAAGACATCAATGCTTAAATATAAATATCATCATCATCACCAACCAGCATCATCATCAGGGACGAGACATGCACACACAGCTTCAACATACCAACTCCTTGACACACCAACCACCGCCCGAGACAGACATCAATGCACTTTAAATAAATGGGCGGAAAAAAAAAGAAGTTGAGCAACTGCACATATCAACGAAAGACACAGCACAGCATATAACAGAAAACAACAACCAAAAACAAAACGTTTTACCCTGTCACCGCCAGCCATATTTCAGCCACAAAATCCTAAAATCCTTTCACCGCCAGCCATATTTCAGGCCACAACATTCCATTAAGATGTACAGGGGTAGAGAACAAAATCCATACGCAGTAGTGGGATTTCTGTGAAATATATAAAATAAGCCATCTCCTTACTTCCCCAAACTAATACAATAGGGTTTTGGATAATAGACCCCAATTGTTTGCCTTTTAGTGGCATTGGTGTTAAAGCACTGTGGTGCTAAACTGCGACTTTGTCGGTGAAAGGGTTAAACGTACCTGGGTAGAGAACAAAAACCATCTGCATTATGAAAGTCCTCTGTGACGTGTATAACATTAGGCCGATCCTTACCTCCAAAAATTAAGAAAAAAAGGCTCTTTGGATAACAGACCCTGATTTGATGCTTTTTAGTGACATGGGTGTTAAACACTTGTGGTGTATAAAAGTAACATTGGCGGTGAAAGGGTTAATATAATTGTTTGCATACCTTTTACATATGAGATCTATGTATATACGATATTTTAGCATTCCTCTTATCACAACATATATGTCAAGTCAAAGTCAAAGTCAAAAAAACTTTATTATCACGTTAGGTGAAATTACAGCGTGGTCTCGTACAAGCACAATACAATCAAAGAAACACATTTGCATGCAAGAAAAATGGAAACAAAACTAAAAAAAAAAGAATGACAAATCATGCTTCGCAAAAAACATTGAACATAAGTAAGGGTCGATAGAAGCGACTATCAAAACATTAAGAACTGCTACTCTTTCCCACCATTTCTATTATCGCTTTCATTTGTTCACCCCCACCCTACCCCTGACCCCCACCATCCTCCAAGTTCACCCCAAGCTTTCACATATTTTGGGTCCCTTCCCCGTTCCCAACATTTCATGCGCCTCCCTCCTTCTCTCTCTCTCTCGTACACACATCATACACACAGACATAGAGATACATACGGACCCTCACACACACACACGCACCCACGCACGCACACACATACGCACACCGCTCGTCACACACCACATAGACACCCCTACACACACACACACTACTGTACAGGTTGACCAAATTATACCTCTAGGCCTAAGCTAATAATCATAATTCCTCATTATTTGGTCTTAGCATAGATCTTGTTCAGAAGTTCGACTGACTTAGGGACCTCTAGTCTCTTCTCTGAATTCCCTAATAGTTCTACAACGAATAGTGCTGAACTCTCTATCACTCTGGCATATAGTTCATAGCTCCCTCCTCTAGAACGTGACTTGAGATCATCTAGCGATCTCCATGGCTTTTCCAACTACACGTTTTTCATACTCCCTCACAAAACACTCCAAGCTGTCTCTGTTTTCTACCCACGATCTTGCTCCACTCTTCACAATCTTATTCAGAACACCCTTGGAGTTTCTACATTCAAGCCACCGGACACCTGACCCTCAAATGAATGAAAATGTTATAATAGCCTAAAACAACGATAAAAGCTTTGGAGAAGATCTGTGCTAACATTAAAAGATCTGACTCTTTCTCTCAGAGCAGTACATCCTTGTCTGGCATTAGCTTGGAAACATCTCTCAACATGAGAGCTAAAAGTAAATCTCCTTCCCGCTCGCTATCTCTCTACCTCCTATTCATCTACTCCTCTTCGACTTCGTCAACACCTTTTCTTTAATCGAGTACTCATCAGGATCGCTCCTCTAGAGATACCATTTCTGTCTGTCGCTTGTTAACGCTCTGTGGTGTGTGTGTCCTATCCTCCTCTCCCGTGGGGTGTACTCAGTGTGAAGTGTGTGTGTGTGTGTGGAGTGAATCCAATCTCCTAGTGAGTGAGAGTGTGTGTGTCTCTGTGGGTGTGTGTGTCTCTCCTGTGTCTCTGTGAGTGTGTCCTCGAGGTGTGAGCTACTCCAATCTCCTCACCTGGAGATAAAGTTGTGTCGTGTCTTTGCCGGTTTTTCCATTCCGTTTTCCCCTCACCTCAGTATCCCAACAGAGAAGAGACACACGAGAGCCACGCAGAGATGGGTGCACACACGCACGTGACGACAGACAATATACACACAAACCACTGTCACACACAAGTACACGCAACACACACAACACTCACGAGACAACACTGACACACACAACACACACACGCACACTATGACACACACACACAACACACGGACACACACACACACACGCACACGGAGTTAAAGTTTTCATCACACACTACGCACTGCGCACGCACACACATACGCACACACGCACGAGTCACACACTAGACACACACACACATACTACTGTACAGATTGACCAAATATACCTTATAGGCCTAAGCTAATATATAATTCCTATTTATTTGGTCTTAGCAGAGATCTTGTTCATGAAGTTCGACTGACTTAGCGACAAAACAAGCTGAATTTCTAATTGTTCTACAACGAATAGTGCGGAACCGTCTATCAGATATGGCAATAGTTCATAGCAATGCGACAGAATGTGACATTGATCATTAGCGATCTCCCTGGCTTTTCGAACTGCACGTTTTTCATACAGCAAATACAAGTTGTCTTGTTTGGTCCATTTCTCCTGCCTTTACTTCTATAAAATTCTTAAAAAACAAAAGAAAAAAAAACAGCTTCTTCAAAGCCGAAGTCGGACATGCTGGGCCTGATGAACATACAATATCAGTACATCCGATGCATGCACACAATTAAACAACATTTTTAGTGAACCAAAGAAAACACACACCTCGCAAACCCTAAAGCCCCCCCCCCACCATTCTTTCTTCCTTGTCACAGTGACTTCTCTTCGTTGGTCGCTCAGGCAGTTTCCTGTCACTTATGAGCACAGATGTGTCATGCTGCCGTCATGCGCCTAACTAAAAAATAGTTAGGCCCAGCAAGTCCGAATTCAGCAGGAGGAAATCTTTTTGAAAGCGTTTCTTGAAAAAAGAAAAAAAAAAAGTGCAGGAGAATGGACTGCAGATGTTAGGCAGAAAGACAGTAGATAACAGTCAGTAAAGGGAAAAGGCAGAGTCTCCAAAGAGAGTTACAGATTAGAGGAAGCTACCCCCTCCCCCCCCCCCCCCCCCCCCGTGGGGGATACCGGGGGTGGTCCTTTGTACAAATAGTTTCCCCCACTTTCTGGAAGTTTCTGTGCTTGTAACTTTCTGTAATCTGTCCATTTCTCTTTGACTTTGCCTTTTCCCTTTGCTTACTGTCATCTACTATCTTTCTGATTTTTTGGTCCATTCTCCCGCCTTCTTTTCCCCTATAAATCCTTACCAAAAGATTTCTTCAGCCGAAAGTCGGACATGCTGGGTCTAAACTATTTCTCAGTTAAGCGCATAACGGCAGCATGGACGCATCTATGCTCAATGTGAACAGGAAACAGTCTGAGCGAACAAAGAAGAGAAGAAGAAAGAAAGAAAAGAAGAGGAGAAGCTAACAAGCACAGAATTTCCAGTAGGTGAGGGGAACTATTTATAAAAAAGACCACCACCTCCCGGGTGTCCCCACAGGGGTGGGTCCCAGCTGACTGACCTGCTTGATCTTCTGCAGGTTGTAGGGCGACAGGTGACCAGCTCTTCAGCAGGTGGGACAGCAGGGCCAGGGGCTGACCCCGACTGACCACAGCCCCCCCCGCCCTTGGTCAACGCCGTGGACGAGAAGGCCGAGGAGGAGGGAGGAGGAGAAGGGAGGTAATGGGTGGCGGTGGTGGTGGCATCTCCAGCCCCTCCCGTGGGTGTGCGTGGCCAGGGTGGGGGTGGGGGTGGAGCTGGGAAGAGGGGACGCACGCTGTTCTCGTCTCCCTGCTGGTCAAAGAATACGAATAAAAAAATTTTTTTTAATCAGATTATAGCCATAGGCTCCTTCCCGATGGGGGTGTCACAATGATCGAAACATAACATATGGTTACACATAGATACAAGTGATACATTTTTCCCCCTCTTTTTTTTAAGCATCATATTCTGCAAAAATTTTAGCTATCGCGGGACGTAATCGCTTTAAAGCTTCGTACATAAACAAAGCAGACTTAGCTAATTACTGGTAGATTTTCTATAGAAATAAGTAAAGGTATCTGAAATGAAGGGATTACTTGCAAATATTTAGCCTGAATGTATTTCACCCGCAAATCCGGTAGCATTTGGAAACAAAAGTGTACGTTAATATGAACAACATCCTCTTCAACACAATAATGCTGTCAGAGAGAGAGAGAGAGGAGAGAGGGACGCTGGAGAGGAGAGGGAGAGGGAGGAGAGAGATTGATGAGTTATTATAGAGGGAATAGAGTAAGCAAAACATGGCTTTTTTACATCCCAGCCCTCTGGACAAAATACTATATAAGAGTGAGAGAGAGAGAGAGAGAGCGATGAGAGACGAGAGAGAGAGGACACTGGCACTTGTTAATGTGAAGACTTTTGTCCATAGCATGGAGTTGAAAATGGAAAAACAAAAACATAGTGCACATGTAAACAATGGAAATTTTGGTTTTTATAACCACTTTCCTTTAGCTTGCCCACTCCCTTCCCTCCATCCTCATTATGCGTAAATGAGAGTGATTATGTCCGCTTGTTTAAATAATATGCGTGAAGGGTTACTTGTTTTTAAAGCAAGTTCGGAATCGGAAGAAGATCATTTTACTCTAATTTAAAGAATCGACCTTTTTCTCACTTAAAAACACTGCACCCTTCCATCCTCGCAAACAATACATGTGATGCACATCTTGAAATTTGAAGTACATGAACTGAACTAGTGAACTAAGAGAGACGAGAGAGAGAGAAGAGCGAGCAGGAGAAGAGAGGGGTGAGAGAGAGAGGAGAGAGAGAGAGAGAGAGAGAAAGAGAGAGAGAGAGAGCGGGGGGGGTGAGAGAAAAAGATAGACAGACAGACAGAGACAGGGAGAGAGAAGGGAGAGAGGGAAGAAAGAAAAAGGAGAGAGAGAGAGAGAAAGAGAGAGAGAGGAGGGGGGGGGTGGTGAGGAAAGAGATTAAAGACAGCACATGAGGACAGGGCAGCAGAGAGGGAGCAGCACGTGACCTACCTGTGAATTGTCGGTATTGTTATCACACTCATCACAAGCAATACTTTGTGTTTGTTCTGTCCAGCCTCAGACATTGTTGCTGTGTTAGAGATTGTTGACGGTTTGGGGCCACCACGCCTTTCTCAACTGGCTCAATACGAAACATTCAACACAAAACAAAATATCAGATTATACGGCTCTGACTTGAAAGAAATCAAATCAAAGCGCACACCATACGACAGTTAGACAATAACAGCATAAACAAAAATTTGCAATCACAAAGCGAACCAAAGATGACAAAATAGGTATACAGCAGAAACAGACCCTAAGGCAGAGAGAGAAGGAGGTCAAAGAGGTGGCGCCCCAATGACAGTAGGAACAGTGTGGTTTTGAGGTTAGTTCGAAAGCAGAGAGGG
>JAGGCT020000035.1:6064696-6081776 GCA_017654935.2 Phymorhynchus buccinoides
CATTTTTCACAGAAGAGGGGTTCAAAGTACGACAATCCAGAACACGAGAAGGGGCAGATGGTCACTATAATCTGTCAGCCAACAGTGTCAAAGAAGTCTGTCTCCCCCTCTCTTACCCATTTTTCACAGAAGAAGGGTTAAGTCGGACCATCCAGAAACACGAGAAGGGCAGAGTGGCATATATCTGTCACCAACAGTAAAGAAGTCTGTCTGACCCCCTCTCTTACCATTTTTTTCACAGAAGAAGGGTCAAGTCGACCATCCAGAACACGAGAAGGGGCAGAGTGGTCACTATAATCTGTCACCAACAGCAAAGAAGTAATAAGTAATGTAACCATAGTGTCCTTGTTTGACTGGAGGCAGGGCTGACTCTCGCGGTTGACTAGGACGGCGCGTGGCTGGTACATTCTCTGGGTCCCATCAGCACCTTGAGTGTTCTATTTCAAACTTTGTCACCTACAGCAAGAAGTAACAAGGAAGTTCCATATGTGTCGTGTGACCGGGAGGACGAAACACAGACTTTCATTCATCATTCATTCAAAGAAGTCTCTCTCTCACTCTACCCATCATTTGACAGAAGAAGGGGTAAAGTTTCGGACCATCCAGAAACCCCAGAAGGGGCAGAGTGGCACTATAATCGTCACAACAGTCAAAGAAGTCTTCACCCCTCCCTTACCCATGTTTGACAGAAGAGGGGTTAAAGTCGACCATCCAATAACCAGAAGGGGCAGATGTGGTCAGTACAAACTGTCACCAACATTCAAAGAAGTCTCTCTCTCACTCTTACCCATCTTGGACAGAGAAGGGTTAAAGTCGACCAATCCAGTACACCAGAAGAGGCAGAGTGGTCAGTACAAACTGTCACCAAACAGTCAAAGAAGTCTCTCTCCCCATCTCTTACCCAATCTGGACAGAGGGGTAAAGTCGACCATCCAGTACACAGAAAGAGGCAGAGTGGTCAGTACAAAACTGTCACCAACAGTCAAGAGTCTCTCTTCCCCATCTTGGACCGAAGAAGGTTAAGTCGACCATCCCTTACACAGAAGGGAGAGTGGTCAGTACAAAATCACAACAGTCAAAGAAGTCTTCTCCCCCTCTCTGACCCATCTTGACCAGAAGAGGGTAAAGTCGACCATCCAGTACACCAGAAGGGCAGGTGGTCAGTAACAAACTGGCCAATCATCAGTCGCAGCAGCCCGAGGCTCTGGTGGCACTTCGGACCTTCGGCGCACTACAGCAGTTCTTGCATAGATTTGCACAGTTGGGGGAACGGGGACCTTCTGGGTCCACGGCGGGGGTTCTGGCCAAGTGGACAGGCTCACTGCTACTAGCACAATCTGGAATAAACACGTGTATCATAGACGTAGACACGTTTAGTGTATGAATGAAATGCATACAGACTGGCACACATCAAACAGACACACACACCATCACCGCATCACACATCAGTAGACGAATCAGAGAGGAAGATCCAAACAACATCAGTATAATTTTATACAACCAGGGCTCCCAATCAGCCCGCAAAACAAGGGTCCCAGGGACTCATCCACTTACAGGATATAGGGTCCTATCAGAGGCGGGATACCGGTCCCAATGGCATTGTGAATGCTACAAAAATCTTTCTAATGCATCCATGGGTCCCCCTGCACATTCATTTTAGAGGGGTCCTTTAGAATTTTAGTACTTCATGACCCTAAATGGGGGGTCCTTGGAGCCCTGACGCTGAAACAGATCTTGACTAAAACAAGAGAAAGAGAAAGAAAAGAGAGAGTGCGTTTTCATTCCTGTGGGGCAGATGGCGTTTGATATTAGATTTTAAGCAGAGAGGAGAGGACTGATGAAGGGCTAAGTGGTCTAGTCATCAATACACGCGGCTGCCACACATACCACACACAACACGATGATTTTTTTCCACCTCACCATAACCAGGAAGCTTCGGATGGACCATGAAAGGCAATTATGATGATGATGGTGATGACGATCGACGATGCTGCTGTAATGATGATGATGATGATGACGACCCCCCCCCGACCCGACAATGATGCTGCTGCTGACGACGACGACAATAATACTGAATGATGATTAGTCCTTACCATAACCAAAGAGCTAGAGATGACGACAGAAGGTGATGAGATGATGGACGACTATGACGACGACGAGATGATATAAAACGCTGAGATAATGACGACAAGTGATGACGAGATTACTCACTGTACCAGACAGTCGGGATGGTCATGAAAAGCGATGATGACGAAGATAATGATGATAACGACGATATGATGATGATGATTCATTATAGCCCACTCCATCCAACCTTTTAAGTTGGAAGAAAATTCACTTGTGAACTCTGTTCAACTACTTGTGACCGTCTTCAACAATAAAAGCCGCCTCACACTATCCAACCAAGTCGGATGTCAAATCAAAATGCATGTGACCTTTAAGTGCATCTTTCAACAAGTTTCCCCATTTCTTCTGGACAAGAGACAGAGTGAGTAGAAATCAGAACTTATGCAAATGTTGGTCGGGTGAAACCCCTTGCAACTATGTCGGAAGGAATTGGCGACTGCACCATTCACTCCCAGCTCACTCAAGCAGTTGTGGGAAAACAGCCAATGCTCACTGATAGCGTGAAGTCGGCACCAGGAAACAAGCAGACAGAGTTGACAAAGGAACTTCTTTCTCAACTAGTGGGGTTGTGGATGGGTGAGGCGGATGATACCATAACCAGGCCAGCCAGGAATGACTCATTGAGAGGCGAGTGTTACATATGATGTTTGTCAGGGGCAGACAGAGGGGATGCCCCAAAGGAGGAGCGCAGCGCACACCAGGACAAAATAGTGCCCCATCATTCTGGAAGTAAAGGCAGCGGTAACGTCGGCAGGGCCAAGCCCTGGGCGGGAATGGCGGACATGCCCCACGTGACCACCATAAACATGATGGCTGTGTCGCGCAGAGCTGTTGGAACGAGCTGTGGGAAGAAGCGAAACAAATACAGACTATGGACTTCCAGTCCGCAGATGCAAAACCTGGACCCGTATTCACGTTGATATAGTGTGATACTTTTATCATCATGGATGCCTTAAAAGTCCTTTCTAAAGTAGTAGGATTTAATAGGAGCTTCGAAGGAAAGCATGACGATAAGTTCAAACAGTTGGGACCTCTTTATAAGACCCCCCCACCCCCCCCCCCCCCTCCCCCAACCCCCCCCATTCTAAAGACCCCCCAGTTAGACCTACTTGTCGGAGGACATAGCTTCGTTGTAAGTGATCAAATTACCTACCCTTATAATACTTATCACTAGATAAGACCTCATTGGATGACTTTTTAAAGTCTATAATAGAGTTCCACTTAGTAGTAATTAATAAGCCTGCAGAAGGACTTCTTAAATTATCATGATGATAAGTCTCATACTACAGTGGAACCTCCCTAATAAGACCCCGACATTACAAAGATCCCTCCCACTTAAGAACTGTCTACTGGTCCTGAGACATGCCTCCTTGGTAAGTATTACAATTACCCCCCTATACAACTCCTTCCGTTAAGACCACTTTGGATGATTTGTGAATGCTCTATCAGGGAGGTCCATGTTATTCCATGTGAATACAGGCCCTGAATGCCTAAATGTATCTCTTTGGGGAGACAGTCAGAGAACAAACCCCAGTATGAGAGAGAGAGAGGGTGTGGTGTGTGGAGAAACGAAACGAAACGATTTTTAATCTACAGGGTTATGAGATAAGCATGCTTGTTTGTACACTCAAGAAAACTAACAGACCAACAAAGAAGTAATGCAAAACATGATTAACTAACAAGCAATCACAGCAATCCTTCAAACAAACCCATCATCAAAATAAACAAATATATGCAAAATAGCAATGTAAGAGGGGGAAGGAGGTTGAGAAACAGACAGCTACATCAGGAATGTGAAACAAGATGAGAGGGAGAGAGAGAGAGAGAGGAAGAGGGAAGAGAGAGAGAGAGAGAGAGGGAGAGAGAGAGAGAGAGAGAAATCTTTGAAAGGAGAGAGAGAGAGAGAACACATTTTGCAGAGAAATAGAGAGAGAGAGAGAAAATGTATTGTTCATTGCCCCAATCGCCTATGACAAGGGGGTGGGGTGACAATAGGTAAAACCGGAGTAGCAAAATTGTTTCAATATTAATATACTAAAATAATTAAAAAACAATATGAAAGAGAGAGAGAGAGAGACAGAGAGAGAGAGAGAGAGCGTAGAGAGAGAGAGAGAGAGAGAGAGAGAGACACGGAGAAAGAGACAGAGACAGACAGACAGACAGACAGAGAGAGAGCAGTATGTTATCACACAACATTGATCGAGCTGTTTCCGGGGAAAAAGAAAGTACTAGTCTACCATCTCATAAATCAAGCTGGAAAAGAGGAGCCCGGTGACTAAGACTACTACTTTGACATTGACTGTGCGACTCTCTCTCTCTCTCTCTCTATCCTCTCTGCTCTCTCTCTTCTCTCTCTCTGCTATCGTACTCCTCTCTGCTCTCTGCTGCACAATCTATCTTTTATCTGGTGCTACGTGTGTGTGTGTGTGTGTCGTCGTGCGTGTGCGTGGCGTGGTGCATGCCGGGTATGCGTGTATGTGCGTGTGCTTGCCCATGCGTGTTGTGTGCTTTTGTGTAGTGTGCGTGTGCGTGTATGCGTGCGCGCATACCTGCATTGATTGAGATTCTTTTTTTTAAAAATTATCCGTCGCTCCTGTTTCTTACTGTGAACATTTTGTTTTGTTATTTAAGCTGCATCGAAACAGAATGTAAAATGTCGTGCTATGGGTTTGAACCAGAAATGACACAATGCCTAGCTTGTGGTTATAAATAACAGCACCACAATTTTACTATTTATTTCCCAATCATTCGCTCTTGATTTCTGAAATGCAAATCTTTATATACAAAACGATAACGCGTTCACTGAGAGAAGCACTATAACTATAAGCCTGTCGAAAGTGCTTTAAGTATTTCCATGAATGTGTATTATAGGAAACATCCTAAACGTTTTCTTTTTCATCGTTCTTCTTTTTAATGCATTTCTTTATTGACTTTCCCATGCAATTTGGTTAGAGTATTTGAAATTAGTACATCAAAACGGAATATCAATAGATTACACATCAGTGCTTTAATAAGGTTTCATTAAACTAATGATTATCGCGAGGAGACCTGTATGTATTTGACTTTTTCGTGGAAGCAATATAATATAATTTACTGCTACCAAAATTATTGATCTTTTTTTTACGTGGAAACGCATAAAGGAAAAATGAAATATACAATAAAAAAGAAAGGGGGAATAGGCGATTATATACAACACTTCTGTCAAAGCTACCAATAAAATGGAAAACTTAAACTTCACAGAAGGGAGCGTTTTAAATCTTTTGATTTAAAAAAAAATTAGATTGAATAAGCTGCATTCTTACGGTATGCGAAAGAATTCAGATATAACATTTGTATAATCTACATTCTTATGTAATGCTATATAAGTTACATATCATATTGCGTAAGCCAATGTCATACGGAATGCTATATAATTTGAATATTGTAACTTTGCATAAGCTACATTCTTATAAAATATTATATAATTTGAATGTAACTATTGCTTAACCTGTAAGGTTGTAGGGTTGCAGCTGTGGGTTGTAGGGCGATAGAAAACGATCCTATCTCTGAGCCCCCACTTGCAACAAGTTGTAGGTTGCAGCCAATCAGAGCGTCCTTTCGTATCACGTGATTTTTATGTCTCAATGGCGGAGTGAAGCCGTTGGACTGTAACATGCAAACTGATCGAGTTAATTCATAATTTCCCCTGCATTTGGGAACCGGGTGTCCCGATTTAAAAAAAAGTCGGGACAGGTACAAGAGGCCAAAATACAAATAAGCCATGAAATGGGCGGCATCATGAATGATGAATACTTGCACAGCATGTTTTCTTTTTCAATCGATGTAGATCAAAACAGTGTGTAAAAATAGAAATAGGCTAGGCCTACTACTAGTAGGCCCTAGACCTATTTGTCAGTTCGAGTTTTTAGAACAGCTACTCGAAACAGGACTCTCAGTGGAGGGTACTGACCATCGTCATCGTGAATGACGAGTACTTCCTCAGCATGCATGTTTTCTTTTTCAATCGATGTAGATCAAAACAACGTGTAAAGCACATGTAGGCCTATTATTCTTTGTCAGTTCGAGGTTTTAGATGTAGGCCTACTCGAAATCGGACTCTGGTATTGACAATCGTTTTGATATGTACACTATGTTTCTGTCAGCTTTCGCATTTTAGTTTACATTTGAGTAATCAGCATACATTTTAGAACAGTATTTCCGAGCCTACCTGTGGTCAGTTCAGCATAATCTATTACAAGGACGTCGTACCAAAGTTGCAGCGTATGCCGCAAGCTCTGCAATTTTTACTGCAACATGTGGTATAACACTAGTTGTAGAAACTAATAATATTTGTTGCAGCGCGCTGTGCCGAGCCATTACAGCTACATTCTTAAAACGAATGCTTAGTTCCCCCGTATGGATACCGGGGGGTCTTTTTTTTTACAAATAGTTCCTCCCACCTTCTGAAAGTTCTGGGCTTGTAACTTTCCTCTAAATTCTAGTCACTCTCCTTGACTCTGCCTTTTCCATTTGCTTACTGTTATCTGCTATTTTTCTGACTTATTGGTCTATTCTCCTTTGCCTTTTTTCTATAAATTCTTACAAAACTTTCTTCAGCCAAAGTCGGACATGCTGGGACACGCTGGGCCTAATATTCTTATGGAATGATGCATATAATTTGAACATTGCATTAAGTTTGAATCTAGGGTATGCTATACAATTTGGACATTGCACAAGTTACATTCTTATGGTACGCTATAGAATTTGGACATTGCTTCAGTTACATTCTTATGGAATGCTATATAATTTGGACATTGCATAAGTTACATTCTTGTGGAATGCTATATGATTTGGACATTGCATAAGCTACATTCTTATGGAATGCTATACAATTTGGACATTGCATAAGCTACATTCTTATGGTATGCTATACAATTTGGACATTGCATAAGCTACATTCTTATGGAATGCTATACAATTTGGACATTGCATAAGCTACATTCTTATGGAATGCTATACAATTTGGACATTGCATAAGCTACATTCTTATGGAATGCTATACAACTTGGACATTGCATAAGCTACATTCTTATGGAATGCTATACAATTTGGACATTGCATAAGCTACATTCTTATGGAATGCTATACAATTTGGACATTGCATAAGCTACATTCTTATGGTATGCTATACAATTTGGACATTGCATAAGCTACATTCTTATGGAATGCTATACAATTTGGACATTGCATAAGCTACATTCTTATGGTATGCTATACAATTTGGACATTGCATAAGCTACATTCTTATGGTATGCTATACAATTTGGACATTGCATAAGCTACATTCTTATGGAATGCTATACAATTTGGACATTGCATAAGCTACATTCTTATGGTATGCTATACAATTTGGACATTGCATAAGTTACATTCTTATGGTATGCTATACAATTTGGACATTGCATAAGTTACATTCTATGGTATGCTATACAATTTGGACATTGCATAAGTTACATTCTTGTGGTATGCTATACAATTTGAACATTGCATAAGCTGCATTCTTATGGAATGCTATACAATTTGGACATTGCATAAGCTGCATTCTTATGGAATGCTATATAATTTGGACATTGCATAAGCTGCATTCTTGTGGAATGCTATACAATTTGAACATTGCATAAGCTGCATTCTTGTGGAATGCTATATAACTTGAACATTGCATAAGCTGCATTCTTGTGGAATGCTATATAATTTGAACATTGCATAAGCTGCATTCTTGTGGAATGCGATATCATTTGAACATTGCATAAGCTGCAATCTTGTGGAATGCTATGCCCAATTTGAACATTGCATAAGCTGCATTCTTGTGGAATGCTATATAACTTGAACATTGGCATAAGCTGCATTCTTGTGGAACGCTATATAATTTGAAACAATTGCATAAGCTGCATTTCTTGTGGAATGCTCCTATAATTTGAACATTGCATAAGTAACATTCTTATGGAAAAAATTTTTTGGCTAATAATTTGGGGAAAATTTGGATATAGCATTGCATAGAGTTATATCTTGTATGCTGATTGGTCAGATGTATGCACACTTTGACCAAGTGAAAACGTGAGATGCGCGCTTGCCGGATTAGCCAGTTCGCGCCAGGATTCCAGAGGTGCCAGACACAGCCAGGAGTGCTCCGTAGAATATAAGTTATGTGTTTTAGTTATTGTCCCATCCTAAGTTGTTTAAGCTTGTAAAAAGGGTCTAAATTCTATGTCTGTGTGTTTGTGACGTTCTACTCGTCAGAAATCGGGTCAGTGTTTTCATTTCACATTTCAAGAGACTGCTTTATTCATTACCATCGCTTGACTCGCGCTGGGAATCTAAATTGGCCAGTCGGCTCTTCTCAGAAGCCTACTGAACTAATAACCGGTCGACCCTATTCAGCGGTCAATTTCGTGGCTCTACCAGAAGCCATGGATTCTCCAGAGTTCGCGGGAGGGCATTTCCGAACCCATAGCCCTGAAACCCGAGGATATTATGAAAATGGTGCAAGAATTGGGATGCAAATTGGTCAAAGAAATTCGAGGCTCTCGGCAACCTTGTTCATCGCGCCATCTCGGACGGCGCACGCGGGCCCAAGTGACCCAAAGAAAGCGCGCGATTCGCTCATCCGAACCGGACAACACCATTGTTGTCAATGATGAAGAATCGAATCTTGACGATTTAGAAGAGAATCTGGTGAAAACATACAGCACTCAAGAATCACGACATTGAATTACTAGAAAGGATCGCGGCAGAGATCGATTCGGAAGAAGAGAAACTTGGTGAAAAAGTGCTACCAGGACTGGCGAAAATAATTGACGGTCGCTTCAAGGAGAAACTCAAAGCTGCAGACCAAAAGAAGAAATTTGAAATCTACAACAGACCGGAAAACTGCGGCTGCACGCCTCGTTGTGCCAATTGTCAACCCGGGGGAATTTGGAACAAACTTCCAGACGCAGCTGTGAGAACAGATTTGAAGTATCAGCACATTCAGCGCGCGATCATCAAAGCTGCCACTGCCACTGCGCGAGCATGTGACGTCATTCTCTCTACAGACTCGAAACTGAGTGAAAAAATGGCGGGTGCGGTACAGAACTGCACAGATTCTATTGCTCTCTGCGCACATGCGTCTCGCGAGATATCCTTCCGCCGTCGCCATGCTCTTCGACCTCTTCGACCGTATCTCAGCAAACCAAAACTTTGTGACGAATCGGTCCCCATCACGTCACAGCTCTTTGGGGATGATCTAGGTATTTCGCTCAAAGATATCAAAGAATCTGAACAGATAGCAGCGAGCTGTACCCAGCCAGAGAAGCCATACCGACCCCAAGGCGGAAATCAAGCCCACGGCTCTGCACAAAGCGAAAGTGGTTCCAGCCGGGCGTGGCGGTGTTTTTTAAGGGAAAAGTCGGGGGGTTCCCCACTACAAACGGCAGCAGTGGGGGCATCACAAACGTTGGCGAGGCCACTACAAGGGCCAAAACTCCCGCTGGTCTCCCTATCACTAGCTGAAAAGGTGAGAAGCTTGATACGATCTTTTGAGGCTGATGTGGATAGTTTTGTGGCAGGAAGGCTGATGTTTTTTCATCATGAATGGGCAGATTTCGTCTGATTCTGAGATTTTGCAAATGATTCAAGGAGCCAAGATAGAGATAAATGTTTCCTGTTAGAACCCTTAGTAACTTGTCTTCTAACAAAACGCCAGCTGTCATATAACTAGTGAATGCCAGAACATTGACTCAGAAGTCAAAAAAACTCCTTTCAAAGTGTGTCATCTCCCAATGTAGTCACACTGAAGGCCAAGTACTCTCCCCTGTGTTTACTAGAAGCAAGAATGATGGAACACATCGTATGATTCTGAATGTAAGTAGACTCAACTCGGAAGTTTGTTACCACCATTTTAAAATTGAAACACTCAATACAGCTCTGACTCTTATTCATAAGAACTGCTTCATGGCATCAATAGATCTTAAAGATGCCTACTATTCAGTGCCCATTCATGAGGAACACAAAAAATTCTTGAGGTTTGTGTGGAAAGACAAATGTTTCGAATACAATGTACTACCAAACGGCCCCGACTTAGATCTATCGCACGCGACCTCGGTGCGCTTTCACCAAACTGTTGAAACCAGTGTCCGCTCTGCCTCAGAAAGGAGGCGCCCACATATCCAACATATTTATACTAGATGCATTCATTCGCAGGTAGGGGCCTGACAAGAACCAAGCCCTGCATCGCAGACATGTCATTGACAGCTGCCTACTCTTCGTTTCAAAAGCTCGCGGCCCTTCATTGCTGCACCCAACAAAATCAGTCTTTTGGAACCAAGTACAAAAATCCAGCTATCTAAGAGTGTAATAATTGAATCAGTGCCGATATGAAGGCTGAGACTCACCCCCCACCACCCCCCCCTCCGCACCCCCACTGAGAAAGGTAAGACAGCGCTATGCAGAATGATTGCGCAGAAACTTTCTAATGGAGAAATAAATGAAAGATAAGATGAACTGGCACTGCAGTACATTGCGGAAAAAATAGTGACAGGCTTTTCAGGCCAAGTCAAATTTGGCACCACTTCACTACCTTACCGCCAGCCTAGAAAGAGAAAAAACCGCCAGATTTAATAAAAGAGTAGAGGATAAGCATTTTGATCAGTATCATGCCCCCCTCTTAAATCACCAGATTAGCCCCTCATTATGAGCTAACAATAACAACGGGTGGAGCCGCGCGACATTAGGATACTGCAGAAAATGACATTGCCAAAGCACGTGCATCCCGACATTGCTAGGATCACAACAGATGCCTTAAAGTCTTACAGGAATGGGGCTGTCACATGCGAAGGAGACATCATCTCAGGGGACCGGAGATGAATGGGCCCCCCATAAGGGAGGGGAGGGGCGGGGGCAAACCTCCAGTGGTTGGTGGTAACACTGAAACCCGCACTATCTCACATAAATTACTAAGAACTGCCAAAGCTGTGTTGTGTTTGCACTATGAAATGTTTTCAGAGCTACTCAAACAGCTGAGCAATAAGTATAGTCCCAGACTCTAGATTGACAACACCACCGCCCAGTAGAGCTGCTATAAAACATAAATTGGCGCTACAAGCCACTAACTGATGCTTGCAATGCACATTACAGGCGACATTTAGGGCATGGTACCGTGCCTGAACAGGCATCAATCAGAGTGCTGGTTTGTAGTGCTGATCATATTCCGGGTGTTTTGCAACACTGAAGCCCCTGACAAAGAATCCAGACACCCACTCAACCTAGCGACGCAGAATGGAATATTGAGATTGAGGCCAGCCTTATACAGGATGCTTGCCAACACTTGCAGATTGTCTCACCAAGAAATTGACATCTATGTTGCAATCCAGGACTAACCATCAAATGAGAAGAGATTTCGTTTTCTTACAGCACCAGATCCCGAAGCAGATAGCAATTGAATGCATTTTCACTTCTATAGGAAAGAGCTTAATTTACTTATGCTTTTCCCACTTTTCAGCCATCATCTAGCTCGGCGTGCGCACAGAAAATTACAATGCCGGAAAAAGCCACGGGGAATTCCTGGTCTACGTAGTCCATCTCTATATTTCGCCCAACACAACCCTAGGTACCCTGTCGAATACAACGACCCCTCATGTGCAACCGTCCATCATGAGGAAACTATGCTGGGCTCGTTCACAGGCCTTACTTCATCTCTACAAGCCACCCAACAATAGATTCCACCGCCACTATCTTACAGAAACGCCGACTGCGATCGCTGCTCAGTCTGCCCAAAGTCCTACAGCGCCAGACATGTGCATGCAAAGCCACCCAGGATTGACCACAGGATACACCAATCTAGTCTTAAACTCATGGAGGCCTAATACTCAAAAGTCGTACAACACATACATTAATAAATGGTTTGAATTTGTAAGAGAAAATGAAATCACAAACCCTAACTATATGTGCATGTCTCTAATTTCCTCACTAAACTGTACTCAGACGGTGCTAGCTATAGTACGGTTAATCTTGCTAGAAGTGCTATCACTGCGTTTCTAAACCCCAAAGACTCAGACTCTATTGGCAAACATCCTGTTGTTGATAAGCAGTCTTGTGAGTGCGCCCCAGAAAGCGGTTGTTTGTGGTATTCGAAAATAGACCAGGCATCATTAACCAAAATACAGTGCAACATGGGATGTAAAGATCCATTGCGTTCACTCCAAAACACGCTTGAGCAGTCGAGGCAACACTGCCAGAACAATTGACTTTGCAAAGCCAACTCACTTAGCATGATACAGTCTATGCTCCTTGCATTGTTGTCAGGCTCAGAGAGGCGCACTAGAAAATACACCAACTGCACAACATAAGACGATAGTAAAAAATGTACAATACTAAATGTAGTGCGTTATAGTATCAGTTCACCTACTTAATCAATCCAGACCAGGAATGCTCCATAGTCACCCCACTGAGAATAAGAAGCTTAATGCAGAACAAAAAACTCATGCATTGCCTATCATCTAAAACCTCGTAACAATGCACAAGACTGCCCAGAAGTTAATGGGTATAGGCAAACACAGCTTTTCTATCACTTGTGATGAGACCCACACCAGCGGCTGTGTCCGCAGGGCGACACCATTTCCTAGATCCGCGTATTATGCGTAGCTTTAGTCCCGAACACATGCAACATTTCACTCCGCATATCAACTCAAGAAGCCAGCAAGCACCACAGCAATAGATAGCCCAGAGCGCCGTATCAATGGACTGTGGCTCACTCAAGGCCGCGTAGTATTTTTTTGTGTTGGGGATAACCAGCACCTAGACCGTCAAATGCAAGCACTTTCACAGTAGATGCTACTAAACCACAAAACTGTCGGCCAAAAGCCAGCACAGAGAGCGAGAGTGCAAAAGAACAAAGTGAGGTCTTGAATCAAAAGTCTTTGACAGCTTTTGATCTGGCAATAACCTACTTCCGAACATACGATGTTTTGGTTAGGGCCAACGCGTAGAAGCCTATATGCCAAAAAGTCTCGCCTGAGCTACAGTATATTTTTATGCCTTTTATATATCTAAACTGCCATGTGGTCCCGCTGACTCTCGAAAGTCACACGTGTTTCACTTTGCGGCGATCATCAGTGTCGATTAATAACCTGGCTAAGAGCCAAATGCAAGGCATTAGTAGGGGAACGCAGATATAATTATAAAGTTCTAAGCGAGGCTTAACCTGAAGCTCGCAAGATTTAACTGTCCGAATTATATATGAGCTGTGCTAGATAGGACAGGGATAGAGTGTTTACACATACTCCACCCTTCATGAAAATGAAATCCCTCACCCTTAATTAATATTTATCCAGGGGACCACTCGCATGAAGCTAAAGATCTGGCTACATAATCCGGCCTGGCTGCGCCCCGCATCTCACGTTGTCACTTGACGTCATCAGCTTTGCTATATGCAGCTATCTTTGATCCGGGCATCAGCCCACACTCAATATAATTCCTAGCACTTAACATAAACGCACTTGCAGCTAGACCGACCATGCGCTTCTAAACTTTTATAAGTTGCATTCTTATGGGATGCCCCCTATATAATTTTGGGACATTGCATAAGTTACATTACCATATGACGTATGCCCTAATACCAATTTCAGCCGACATTGCCAGTAAGATCTACGTGTGCCCTATGGATTACGCTATAACAATTTGCGACATGACATCAGCTTACATTCTTATGTGAATGCCTCTGAGAATTTCGAAGCATTTTGCTATGCTATAATAAAAAATGTGGGATACCATTCTTCATTGCCACCTAGATGGATTTGGAAGGCTAGTCAACATTGCCCATACGAGCTTTATTCATTCATTATAAATGATTATTGACTTTATGAATGCAAGTTGGGCATAATGCTAGCCATTTGTTTGGGAGGGTAATATATATTAAGGACTCGGCGATTCCATTACAATGCGCCCGTTACGCTTTTATGTAATCGTACTTAGATGGTGGTAAGATAGAGTCGACGTGAAACGCATACGTTATAGGATGGGTTGGTGGTGGGAGTTAGTGCGGGTGGATGGGGGGTAGGGGGGGGAGGCTGCCATGTGTGGTGGGGGGTGGTGGGGGATGATTAGATAGGCCGTTATTTGTACATGGGGTGGGTGTTTTTGTGGGGGGTGGGGTTGGAGGGATGATATAGGTAGGTCATTTTTTTGTGATTAATATATGCATCGCGCGAACACTTACTATACGTGTGTTATGAGGTTATGCAATTATTGCATACACTACACTCTTAGGCAATTGACCATATGAATTGCATATCATATTGCACATTCAACCAAATTCTTACAGAAATGCCTATTATTATTTGAATATAATCAGTGCCACAAGATTTAACTTACTATAAGAATGATATATATATGCCGCGAATATAACATTGAAGAATGTTTACACTGTTTGTAAGGCATGACCCTATACTGCTAACAAGGGATAATATCATTGCATAAGCGCTATTATTCTTTTTTATAGGAAATCATATTTATATCATCTGAATGTAACTTCGCGTCCTAAAGTTATAATACCCTCATTGAAATGATTAATACCATATTGCGACCTATAACATTCGCCCACATAAGCTACTTTTATCTTATAAAATGCCTTACATCATTTGAATTTTATCTAGCCATTGCATAAGCCGCTTACGTTACTTATGCCGTATAGATCACTATAACATGCGCGTTAATATAATTGCAGTAAACCTACTATTTCTTTATAGTCAGTAGTACTTAGCTAGCTACTCAGTTATGTTCAGTTTCAAATCAGCGGGGGCAGTAGTATATATTGTGCCTAAAAAAAAAATCGGCCTTTCTGTATTTTTCCTTTTTTTGTTTGTCGTTTAACGCTTCTTTACTTGATTTGTTTGTATTTCTGTGAATAATTTTAAGTGCTTATAATCACAATGATTAGCGCACCCAAACCTCAAGGCTTAAACTAAGTCTTAATATTCAAATATTTTTTCTGTAATTGAATGCCATTTTTTTCTTTCGAGCTTATCATTTTGTAATCATAAAAAGATATGAATAGCACTCTTGTATCATTATTAGAGGTGCTAGCAGCTCGGGGACAGAAGATTCTTGAAAAAGTCATTAATCTTAAAGATCGCCGCGTTTGTATGTTAGTTGGTAAGATTAATTTGCTAATGTTGAACAAGTCCTTGCCTTAATCAAGAGATAGATAAACACTTTCGTGATTTAAGTTAGTATTAGAACACGTTTCTTAAAAACAAGCATCTCTCATCACTGATTCTCTTAGCTTTTATCCAGCGTCTGCTACTCTATGACGATTAGATAGAATATGCACAAGAGGGGACACTGAATTCAATAATCATCAGCAATTTGTTTATTATTCTTAATTTGCTTGTATGAGCATCTCCTCTGCCAGTCTTCATTCACCCTTGCACGAGAAGGCAAATTAAGAACATTATAATTTTATGCTGTTAGCTAGTCTTCTTGTCTTTACCATAGCTTTACCAAGCTTAGTTGCCTAACGCTCTCTCGACACTTTTTCTATTATTCTCTTTACTGCATCTAAACTTCAGCCCGCATAGGATACCAAACATGATAATATAGCTCGAGTACTCGGCAAATTGTGTCTAAACTAAGCGCTAGTATATTATAAGTGAAGCAACCAAATTAAATCTTTAATGCATAAAAAATTCAAAGATACTTTTTTATATTAGTCACATTATCTGATTTGCGCTTTATTTAACTATCATTCTTGAATAATAAGGTATATTCAATATATATTGAGAGGTTGGAATTATTACAAGGGCCTAATCGCCTAACGTCTATTCTCCTCGCCCGTGCGCTATCTTCAAGTTTGCTTTATATTTATTTGCTTCAGTTTAACATAATCTCTTTGAATTTATGGAGTATATCAAATATTAGAGTTGAATCGAAAGGTATATATTTTCTTCCTCGCATTCTTCATGTTGTTTATATTATTTTAATCATGAAATATTCTTGGTTGGATTGTTCTTACAATATGCAGGAGTTTACACTTCTGGATGTTGAAAAATAGATGTCCAATGTTGTTTTGTGTATGATGCTGTGTTGCTGTATTACATTCTTAATGTAGACAGCTGCCCCAATACAAAGACATATAGCCGCCATCATCAATTATTACAAGTAGCTATGTGCTTTGTAATTGGGAAGCTGTCACATTAGACATGTAATACAGGACAGCAATCGCAGTCATACCCAAAACAACATTCCCATCCCTCGACATTATCTGTACATTGTTTACCCGATTGTTGTCAGTAAGTCACTGTCGGTCGTTTTTTGTTGGGGGTTGGTCCCTGTCCCCTGGTCTCTTTTTTTGACTATCCTTGTTCCTCGGATGGACGAGGTTTCCTCGCAGATCCCTTCTTTCCTTCAACTCTTTCCGGATGAGGCTTGTATTAAGATGCGTCTCTTTGGGGTGTGAGATCGCGGTTTATGAAGATTTTTGTGTTTGCCTATGTTACCTTTGGTTAACATGGGTGCATTCCTACTATGTCCTCCTTCTTCTCCTCAGTTTTCAAGGTAAACCTTTTCCCACAAAAAACCTGGGTTTGTTCCCTCCCGTTGCTCCCAACCAGTCACATTCACTACATCTCCCCTCAGTGATCTCAGACACATTGTTAATTCGGTCTGTCTAGCAAGTGCTAGATCATCTCACTCTCTCTTCTCTTGTCTCTTTGCCACTTCTTTAGTGGTAATATCAATTTTCTTCCTTCTTCTCCTCTCTTATGACTTTCCTCCATTACTCCGATCTGCCACCTTCATATCCACATTATTTCAATGTTTCCTCGATTTTCTTCTCCTGGAAATCTCTGCTCAAGGAGAAAAACGATTCTTGAACTCATGCTTTCAACAACATCAAAATCTCATCCACACATTTGCCATCTTGCGTGTTCCCGCCTTTACTCTC
>JAGGCT020000035.1:6082276-6120435 GCA_017654935.2 Phymorhynchus buccinoides
TGAAACCACCTTAGCTGGTTTATTAACAATAGAAAGCTTCTGGAAGTATAAGAAATGTGTTGTTTTTTTGTGGATTGGCATACACAAACTAAGTAATGCAACGAGAGAAGTGTCCCACTTAGGAATATGTGGTGGTCTGAAAAGGCTTTAAATGGGATAGCAAGGGGGCTAGCTGGCAAGGAGTGCTTACTCAATGCCTTCGCTGGACAGTTCTTGGCCTGCGATTTCTTGGGAAGCAGCACGGCCTTGGATGTTGGGCAGGTACGCCTCCCTGGGCGATGGTGACCCAGGACAAGCAGCTTGTTGAGTCCTCGTCATGACGGATGGCCAGCGGCAGGTGGCGAGGGATGATTCTGGTCTTCTTGTTGTCCGGCAGCGTTGGCTGCCAACTCCAGCACCTCAGCGGCCAGGGTACTCCAGAACAGCCGCCAGGTAAACAGGAGCGCCCGCCACATACAGTTCAGCATTAGTTGCTTAGGAGAAGTCTGGGTTCGACCCACGGGGAACTGGAGTCCAGCGCGGGATGAGCGGGACTTGCTCTTTGCCCTGACTTTGCCACCTTTTCATGTCAGACAGGACGAGAGAGAGTATGTGGTGTTGTGAGGAGACCAATTTTCTTTAAGACGAACACCTTGATGCGAAGCGAGCATTTATGCGACTGCCACCACTGTCTCAGCCTTTTTATGCAAACTCTAATGTTAAACTGTTCGACTGTTAGTCAGCCATCATCTTGCTCTATTTCTTTATTCCACCAGGAAGCACAGGCAGCAAACACAAACCAAATTTCCGTTTTTCTGAGCCAACTTCACACAACGTCAATCGACAGGAGTAGCTCTAGTTTTATCTGTATTGAAAGCGTTTTCAACCGTGAGACCATGCACCCAAAGTGGTTCAAAGGGCGCAAAAAGGCCGGAAAAGCCAAGGACCGTTCGCACAGGCGGCAAAGAAGCGGCAAGAGGAAGAGGATGGAAAAAGCTATGCCATCTACATCTACAAGGTGCTTAAGCAGTCTGACCCTGACACTGGTATCAGCAGCAAGGCCATGTCCAATCATGAACAGAAAAAAACCTTCTGTGAACTAAATTCGAAAGGATCGCCGCCGAACGAGCCCTCCGAGGGGACGGCCCATTACAACAAGCGCTCCACCATTCACCAGCGCGAGATCCAGACGGCTGCTGCGCCCTGCTGCTGCATGGCGAGCGGCCAAGAACGCCGTGAAGCGATCGGGGACCAAGGCGGTCACCAAGTACACCATGCAGGAAAGAAAGCTGAGCTGAAAAAAAACCAGGCTTGCTTGCTGCTTTCAAATCTAGGCCCTTTTCAGGGCCACCCATTTTCCCAAGTGGGGTAACCGATTATCATTGCATTATATTGAACGTAATGTCATAGTTATTGATTACCAAAACTGCACACGCCATTATGCTGTTAAATAAATTCGTATTTCTGACAACTCTACGTAAGCAAGACAACTGCAATTTATGTGACATAACCATCATGCTTGGCATCCACATGTCCAAATCTGTTTTTTCTATAAAAAAAATCTTAGAATAAAAAGCAAGACCTTCGTTCAATACTATGGATTATTTATCTGTTTATGATGTATTTAGTTATGCATAAGATCGTTCAAAATGGAATTTCTACTTTGAGTTTAAATCTGTCCACACCCATCTCTACACCACTCCTCTCCCCACCTCCGTCTTCCCTAACCTGAACCCCGCCCAATCAAACGATGGATCCTCAGCCCAGTGCTTGATAACGGACTGACCTTGTGACGGCATCATTATCTGTTTGCATGTGGGCTGACCACATAGTGTATTATTAGCAGTGCTGATACGGACTGACCCGTTGTGCTGTCGGTCAGTCTGTGCTGCATTGTGTCATCCTTTCTTTTGCGAAGGAAGCTGCACGTTTGCAAGTTATGTGCCTTCGTGTCCCTCTGTATAATCAGTACTCTCTGGGTCTTTTTATGAGTTTTATCCCAGCAGTTTATATCCTATGTTCTCATTCTCATCTCTCCTTGGCTTGTGGGCGTGTAAGTGTGGTGGTGTGTGGCGTTGTGCCTGTGTGCGTCTGTGGTGCGTGTGCGTGTGCTGTGCGTTTGTGCGTGTGCGTGTGCGTGCTGTGCGTGTCGCTCGCACGCGCGATGCGCCGTTATTGAACTACACGAATTACGCCAAATCAAAGTATCCTTTACGATGGTTTTAACGGGGAAAAAAACCCCAAGTTGCACACAAAAAACTGAAGACTCCATTAAAACAAAAACAAAACGAATAGGCCTAATATGTTGTTGTAAGGTTTTGTTACAGCAAGGTGTACTTGTTCAAGAATCAATATTACAAGTAGCAGCACCTACGTAGTCACAAAGTTAGAGAACAAATGGGTTGTACTCAAGAACGTGGAAAAAAATGTGAAACCGTACCCGCATTAAAGGCGGACCCCGACGGATGAAGTTTTGCAAGAAAACACGTCGAGAGGTCAACAGAAAGACCGTCTTTTCAGGATAGAAAAAGTCATTTTGGCTCTGGTTTCCTAGAAATCAAAACCTAAAAAGGCGATTCCTCACTGCGGAAGTTAGAAACCATTTGGATGGGGGGGTGGGAGGTCCACTAAATAAAAGTGGTTGAAGCTTTTTCAATTTGGCAGTGCCAGTAAAAACAAGAAAACCATCGGAGCATATTTTTCTTAGTTGTGAATGAAAACTGTCTTTGGTAAACTGTATATAAAAACATATTTACAAAAAATGAAAAGGCTTTGTTATTGTGACATTTTGTGCAAAACGATTTGGCATAAAAATCAGGAGACCATTAGAAAAGAGCAAGCACGTGGTGTCGTTTGTCTTCACGAAACATCCAACGTCTGGTAGGTCCGACAAGGAAGAACCACGATTTCACTTCTACAAAACCAGAGCAAAGTGAGTGTGCAATCTCTGTAAATGGTGTTTCCTCGTGATCTTGATTTGTTTCTTGCAAAATCTCACCCGTCAGGGTGACACTTTGAAATGAGTCTCATTAGTTTGAATCACTCGCATTGCCAGAACTTAGTTTTGACTGTCAAACAATGCAAAAATCAATCTTGAAATTATAGTATTTATGCACTTGTTGCAGGTTCTGCTAATATTCACATTGTTACTTGCGATGTTAGTTAACCAGTAAACCCAGCAACGAGGTCGTGACCACTCGGGAATCTGGGTGGTCCTGGAAAAAAGGACCTAAAAGTAGGGGGTTGTCTAAGGAGCTAGGCTAAAGCTAGAGCTTAAGAGCGCGATCGCCACGGATACGGCGTGCCAGCTGGATGTCCTTGGGCATGATGGGTCACTACGCTTGGCCCGTGGATGGCACAAAGGTTGTGTCTTCGACAGACCACACAGGTAGCATCCGCTGGCTTCCTGCAGGGCCATGACGGTCTGAGATCTGAAACGCAGAGTCCGTTTTGAAAGTACTGGGCGATCTCGCGGGGACAGGCGCTGGAAGGGTGCTTGACGGATCAACAGCTCGGTGCTCTTCTGGTAGCGACGGATCTCACGCAGGGCAACGGTGCCGGGCTGTAGCGTGGGCTTCTTCCCTCGCGGTGGCAGGAGCGCTATCCCTGGCCGCATGGGTAGCCAGGCTGTTGGCGGGAGCTTTCCTCCAGTAGGACTTGCGAGAGGTTTGCTTGGTACGAGCCATGCTTAAGGAGATTTGTTAGCGTGTAGAGTTGTAGACTGAAACGCGTCGTACTTCTGCGGTGAATACGGCGAGAAAGAGACGAATGAAGCTCAGACTGGTCGTTTCCAACCTTTATAACGCTTACCTTGGCGGGCTTCCAACCAATCAACGGATGAGTCTCAGAAGCGCTGTCCTTTCAGTTATACCATTTCGCGACACGGTGTGCACACAGTTCACCTGTAAAAAAAAAGAAAGAAAGTATATTCACCTTTTGGCAATCTTCAGGTTCCGTTTGCGTTTGGTGTCTGTCTCGCCAACGGCCATACACACGTTGAACAACAACTGGTATCCCATCGATCATGAAGTTAAGCAACGTTGGGCCTGATCAGTATTTTGGGGTGGACTTCACCCGGTTACATCTCTCTGATCATATGTCTGCAAAATTATTTTTCCTAAATAAAAGATCATTGGCCTATATCGCATCGATATAGTCGTGAGATCTTATAATATCATTATGAAATCTTAGAAAGAAGTCCTTCTAAAGTCCTATTAAAGGAGGTGGTCGAGAAACGCATTCTCTTCTCTCTCTTCGGTGTGTGTGTGTGTGTGTGTGTGTGTGTGTGTGTGTGTTGTGTGTGTGTGTGTGTGTGTGTGTGTTTCTCAGTGTCTCTCCTCTCAACTCGTGCACCCACACACGCGCACACGCACGCACGCACGGACACGCACACCACACACACACACACACACACACACACACCAACACACAACACACACACCCACACAACACAACACACACACTCGAAAGAGGGAGACAGCAGACAAGCAGGAAGAGACAGCCAGACCGTCACACATACAGACAAAGGACAGAGCGGGCCCATAGTCCAGAGGGGGAGGACAGGGACACAGAGAAATCCAATTCAGTGTCAGAAACCAAAGACAGAATGACAGTGCAACTAGATTTAGGGACATATAGACACAGACAGATTAGGACAGAGGGACAGAGAGGGGCATAGGAGTCAGGGGTTGGGGAGACAGGGACAACAAGATAAATCAATTAACCAGTGTCAAACCAAAGACAGACTGTCCGGCACAGATAGGGACAACATAAGAGGACAGACAGATAGGACAAGACAGAGACAGAGGAAGGCGTAAAGACCAGACAGGAGAGGGACATAGAGACAGATCCATAGGGGCATAGAGTTAGAGACAGAAAACAACAGAAAAAACAAATCAGTTCAATAGGATCCAGGACAGACAGAGAAGGACTCATAGAGACAGGAAGCCGACCGAGCAGCTGACATAGGAGACAGACAGAAGAGCGAGAGACATAGAGTGAGCAGGTTAGAGAGACAGAACTCAGAAAGAAACGCTAGCTCGTGTTTGTCTCTTATATCACCCCCACCTCCATAGTAGATGAATGGAACCAGTAGGGGGCGATTTTCAACTGGTGCACATGGCAGGCCGCTCATCGTGACAAACAGCAGTTGTGGGCAGCGCACTAGACACGGAAGGCATGGAATGATTGGAGGAAGCGGTTAGTTCTGAGGCAAAGCTCCTGAGGCACCAATTAGACGGACTCTGTCATGTTTCTTCAGGTGTCTCTCTTCAACGCCGCACACACTCACACATACACACCACTACACCGAGTCACACACACACACACACACACACACACACCACACACACACCACACACACACACACACAACACACAGTACAGATACAGTTCACACACACACACCACACACACACACATAACACACACATCACACACACACAACAACCACACACACACACACACACACACAACACACACCACCCACACCACCACACACGGAGGATACCGGCTGAAGAGGGAGACAGACAGGCACGCAGGCAGAAAGACAGGCAGACATTCCAGAACCAAGTAGTGGTCCTGCATGCGTTGATACACACCATTTTATGAGATCACAGAGAGAGGGAGAGACAGACAGACCGTCAAACACAGACAAACGACAGAGCGGGGCATAGTGTCAGGGCGTTGGGAGACAGGGAACAGATAAATCAAATTCATGTGTCAAAACCAGAGACAGACTGAAAGTGACAGATAGGGGACAGACAGAGACAGAGAGGGACATAAGACAGGACAGGCAGGAACATCAGAGACAGACAGGTTTTACAGACAGGGACATAGAGTGAGAGGTCGGGGTACAGAAAACAGAAAAAAAACAAATCAGTGTCAAGCCAGACAGACAGACAGGACAGAGACCATTAATCATATTAGATCTTGCCAATGTAGACTAAGTTTATAGTCTGCTTCAGTTCAAGATTTTCTAGAATACAAAACAGCATCGGATTTGCAATCTTACAGTTATCTCGATTACATACAAAAAAAACAAATGCGAATACTGGCGCCGAACTGAAAAAGGAAGCACACTAACAAAAACTAAGAAATAAAAAAATTGGACCTTGCCCAGTATCGGACACTCGTAGCTGCGACATAACTAGACGGACCTACGAAACACGCATTTAACCTCTTGTGCTAAGGAATCATTCGAGGATAAAGAAACAATTTGTGTATTTAAAACATTTGACAATAATAGATGGAAATCGGTTGTGAGTGCATGAAGCATGTGCGAACTAAAACATTTTGATTCTATTCAAAGCTGACAATCAAAGTAGTTGCTGAAAAAGAAAAGATCGTTCAAAAGCACATGAATAAGCTTTGTAGAAATAATAAAGATTATTCACTTTTTCCAAGTACAGAAAATGATAAACGAAAAAAAAAGGTCAATAAATATTCAAACAACTCATCTGTTGAACCACATCATGAAATTTCAATGAGGTATTTTAAAGTATGTAAATGTAACTGAAATTTGTTTCATTTCACTTGAGTAAATTGGCACGGGCTGCTTACCCTGGTGAAGAATGGGCGTTTTACACTCTCTCTCTTATGATCAAAACGAATGACGCTACAATCCACTCTGTAGCAGCTCCATGGTGACACTAAGACTAACAGTAAATCAACTATTGCAACAGACATGTGTGACCCATTGGGAAAATGTTTGTAGCCCTGAAAAGGCTTTTCGGTTGTTTGACCTCTTAAGTCGAGGCGAGGTTCGGGGCCTAACCACCAAAGCCCGTAGAGTGCGGCCCTGGCGTGAGGGCCGTACACCAGTCCATGGCGGTAACGGTCTTCCTTTGGCGTGCTCGGTGTAAGGGACAGCATCACGGATAACGATTCTCCAAGAAAAACCTTGCGTACGCCACGGTCTCCTCGTAGATGAGCACGAGATGCGCTTGACTCCACCCACGGACGTGCCAGACGACGGATAGCGGGCTTAGGTTGATTACCCTGGATATTGTCACGAAGCACCTTTCGCGTGACGCTTAAGCGCCCCCCCTTTCCCGACCTTTCCTCCTTTACCTCTGCCAGACATTTTTGATGTTGTTACTTTGATTTCTGGCAAGTAGAATGAACATTTTGAAGATGGCGGTATTATAAAAAAAAGCAAAGACGGCCTCCCATGAGGAAAAAGTGTCACGGTTTTGGGTTGTCTTTAAAAAACGTGGTTTAGAGAAGTAAATACCATAAATATTTAGGTAAAAAACTAGTGATGCTGGACGACAACGCATGGAAAATAGGCTATGAGGGTTCCGTAATGATAATAACAATAATAATATAATAATAATAATAAGTAATAATACTAATAATAATAATAATAGTAGTACATTTATATAGGCTTTCCCAAAAATGAGCCAAAGCGCTTTACAATCAATATTACAACAAACACTAGCATTTAAGGACTAACACAAACAGCAAAACGCATATACAATGCAATCTCTCTCTACTCTCTCTCTACTTCTCTCTCTCTCTCTCTCTCTCTCTTCTCTCTCTCTCTCTCTCTCTGCTCTCTCTCTCACCACACACACACACACACACACACACACAAACACACACACACACACACAGCACGCACGCACGCACACGCAAACACACACACACAACACACACACACACACACGACACGCGCATTCACATTTATCAACACTGATCATTATTCATCTTTCATTCAGTAAGCCATAGCAACTGAGTGGCATGGACTGACCACATACCACCAACAACCATACACAAACGTTAGAGGATTACACATACAAAGACACCACGTAGACAGATAAACCCACATGCATACAGACCACACACATACACATGCGTGCACCCCCCCCACATAACCACAAAAACAAGACAACACCACAAGACACATGTATGCCTATGCATGCTCACCCACATAAACAACACACACAAAACACACACACTACACACCACACACAAACACACACACACACCACACACAAAACACACACACACAAACACACACACACACCACACAACACACACACACACACACACCACACACACCACACACACAACACACACACAAACACCACACAAAACACACACACAGGACGTAAAAAAAAGCTTTATCAAGCTTACTCTTTTATCGTCAATAAAAAGAATCATTTTGACTTGACTGACTGACTTGACACACACACCACACACCAAAAACAACGCCACAAAACTCTTTTCTATCGTCCTCACGTGCACACAACGATAGACACGATCAAATATTAGGGTTGCAGCAGGAAAAAAAGATGGGTTTTAAGAGAAGAGTTTGAATGAGGAGACTGAGTTGTGTCGGAGAGGCGAAGGCCCGATAATCCAAAGAGATGGTGCTTGACAGGAAAAAGGAACGTTGCCAGCAGATTGGAGATGTTTGGAGGGAAGGGAAAGGAGAAGAGAATCAGAAGACGAACGTGATGAACTGGGAGCAATGTAGGGAACGAGAACCAGAGTGATATGATTACCTATGGAGGAGAAATGAGACGCGCAGCATTTGGAGCTTGAGATGAGAGTTGATTGGACAGCCAGCAAGAAGTGAGTTACAGTAGTCAAGGCGAGGGACAGAACAAACGCTATACTAGAGTCTTCAGGGGCATATTGAGAGAGGAAACGGCCGGATTGAACTAAATTCTTCGAAGTTCTAGATAGTAACGACTGCAAACATGGAACATGCTGTTTGAAAGGAAAGGGTTTGGGCCAAAGTGGTGACAACATAGATTGCGGACAGATGCTGATAGCTTGATCTCAGTGCCATCAATGTGGATAAAACCTGGGAGAAACCTGAGTTTTATTGTGTGGTAAAGGCTACAAGAATCATCTGTTCTTTTAAGCATTAGTTACAGTTTGTTATAGAACATCAAGTTTTAAAACAGCAGAAATGCACACAACTTAGAAGAATAAACATTTGTCTAACTGACTCAGGTGGCAGAATAAGTCACTAAGCTGATTATTCATCAGAAAAAAACTAATGGCATTTGAAGAGGAATGGCTGGTTCGAGATGGATAGGCAGAGAGGCTTGGGTACAAAGGTAACAAAATAAGGTTAGAGAGCCCTAGGGGATCTGAACCTTGGGGCACACCGCGAACTGAAGAACCTTTGCGAAGAGATAGGAGAAACCATTGGACAACAAACCTGTCTGTGTTGCCGATCAGAGAGAGTAGGAAAGAATAACCGTGGAGCAAGAAACAGCCCCCAGATAGACCAAAAGGATGGACGTTCAGTGAAAGGCTAGAAACTGAGGACAGAGGGCGGGGGTTTTTGTGGTCAATAGTATACAAAAACGCTAGCAGAAAGATCAAGACGAGGGAAAGAGTAAGAGAAACCTTGCTGTTTCCACCATGGCAGTGAGTAGATCCCCCCCCGTTTTCGTTATCGTCTTAGTCCCTTACACCAAAAAAGGTCAAATTTAGAAAACGAAACCCAAAGATACGTTTTATAATTGATTTCTGCCGAACCAGAAAGACGTAACCAAAGAGTGCAAACCTCTGGACAAGATAGCTCCGTTTTTATACCTTGTCAGTATCCTATGAAATATCTTGCTTAAAAAACCTTTTAAAACGCCGAAGCCAATTATCAGTCCAAAACTACTCCATTAAATACCTACCTGGAGTCAGAGAAAAGATTTTCATCTGGTCAGAGAAAAAAGATTTCCATCTCGCAATTATTTGTGATCCCTTTGTGACGTTCCATAATATAGGGCCTATTTCTACCTTCCCAAAATTAAGAAAAACATCAGATAACAGCACCTCATTTGATTGTCCTATTCAGATGAAAAGGTGGTCTCAATTATTGTAGGCTGCCAAGAGGCGAAACAAAAAGGAGTTATAAAGTCTAGAACAAATCCGACATCTGTCCGCGCGCGCGCACCACAGCACACACACACACACTGATGGGGCCAAAAATGCGTGATTTAAATTTCAATGTTGTTTTTGCTAAAGGTAGCTTAAATCAATACAATAGCAAACAAGCATGCTATGCGCTGTACCTACAATTGATATTTACGTGAGTCAGCATCTATTGACTTGATCATGCCATCCTTCAGTAGGACCCAATATGCGTGTTACTCAATGACAAGCCACTGTTATTGATTGGCTAAATGGGCGTGTTTAATAAATGGACTATAGCACTGCATTGATTGTAGTATTGTAGATAAAGTTGCATTTACCGTACTGGAACACAATGCATGAAAAACAAACATGAAAACCACCTTAGGGCCTGGGGTTTTAGTTAACAATTGGAAAGCTTCCTCGGAATAGTATAAGGAAATTTGTGTTGTTTTTATAGCTGGATGGCATTATACACAAACCATAAGGGCTATGGCAACGAGATGACTGTCGCTGCGGTATGTCCCGACTTCAGAATTTATGTGGTCCGGTCCTTGAAAAGGACCTTTAAACGGGATAGCAACAGGCTATGCTGGCAAGGAGGCTTCTCAAAGCCTTTCCCCTCTAGGACGTTCTTGCCCTGCGATTTCTTGGGCCGCAGCACGAGCGCCTGGACGATGAGCAGCACGGCTTCCTTTGGGCGATGGTAACCCCGGACAGGAGCTTGTTGAGCTCCTCGTCGTTGCGGATGGCCAGCTGCAGGTGACGGGTGATGATTCTCGTCTTCTTGTTGTCGCGGGCAGCGTTGCCTGCCAACTCCAGCACCTCAGCGGCCAGGTACTCCAGAACAGCCGCCAGGTAAACAGGAGCGCCCGCACCTACACGTTCAGCATAGTTGCCTTTACGGAGAAGTCTGTGGATTCGACCCACGGGGAACTGGAGTCCAGCGCGGGATGAGCGGGACTTGCTCTTGCCCTTGACTTTGCCACCTTTTCCACGTCCAGACATGACGAGAGAGAGTAGTGGTTGTGAGGAGAACAATTTTCTAAGACGAACACCTTGATGCGAAGCGAGCATTTATGCCTGACTGCACACTGTCTCAGCCTTTTTATGCAAACTCTAATGTTAAACTGTTGACTGTTAGTCAGCCAATCATCTTGCTCTATTTCTACCACCAGGAAGCAAGGCCAGCAACACAAACCAAAAGTTCCGTTTTTCTGAGTCCAACTTCACACAACGTCAATCGACAGAGTAGCTCTAGTTTATCTGTATTGAAAGCGTTCAACCGTGAGACCATGCCACCCAAAGTGAGTTCAAAGGGCGCCAAAAGGGCTGGGGGGGGGGGGGGGACGGGGGGCGGCGGTGGGTGGGGGCGGGAGGGCGGTTTGCGGGGCGGGGGTAGGGTGGGGGTGGCGGGGGGCTTCGGGGGGCTGGGGGGGGCGGGGGGGGGGGCGGGGGGGGGCCCGGAAAAGCCAAGCCGTTCGCACAGTGCCGAAAAGACAGGCAAAGAGGAAGAGGAAGGAAAGCTATGCCATCTACAATCTACAAGGTGCTAAAGCAGGTGCACCCTGACACTGTCTCAGCAGCAAAGGCCCATGTCCAAATTGAACAGCTTCGTGAACGACATCCTTCGAAAGGATGCCGCCGGAAGCCTCGAGACTGGCCCATTACAACAAGCGCTCACCATACCAGCCGCGAGATCAGACGGCTGTGCGCCTGCTGTGGCCTGGCGAGGCTGGCCAAGCACGCCGGGGAGCGAGGGGACCACGGCGGTCACACAAGTACACAGCAGCAAGTAAAGGCCGAGCTGAAAAAAAACCCAGGCTGCTTGCTTTGCTTTCAATCTAGGCCCTTTTCAGGCCACCCATTTTCCCAAGTGGGTGTCACCGAGTTCTCATGGCATTCTATTGACCGTTAAGTCAAGTAGATTACCAAACTGCACACGCATTATGCTTGTTTAAATAAATCGTATTCCTGACAACTCTACGTAAGCAAGACACTGCAATTATGTGACATAACCCTCATGCTTGGCATCCACAGGTCCAAATCTGTTTTCTATAAAAAAAAAATCTAGAATAAAATCCAAGACCTTTTTCGTAATACTATGGATTATCTGTACTGATGTGCATTTAGTATGGCATAAGAGCAGTTTTCAAAATGGAATTTCTACTTGAGTTAAATCTGTTCCAAACCAATATCTACACATCTCCTCCCCACCTCCGTCTTCCCCTAACCTGGGACCGCCCAATCAACCGATGGATCCTCAGACAGTGCTTGATATAGGAATGACCATTGTGACCTGGCATCATTATTCTGTTGATGTGGGATGACCAAATAGTGTTATTATTAGCCAAGTGCTTGATAACGGAGCTGACCAGTTGTGCTGTCGGTCAGTAGTCTGTGCTGCATTGTGTCATCCTTTTTTTTGCGAAGAAGCGCCACGTTGTCAAGTTATGTGCTTCGTGTCCATCTGTATAATCATACATCTGGGTCTTTCATGAGTTTTACCCAGCAGTTTTATCGATCCTAGTTGCCTCATTTCTCATCTTTCACTTGGGTTGATCGGCGGTGTCAAGGTGTGGGTGTGTGTGTGTGTGCGTGTGCGTGTGGCGTGTTGGCGTGCGTTGTGCGCTGTGCGTGTGCGTGTGCGTGCGTGCCGTGCAGGCGCACGGCCGCGCATGCGCGTTCATTTGACTACACGAATACGCAAATCAAAGTAAATTCCTTTAGATGTTTTACGGGGAAAAAACCCCAATTTGCACACAAAAACTGAGATTCCAATTTAAACCAAAACAAAAAACGGAATAGGCCTAATTATTTTTGTTGTATGTTTTGTTACAGCAATTGTTTGTTTCAAGAATCAAAATTACAAAAGTAGCCAGCCCACCTCACGTAGTCACAAAGTTAGAGAACAAAATTGGTTTTACTTCAAGCAACGTGAAAAATGGAAACCGTATACCGCATTAAAGCGCGGACCCTGACGGATGAGTTTTGCAAGAAAACCGTCGAGGCGCACCAGAAAGACAGTCTTTCAAGGATTGGAACAGTCATTTTGCTCGGTTTCCTAGAAATCAAACCCTAAAAAACGGCGATTCCTCCCTGGGAGTTAGAAACCATTTTGGATGGGGCGGGGGAGGCCACTAATAAAAAGTGGTTTGAAGATTTTTCAATTTGGCCGGCAGTAAAAACAAGAAACCATGGAGCTATTTTAGTGGGCAATGAACTGTCTTGCGTATAAACTTTATATAACAAACATATTTACAAAAATGAAACGGCTTTGTATTGGGAACATTTTGTGCAAAACGATTTGCCTAAACCAGGAGACATTAGGAAAATGAGCAACACGTGTGTTGTCTTTCACTCGAAAACACCAACTTCTGTAGGTCCCAAGGAAGAACCACGATTTCACGTCGACAAAACCAGCGCAAAGTGAGTGTTGCAATTCTCTGTAAATGGTGTTTCCTGTGGATCGTGATGTGTCTTGCAAAATCTCACCCGTCACGGGTGCCACTTGAATGAGTCGCATTTTCGGTATTTGAATCACTCGCCATGCCAGAAAACTAGTTTTGCTTCAAACAAGGCAAAAAATCAATCTGAATTATTAGTTATGCACTTGTTGCATGTTTGCTAATATTCACATTGTAATTGCGATGTGTAACAGTAACCCATTGCAAGAGTCGTGACCCACTCGGGAATCTGGGGTGAGTCCTGAAAAAGGACTAAAGTAGGGGTTGTTTAAGGAGCTAGGCTCAAGCAGAGCTTAAGCGCGCTCGCCAGGATTACGGCGTGCAGGCTGATGTCCTTGGGCCATGATGGTCACACGCTTGGCGTGGAATGCACAAAGGTTGGTGTCTTCGAACAGACCCACCAGGTAGGCCTCGCTGGCTCCTGGCAGGGCCATGGACGGCGGAGTCTGGAAACGCAGGTCCGTTTTTGAAAGTCTGCGGCGATCTCGCGACCAGGGCGCTGGAAGGTAGCTTGCGGATCAACAGCTCGGTGTCTCTTCTGGTAGCGACGGAATCTCACGAAGGGCACGGTGCCGGGCCTGTAGCGGTGGGGCTTCTTCACTCCGACTGTGGACAGGCGCGCTCTTCCTGCCGCCGTGGTAGCCAGTGTTCGGGGAGCTTTCCCTCCAGTACGACTTGCGAGGGTTTGCTTGGGACGAGCATTATAAGTGAGATTGTAGAGTTGTAGAGTTGTAAGACTGAACGCTGTCTTTTCTGCTGGAAGACGGCGAGAAAGAGACGAATGAAGTCAGACATGGTGCGTTCCCAACCTTATACACGCTTACCTTGGGAGGGCTTTCCAACATCAACGATGGAGTCTCAGAAAGCGCTGTCTTTCAGTTTATAACATTTGCGACACGGATTGTGCACACAGTTCACCTGTAAAAAAAGAAAGAAAGTATATTCACCTTTTGGTCAATCATGCAGCGTTCCGGTTTGCGTTTTGGTTTCTGTTCGCAACGGCCATAAACACGTTAAAAACCAATGGTCATCGATCACTGGAAGTTAAAGCAAACGTTGGGCATGATCAGTTTGGGGTGGTATTTCACCCCGTGTACTCTATCTGTATCATATGTCTGCCAAAATGATTTTCCTAAATAAAAGATCCATGTCCCTCATATCGCATCGATATAGTGGAGGGACTATTGATATCATTATGAATCTAGAAGTCCTTCTAAAGTCCATTGAAAGGGAGCGTGGTCGAGAAAACGCTATTCTCTCTCTCTCTGGTGTGTGTGTGTGATGTGTGTGTGTGTGTGTGTGCTGTGTGTGGTGGTGTGGTGTGTGTGTTCTAAGTGTCTCTCTCTTCAACTCGTGCACACACACGCGCACACGCACACACGCACGCACGCAAACACCACAACCACACACACCACACACACACACACACCACACACACACACACACTCGAAGAGGGAGACAGACAGGCAATAAGGAAGAGACAGACAGAACGTCACCATAAGACAAAGACAGAGCGGTGCATACATAGTCAGAGGCTGGGAGACAGGGAACAGCAGAAATCAATTCGGGTCAAGAATCAAAGACAGACTGAGGAGTGGACAGATAGGGACCATCTAGAGACAGCAGAATAGACAGAGACAGAGAGGGACATTAGAGTAAGAGGTTGAGGAGACAGGGAACAAGAAAATCAATCAGTGTCAAACCAAAGACAGACTGACAGTGACCAGATAGGGACACATATAGACGACAGACAGTCAGACAGACAGAGACAGAGAGGACGTAAAGGACAGACAGAGAGGGACATTAGAGACATATCAATAGGGGCATAGAGTGAGACAGAAACAGAAAAACCAAATCAGTTTCAAGTTCAGGACAGAACAGAGAAGGACATAGAGACGACCAGACGAGAGGGGACATAGAGACAAGACAGACAGAGAGAGAATAGAGTGAGCGGTAGTGAGACAGAAATCAGAAACGCGTAGTTCGTGTTTGTCTATATCACCCCACTCCATATAGATGAATGGAGGGGCGATTTCACTCGTGCACATGCAGGGCCGTCATCGGTTGAACCAGCGTTGTCGGCAGCGGACAGCGGAAGGCAGGAATGATTGGAGGAAGCGGGTAGTTCCTGATGGGCAAAGCTCCGGAGGCACCCATTAGACGACTCTGCTCTGTTTATCAGTGTCTCTCTCAACGCGCACACACTTCACACATACAACACACACACCGAGTCACACACACACACACACACACACACACCCACACACACACATACAGATACAGTCCACACACACCACCACACACACACACACAATCCACACACACACACACACCAACACACCACACACACACAACACACACACCCGGAGATACCGGCTGAAGAGGGAGAAGAAAGGAAGCAGGGCAGACAGACAGGCAGACATTCCAGAAACCAAAATTAGTGGTCTTGCATGCGTTGATAAAACACACATTTATGAGATCACAGAGAGAGGGAGAGACAGACAGACCGTCAAACATAAGACAAACAGACCAGAGAGGGGCTAGTGTCAGGGGTTGGGGAGACAGGGAACAGGATAAATCAATCAGTGTCAAAACCAGAGACAGAATGAAAGTGACAGATAGGGACAGACAGAGACAGAGAGGGACCATAGAGACAGGACAGGCAGGAACATAGAGACAGACAGGTGACAGGACAGGGACATAGAGTGAGAGGTAGGGGTTACAGAAAACAGAAAAAAACAAATCCGTGTCAAGCCAGACAGCAGACAGACAGAGACCATTAAGCATATTAGGATCTTGCCAATTGTAGACTAAGTTATAGTCTGCTTCAGTTCAAGATTTTTAGAATACAAAAAAGCCATCGGATTTGCAATCTACAGTTATCCCCTTTCGGGAAATATTACATACAAAAAACAAATGCGCATACGTCGCGAACTGAAAAAAGAAGCACCCCCCACTAACAAAACTAAGAAATAAAAAAAATTGACCTTGCCCCAGTATCGAATCGTAGCTTGCGGCCATACTAGACGGACCCTACGAAACACGCATTCTACCTCTGTGCTAAGGAACATTCGAGGATTAAAGTAAAACAATTGTGATTTAAACATTTGACAATAAAAGATGAAATCGGTTGTGAGTGCATGAAGCAGTGTGCGAACTAACCATTTGATTCTATTCAAAGCTGACAATCAAAAGTGTCGACCTGAAAAAGAAAAAGTATCGTTCAAAGCACATAGATAACTTTGTAGAAATATAAAGATTATTTCACTTTTCAAGTACAGAAAATGATAAACGAAAAAAAAAGGTCAATAAATATTCAAAAACTCATCTTGTTGACCCACATTCATGAAATTTCCAATGAGGTATTTTAAAGTCTGAAATGTAACTGAAATTGTTCATTTCTGAGTTAATGGCAGGGTTCTTACCCTGGTAGAATGGGCGTTTTACACTCTCTCGCTTATGATCAAAACGAATGGACGCACATATCACTCTGTAGCAGCTCCATGGTTGACAGCTAGACCTAAACATGTAAATCAACATTGCAAACAGACAGTGGACCCACTTGGGGAAAAGTGTAGCCTGAAAAGTGGCTTTCGAGTTGTTTTGATCTTAAGAATCGAGGGAGGTTCGGGGCCTAACCACCAAAGACGTAGATGGGTGCGGCCCTGGCGTTTGAGGCGCTACAACACGTCCCATGGCGGTCACGTCTTTCCTTTTGGCGTGCTCGGTTTAGGTGACAGCATTCACGGATCACGTCTCCAAGAACACCTGAGTAAGCCACGGCTCCTCGTAGAGAGACCCGAGATGCGCTTGACTCCACACGACGTGCCAGACGACGGATAGCGGGCTTGGTGATACCCTATTGTCACGAAGCACCTTTCGGGCTGACGCTTAGCGCCCCCCTTTCCCAGACTTTCCTCCTTACCTCTGCCAGACATTTTTGATGTTGTTACTTTGATTCTGCAAGTAGAATGATACATTTTGAAGAATCGGCGTTATATAAAAAAGCAAAGCCGGCCTCCAATGAGAAAAGTGTCACGTGTTGGGTTGTCTTTAAAACGTGGTTTATTAGAAGTAATGCCATAAAAAATTATTGTAAAAACTTAGTATGCGGACGAAAAACGATGAAATATGCTCATGAGGTTCCGTAATGATAATAAACAATAATAATAATAATAATAATAATAATAATAATAATAATCGTAGTACATTGTATATAGCGCTTCCCAAAAAATGAGCCAAAGCGCTTTACAATCAATTATTCATCAACAAAAATAGCATTTAAGGACTAACACAAACAGCAACAAAGAATATACAATGCAACTCTCTCTCTCTCTCTCTCTCTTATCTCCTTCTCTCTCTCTCTCTCTCTCTCTCTCCTCTCTCTCTCTCTCTCAAACACACACACACACCACACACACAACACACACCACACACACACAACACTACACACACACACACACACACACAAACACACGCACGCACGACACGCACACACACACACACACACACACACACACACACACACCGTACACGCGCACTATACACATTTATCAACAATGACCATTATCATCTTGTCATTCAGAAAGCCATAGCAAACTGAGTTGCATTGGATCTGACCACATACACCAACACACATACACAAACGTTAGAGGATACACATACAAAAGACACTCACGTAGACAGATACACCCACATGCATACAGACACAACACATACACATGCCGTGCATCACATAACCCACAAAACCAAGACACAAACAAGCAACATGTATGCTCATATGCATGCTCACACACATACACAACACACAACCACACAACACACACACACACACACACACAAACACAAACACACACACACACACACCCACACACACACACACACAACACAAACACACACACACACACACACACACACACAAAGCGACGTAAAAAGCTTATCAAGCTTACTCTTTAATCGTCAATAAAGACATTTTTGACTGACTTGACTGACTTGACACACACACACACACCACAAAACACTGCACAAACCTCTATTCTAATCGATCCCTACGTGCACACAACGATAGACAACCTGATCAAAATATCTAGGGTGCAGCAGGAAAAAGATGGGTTTTTATAGAGAGTTTGAATGAGGAGACTGAGTGGTGTCGGAGAGGCGAAGGCAGATTAATTCCAAAGAGGATGGTGCTTGACAGGAAAAAGAACGTTGGCCAGTAGATTTGAGACGGGTGAGAGGGAAGGGAAAGGAGACGGAGAATCAGAAGACGAACGTGATTGAATGGAGCCAATGTAGGGAACGAAGAAACCAGAGTGATATGATTCGTAGCTTAGGGAGCGAGAAATGAGCGGGCAGCATTGGAGCTAGAGATGAGAGTGAGGACGCAGCAAGAAGTGAGTTTACAGTAGTCAAGGCCGAGACAGAACAAAAGCTTATACTAGAGTCTAGGCATATTGAGAGAGGAAAAGGCGGATATTGAAACTATTCTTCGAAGTCTAGTGTAAGATTGCAAAACATTGGAAACAGCTGTTTGAAAGAAGGGTTGGGCAAAGTGACACTCAGATTGCGGACAGATGCTGATAGCTTGATCTCAGTGCATCCCAATGTGGATAAAACCTGGGAGAACCTGAGTTTTAATTGTTATGTGGTTAAAGGCTACAAGAATAATCTGTTCTTTTAAGCATTAGTTACAGTTTGTAAGAACATCCATGTATTTAACAGCAGAAATGCTCTACAATTAGAAAGAATAAAAATCATTTGATCTAACTGACTCCGGTGGGCAGAAAATGTAAGCTGATTATCTCAGAAAAGCTATGATTTTGAAAAGAGAATGCTGGTTGATGATGGTGGAGAGAGGTTGGGTATAAAGAAAAGAAAGGATAGGGCCAGACGAACCTTGGAGGCAACACCGAACTGAAGACTTTTGGAAGAGATGGAGAACCATGACAACAACTGTCTTGTGTGCGGCAGAGAGGTAGGAGAAAACCCGGACAAAAGAACAGACCCAGATAGACCAAAGGGAGGTGTGAAGTCTAGAACTGAGGATAGAGATAGAGTGGTCAATAGTTCAAACGCGCAGAAGAGGACAAAGGAGAAAGAGAAGAGAAACCTTGTTTTTTTTCATCAAGGCAGTGAGTAGATCGTTTGTTATTTCTTGTCCCTTACACCCAAAAAGGTTCAAATTAGTAAACGAACCCAAGATTCGTTCTAATTATTTGCTACCAGGAAAGTACCAAAAGAGGCAAACCTCTGACAAGATAGCTCCGTTTTTTTACCTTGTCAGTTATCCTGAAAAATCTTGCTTGAAAAAACCCTTTCAACGCCAGCCATTTTCAGCCCCAAACTCTCCCATTAAACATACCTGGGTAGAGAAAAGATTCATCTGGGTAGAGAAAAGATTTTCATCTGCAATTATTGGATTCCTTTGCGAACGTCCATAAAAATAGGGCCTACCTATTCATTACTCCCAACATTAAGAACATCAGATAACAGACCCTCATTTGATGCTTCAGTGCATGGGTGTCAATCATTGTGGGTGCCAAGAGGGCGACAAAAGGTATTTAAAGTAGAACAAACTCCACTATCTGTCGCGCGCGCACACGCACAACCACACACAATGATGACAAAAATGGTGTTTAAATTTCAATGTTGTTTTTGCTATAAGGTAGCTAAATATATACTAGTGTAGCAAAACAAGTGCTATGATGCGTTTTTTAAACTCCCCTTACAATTGATATTTTACCGTGGTCAGCATCTAGACCTGCTGCCATCCTTCAGAGGCCAATATGCGTGTTAATAATGACCTTGCACTGTATTGATTGGCTAATGGCGTGTTAATAATGACTGCCACTGCATTGATGTGTATGTGATAGTTGCATTACCGTTTCTTGAAACACAAGGCATTTTTTTTTTTTTTGCACACAACAAACATGAAACCACTTAGCTGGTTTATGCTAACAATTGAAAGCTTCCTGGAATGTATATAAGAATTGTGTTGTTTTTTGCTGGATTCGTGCATACACACCCTAAGGCTAATGCCAACGAGATGACGTTGTCCCACTTAGAATATCGTGGTGTGGTCCTCGAAAAGGACCTTTTAAATGGGATAGCAAGGGGCTAGCTGGCAAGGAGGCTTTCAAGCCTTTCCGCTGGAAGTCTTGGCCTTGCGATTTCTTTGGGCAGCAGCACGGCGATGTTGGGCAGCACGCCTCCCTGGGCGATGGGTGACCAGGACAGCAGCTTGTTGAGCTCCTCGTCATTACGGCGATGGCAAGCTGCAGGTGGCGAGGATGATTCGGTCTTCTTGTTGTCCGGGCAGCCGCTTGCCTGCCAACTCGAGCACCTCAGCGGCCAGGTACTCCAGAACAGCCGCAGGTAAAACAGGAGCGCCCGCACCTACACGTTCAGCATAGTTGCATTTACGGAGAAGTCTGTGGATTCGACCCTCGGGGAACTGGAGTCCAGCGCGGATGAGGCGGGACTTGCTCTTGCATGGGACTTGTGCCACCTTTTCCACGTCCAGACATGACGAGAGAGAGTAGTGGTTGTGAGGAGAACAATTTTCTAGACGAACACATTGCTGCGAAGCGATAGCATTTACGCCTGACTGCACACGTTCAGCCTTTTTATGCAAACCTCTAATGTTATTAAACTGTTGACTGTTAGTCGCCCAATCATCTTGCTCTATTTTCTACCACCAGGAAGCAAGGCCAGCAACACAAACAAAAGTTCCGTTTTTCTGAGTCCAACTTCACACAACGTCAATCGACAGAGTGGCTCTAGTTTATCGTATTGAAAGCGTTCAACCTGAGACCATGCACCCAAAGGTGAGTTCAAAGGGCGCAAAAAGGCCGGAAAAAAGCCAGGCCGTTCGCACAGGCGAAAGAAGCGCCAAGAGGAAGAGAGAAGGAAAGCTTATGGCCATCTACATCTACAAGGTGCTAAAGCAGGTGAACATGACACTGGTATCAGCAGGCCATCAAGGCCATGTCCATCATGCAACAGCTTCTGAACGACATCTTTCGAAAGGACCGCCGCCGAAGCTCGAGACTGGACCATTACAAAAGCGACTCCACCATTCAACAGCCGCGAGGAGATCCCAGACGGGCTGTGCGGCCTGCTGCTGCCTGGCGAGTCGGCCAAGTCACGCCTGTCTGAGCGAGGGGGACCAAGGCGGTCACCAAGTACACCAGCAGCAAGTAAAGCCCTGAGCTGAAAAAAAACCAGGCATCTGCTGCTGCTTTCAAATCTAGCCTTTTTCAGGGGCCACCATTTCCCAAGTGGGTCCACCGATTCTAATTGCCATTATATTCGACCGTAAGTCATAGTTATGATTACCAAACTGCACACTCCATTATGCTTGTTAAAGAAATCGTATGCCTGACAACTTACGTAAGCAATGACAACTGCAATTTATGTGACAAAACCATCATGCTTTGCATCCACATGTCAATCTGTTTTTCTATAAAAAAACTAGAATAAAATTCCAAGACCTTTTCGTAATACTATGGATTTATTACTGTTCTGGATCTGATGTGATTTAGTATGCATAAGAGCAGTTTCAAAATGGAATTTTACTTTGAGTTAAAATCTGTTCCACACCCATCTATACACACTCCTCTCCCCACCTCAGTACTTCCCTAAACACTTGACCCGCCCAATTCAACCGATGGATCCTCAGCCAGTGCTTGATAACGGGACTGACCATTGTGGACGGCAATCATTATTCTGTTTGAATGTAGGGCTGACCACATAGTGTTATTATTAGCAGTTGCTTGAATAACGGATCTGACCGTTTTGCGTCGGTCAGTGTGCGCATTGTGGTCATCCTTTTCTTTTGCGAAGGAAGTGCACGTTGTGCCAGTTATTTTTTTTTTGCCTTTTTCCGTGGGGTCCATCTGTATAATCAGTACTCTCTGGGTCTTTTAGAGTTTTATCCCAGCAGTTTTACTATCTATAGTTGCCTCCATTCTCATCTCTACACTTGCGCTTGTGCGGGGGTCCGTAAGTGTGTGTGTGTGTCGAGTGTGTCGTGGGTGTCTGGGTGTGCGTGTTGCGTGCGTTCGTGCGTGACGTGCGTCGTATGAGTGTGCGTTGGGCGTGCGTGCACGATGCGCCGGCAATTGAGCGCCATGCGCGGTGTATATGTTTGATTACACGAATTACGCCACATCAAAGTAAATCCTTAGATGTGTTTAACGGTTGGAAAAACAAATTTGCACACAAAATGTGAGATCCATTTAACAACAAACAAAAAAAACACGAATAGGTTCCTAATTATTTTGTTGCTATGTCTTTGACTACCGCAATGTTTATTGTTTCAACGAATCAAATTACCAAGTAGAAAGCCACCTCAAGTAGTCAAAAAGTTAGACCGAACAAATGGTTTACTTCAAGCAACGTGAAAAATGAAATCGTAAACTGCATTAAGGCGGACCTGGGACGGATGGTTTCGTTCAAGAAACACGTCGAGGTCAACCGACAAGACAGTCTTTTCAAAGGTAACTGGAACGTCATTTTGCTTGGTTTCCAGAAATCAAAACCCTGAAAAACGGCGATTCCTCCCTGGCGGAGTTTATCGAAACCATTTTGGATGGGGTGGGTGGAGCGGCCACAATAAAGTGGTTTAAGTTTTTTCAATTTGCAGTGTCAGTAAAATAACATATGAACCATGGAGCTCTATTTCTTTGTGTGAATTGAAACTCGTCTGTGGTAAACGGCTATATTCAAAAACATATTACAAATGAAAAGGCTTTGTATTGTGGACCATTTGTGCAAACGATGGCATAAACTCAGGCCCGAACATTAGAAAAGGGGAGCTATAGGCATTATTGTGTGTTGTCTTTCACTGAAAACAATTCCAACTTCTGGTAGGTCCGGCATAAGGCAAGAACAACCCGTATTCTCACTTCTAGAAAACACAGCGCAAAGTGGGTGTCTGACAATATCTGTAATGGTGTTTTCCTGTGAGTTTGATGTTGTGTTATTGCACAAAATTTCACGTCAGGGTGCCACTTTGAATGAGTCGCATTTCGTTTGAATCACCGCTGTGCCAGAAGAAAACTTTAGTGCCCCTGCTTTCATAAACAATGCAAAAATATATCTTGATTTATAGTATTATTGACTAATTGTTGCCAGGTTTGGAATATTCACATTGTACTTGCTGATGTGTAGTTAGCTCAGAACCCATGCAAACGAGTCGTGAACCCACTCGGAATCCTCCGGGTGTCCCTGAAAGGAACTAAAGTAACGCCGGTTGTTTTCTAAGGGAGTAGGCTCAAAGCTAGCAGCTTAAGCTTGCGCTCGCCCGGATACGGCGTTGCCAGCTGGAGGTTTTCCTGGACATGATGGTCACACGCTTGTCGGGGATGGACCCAAAAGGGTCGCGTCGTATTCTACAACCAGACCACCAGTTGTAGGCCTCGCTGCTTCCTGCAGGGCCATGGACGGTTCGAGCTCTATGGATATACAGTAGGTCCGTTTTGTGATACGTCCCTGGGCGTATCTCGGCGACCCAGGCGCATGGAAGGGTAGCTTGCGGATAAACAGCTCGTGCTCTTCTGGTAGCGCGGATCTCACGCAGGGCCACGGCCCCCCTGCCGGGCCCTGTAGCGGTTGGAGCTCACTTCACTCCGCCATTGTGCGCCCTCAGCGCTGCGCTCTTCCTGGCAGCTTGGTAGCAGTGTTTGGGGGAGCTTTCCCTCCAGTAGACTGCTGAAGCTGTTGCTTGGTAGAGCCATGATAAGGATGATTTGTAGAGCTTTAGAGTGTAGATGACACGCTGTCTTCTTCTGCTTGGTGAAACTTTTTTGTTCGAGAAAGAGGACGAATGAAGCGCAGAACTGGTGCGTTCCCAAACCTTTTTCTACACGCTCTACACGTGGTCGGCGAGCTGTTTCAACCAATCTAAACGAGGAGTCTCAAGAAGCGCTGGTTCTTTCAGCCTATACCCTTTGCGACCAAGGGACTTGTGCACAAGTTCACTGTAAAAAAAGAAAGAAGTAGACTTCACCTTGGCTCAATCATTCAGGTTCCGTTTTGCGTTTGGTTTCTGTTCGCAACGGCCATCAACACGTTGAAACCACATACTGGTTCCCCCATCTCGATACTGGAAGTTAAGCAACGTTGGGCCTGATCAGTATTTGGCGGTGTATTTCCACCCCGTCGTTACTCTCTTGTTCATATGTCTGCAAAATTAATTGTTATTCCTAATATAAACGATAACTGTCCGATATTCGCATTCGACCTTTATGTTGTGAGCACTTTTATATCATCTATGAAATATTAGAAGTCTTCTAAAGTCCTATCTAAAAGTGAGAGTGGTCGAGAAGAAACGCATTCTCTCTCTCATGTGGTGTGTGTGGTGTGTGTGTGGTGTGTGTTGTGTGGGTGTTGTGTGTGTGTGTGTGTGTGTGTGTGTGTTTCTCAGTGTCTCTTCTCTCAACTATGCACACCACACGCGCACACGTAACCGCACGCACACACACACACACAACAACACACACAAACATACCACACACAAACACCCACACACAAACACCACTCCCCTCCGAAGATGGGAGGAAAGACAGAGAAAAGCATGAAGCAGACAGACAGACGCACCACATACAGACAAAGACAGCGAGGGGCATACGTCAGACGGCTGGGAGACAGGGATACACGAGAAACAATTCAGTCGTCATGAACAAGACAGATGACAGTGAAAGATAGGCGACCATTATAGAGACAGGGACAGATAGACCGAGACAGAGAGGGACATAGAGTCAGATGGTGGGAGGCAGGGAACAGAGAATCAATTCAGTTGTCAAACCAAGACAGACTGACAGTGACAGAAGGGACCCAAGAGACAGACAGATAGGACAGACCAGAGACAGATGAGGACGTAATAGACAGACAGAGACGGGGACATAGAGACATATCCATTAGGGGCCTAGAGTGAGACAGAACAACAGAAAAACAACATCAGTTTCAAGTTCAGATAAGACACGAGAAGGGACATGATGAGACAGACCAGACCGAGAGGGACATAGAGACAGACAGAAAGAGCGAGACAAGAGTGTAGCGGTAGTGCGACAGAATCAGCAAACGCTTGTAGTGTCGGGTGTTTTGTTCTATATCACCCCATCCATATAGATGATATGGAGTGGGAGATTCACTGTGCACATGCAGGTGCCTGTATCGTGTTGACACCAGAGTGTGGCAGCGGACAGCGGAAGCAGGAATGGCATTGGAGGGAATGCGGTTAGTTACTGAGGCAAATGCTCCTGAGGCACCCATTAGAAGATACTCTGTCTGTTTCTCAGTGTCTCTTCAAAGCGCACACAATCACACACACATCACTTACACCGAGTCACACACACACATAAACACACACACACACACACTACTAACACACAACACACATACAGGATCCATTCACCACACACCCACACACACACACACCACACATACCACACACACACCCACACACACAACACACACACACCACACACTACAATCACAAACACACACACACAGACACCACACACACAACACACTACACACCGGAAGATACCCGGCTGAAGAGTGCGAGACGACAGGAAGAGGCCAGACAGGAAGGCAGACATTCCAGAAACAAATTGAGTGGTCTTGAAGGCGGATAAACAAATTTAGTGAATCACAGAGAGAGGGCAGAGAAAGAAGACCGTCAAATACAGACAAAAGACGAGAGGGGCCATAGTGTCAGGGGTTGGGAGACGGAACAGATAAATCACCTTCATGTGTCAAACCCGAGACAACTGAAAGTGACAGATAGGACAGACGAGACAGAGAGGGACATAGAGACAGACAGGCAGGAACATAGAGAAGCAGGTGACAGCACAGCGACATAAGAGTGAGAAGTAGGGGTACAGAAAACAGAAAAAAACAAAGTCAGTGTCAAGCCAGCCAGGATCAGACCAGACAGAGACACACTTAAGCATTTAGATCTTGCAATGTAGGACTAAGTTATAGTCGGCTTCAGTCAAGGATTTTTGAGAATACAAAAACAGCATCGGGCATTTGCCAAATCTACAGTTATCTCGATGAATCCAAAAAACAAATAATCGCGCATACGGCTGCGTAACTGAAAAAGGATTTATGCTAACCAACTAACACACAAAACGATCACAAATTTAAAAAAATTGATCCTGACACAGTTATCGAAAAACTCGTTAGCTTCGCATAAAAAACTAGAAGAACCCTACGAACAAGCATTCTACTTCTGTGGCTAAGGAATCATTTAGAGCGATAAAGAAGAAACATCGTGTATTTCAAACATCTTGACAATAAAAGAGGAAATCGGTTGATCGAGGCAGGAGAGCAGTGTTTGCAGAACTAAATCATTTGACTTCTATTCAATGCGGACAATCAAAGTGTTGCTGAAAAAGAAAAGTATCGTTCAAAAGCACATAGAATAAGCTTGTAGAAATATAAAGACCTATTCACTTTGTTCCCAAGTAAGATAATGATAAACGAAAAAACAAAAAGGGCAAAAATATCAAAAACTCATTCCTTGTGTACCACATCATGAAATCTTCAATGAGGTTATTTGACAGTCTATGTAAATGTATAATGAAATCTGTTTCATTTCTTGAGTTAATTGGCATGGGTTCCTGTACACGGGCCTGAGAAGGCCGGCGTTTCTACCCCAATCTTATTATGATCAAAACCGATGGAACGCTTACAATCACGGTAGCAGGCTCCATGGGTTGACACATAAGACTAACATCGTAAATCAACTTATTGCACACAGACAATGTGTGAACCAATTGGAAAAAGTGTAGCCCTCGAAAAGGGCTTTCGAGTGTTTTGATCTCTTAAAGATCCCGAGGCGTAGGTTCGGGGCTAACCACCAAAGCGTCGTAGGGTGCGCCCCGTGCTAATGCGTGTTCTTGATGGGCCCGTACCCACTGTCCATGGGGTCACGGGTTCTTCCTTTTGGCCGTGCTCGAGTGTAGGTGACAGGATTCACGGATAAGTTCTCCAAGAAACACCTTGAGTCCGCACGGGTCTCTCGTAGATGAGACCCGAGATGCGCCTGACTCCACACGACGATCGACAGACGTTACGGACTTAGTCGGGCTGGTGATAACACCTGGATTGTGATTATTGTCATACGAAGCAACACTTTCCGGTGACGTCTTAGCGCCTCACTTTCTCAGACTTTTCATCTTTACCTCTGCCAGACATCTTTGACTGTGTTACTCTTGATTATGCAAGTAGAATGATACTTTTTGAAGACTGGCGGCTATATAAAAGCAAGGCCGGACTCCACAGGAGAAAAAGGTACGGTTGGGTTTCGTCTTTAAACTACGTGTGTTTAGTAGAAGTAAAATGCCATAAAAGTATTGTATAAAAACTTAGGTATGCTGACCCCCCCTCGAAAACGATGACATATGCTTGAGGTCCGTAACGATAATAACAATAATAATAAATAATATATAAAATTAATAATAATATAATAGTAGACATTTTCATTATAGCGCTTTCCCAAAAATGAGCCCATAGTAGCTCTACAATCATTTTATTCATCTAACAAAAATAGCATTTAAGGACTAACACAAACCAGGCAACACGCATATACAATGCAACTCTCTCTCTCTACTCTCTACTCTCTCTTCTCTCTCTCTCCCTCTCTCTTACTTCCTCTCTGCTCTCTCACATCATCACACACCAACACCACAAACACACACACACACCACACCACACAACACACACACAAACTACACACACACACCACACACACACGCACGCACGCAAGCACACACACACACACACACACAACCACACACACACCACGTACACGCGCCACCTCGCCACATTTATCAATCAACTGAGAATTATCATCTTTATTCAGTAAGCCATAGCAATGAGTGCAGGACATGACCACATAAACCAACATACATACACAAACGTTAGAGGATACACATGTATTCAATATAACCACCTCAAGTAGATCAGACTTCTTCCCCTTTACACCCACATGCAAACAGACACACACATTTACACATGGCTGTCGCAAAACACTAACCCACCACATCCAAGACACACACAAGACAACATGTTATGCTCATATGCCACTAAGATCAAACACATATACAAACACCTAACACACACACACTTAACTACACACATCCCACAAACACAAACACACACACACTTACACACACACACACCACACACACACACACATCACACACACACACAACCCACACACCACACACACAGGAAGTAAAAAAGCTTATCAAGCCTACCTTTATGGCAATAAGATCATTTCTGACCTGACTTGACTTCGACCTTGACAAACCAAACACACACAAAACACTGCACAAAACTCTATTCGATCCGTCCCACGTGCTCTCCCACCCCTTTCTTTTTCCCCCTCACAATCATCGATATGACAACTGATCAAATATTTCGGGTCCGCAGCATGGAAAAAGATGGGGTTGTTTTTTTTAGAGAAAGGTTGAAGTGAGGAGGACTGAGTTGTGTCGGCGGAGGCGAAGGAGATAATTCCAAAGAGATGGTGCTTGACAGGAAAAAAGAAACGTTGGCCAGCAGAGTTTGAGACAGGGTGGAGGTAAGGGAAGGAGGTACGAGAATCAGAGAGAACGTGATTGAAACTGAGGAGCAATTAGGGAACGAAGAACCGAGTGATAGCTGAGTACCTAGGGGTAGCGAGAAATGATGACGGCAGCATTTGGAGCTTAGAGGATCGAGAGTTTGATGGACAGCAGCAAGAAGTGAGTTTACATAGTCAGGCTGAGACAGATACAAAGCTTCATAATAGAGTCTCAGGGCATATAGACGTAGAGGAAAGGCGGAATTGTAACTAATTCTTCGAAGTTTAGATAGTTAAGACTTTGCAACATTGGAAAACATGTCTGTTGAAAGAAAGGGTTTGGGGCCAAAGTGACACCTAGCATTGCGGACAGATCGCTGATTGAGCTGGATATAGTGCCCTATAATGTGGATCAAAACCTGGGGAGAACTGGAGTTTAATGTGTGGTTAAAGGTACAAGAATCATCTGTCTTTTAAGATGTAGATTACAGTTTGTTATAGAACCATCCATGTTTACAGCCAGAAATGGCACAACTTTAGAAGAATAAATCATTTGATCTAAATGATCAGTGTGGCGAAACTCGCGACCAACAGTCTCTGATATCATCAGAAAAGCTATGCTTTTGAAGACGCAATGTTTTTTTTACTTGTGTGTTGGATCGACGGTGGATGATTAGAGGCTTGGGTAGAAGAATTAGAAGGATAGGGCCCTAAGAGAACCTTGGGGTACACACCAATTGAAGACCTTAGAAGAGATTGGAGAACCATTTGACAACACAACGTCTGTGTGCGATCAGAGATCCTCGGTAGGAAGAAAACCGGGATAAGAACAGCCCAGATAGACCAAAGCGAGTTGTGAAGTCTAGAAACTGCACGGATAGATGTGGTCTCATGTATCAAACACGCTGCAGAAAGTCAAGCAGGAAAGAGAAGAGAAACCTTGTTTTTTTTATCACCAATGTGCCAGTTGAGTAGGCGTTCTATTATCTTCATTGTCCCATATACAACCCAAAAAGGTCAAATTTAGAATTGAAACCCACAGATTCGTTCTAACTTTGAGTTTGATTACCAGAAAAGTACCAAAAGAGTGCAAAACTCTGACCAAGAAAGTTCCGTTTTTTTAGCTCTGTCAGTATCATGAACAATCTCTGCTTCAAACCCTTTCAACGCAGCCATTTTCAGTCCAAAACTCTCCATAACTACATGCGCCCGAAGAGAAAACGATTTCATCTGGGTAGAGAAAAGATTTATCATTCGCAATTATTTACGGATTCCTTATGCCGACGTCCAAAAATAGGGCCTATTTTTACCTCCCACCATTAAGAACATCAGATAATGCAGCCTATCATTTTGATGCCTTTCAGTGACGCATGGTTCCCGTTTGCGACATAATTGTGTGCCAAGAGGAGACAAAAAGGTGGTTATAAGTCTAGAAACAATCATCATTCACTGTTCGCACTGCGCGCACACGCACACACACACACACTGATGACAAAAATGGGTGTTAAATGTCAATGGTGTTTTGCTCTATACGGTGCTATAAATATATACACTTAGCCAAACAACGCATGCTATGCTGTTACCTTTACAATGACTCTACGTGGTCAGAGTAGACTTGCCTGCCATCCTTCCGAGTCCCAATATGCGTGTTTTAAGTAATGACTGCATGCTAATTGATTGGCTATTATGGGGTGTTAATAATGACTGCACTGCATTGATTGTCGTATTGTGATAGTTGCATTTACCGTATGCACAACACAAAGGCATGAAAAACAAACATGTAAACACCTTAGCTGCTTTTACTGGATACAATTGAAAGCTTCATGGAATGTTATAAGAAATTGTGTTGTTTTTGGCTGGATTGTGTGCATACACAACCCTAAGGCTAATGCAACGAGATGACGGTCCCACTTGGAATATGTGGTGGTCCTGAAAAGGATACTTTAAATGGGATTAGCAAGGGGTAGCTGGCAAAGGAGGCTTCTCAAGACTTTCCGCTCGGAAGTCATTGGCCCGGTTCGATTTTCTTGGGAAGCAGCACGGCATGGATGTTGGGCACAGCACGCTTCCTGGGCGATGGTGACCCCGGGACAGCAGCTTGTTGGCTCCTCCGGCCATTACGGTGCCAGCTGCGGCTGGATGAGGCAGATTCGGTCTCTTGTTGTCTCGCCGGCACAGTATGTTCGCCTGCCAACTCACAGCCAACCTAGCGGCCCAGGTACTCACGAAACACGCCACGCCTAGCGAAACAGGAGCCGCCAGCACCTAACACGTTCAGCATAGTGCCTTTCGTGAGAAGTCGTGGATTCGACCCACGGGGACTGGAGTCCTGCTCGCTGGGCGGGATGAGGGGACTGCCTCCTGGCCTGACTTTGCACTTTTCAACGTCAAGATCATGACGAGAGAGAGTACGTGTGTTTTCCCTTGGAGGAGAACAATTTCTTCTAAGACGAAACACCTTGAGCCGCAAGCGAGCATTTATGCTGAACTGCACACTGTCCTCAGCCCTTTTTATGCAAACTTTTCAATGTTTATTAACTGTTGACGTAGTCGCCAATCCATCTTGCTCTATTTCTACACCAGGAAGCAAGGCAGCTAAACACAAACCAAAAGTTCCGTTTGCTGAGTCATACTTCACACAACGTCATCGACAGAGTAGCTCTAGGTTTATCCTCTATTGAAAAGCGTCAACCGTGAGACATGCCACCCAAAGTGAGTTACAAAGGCGCCAAAAAGGCGGAATAAACAGCCAAGGCCGTTCGCCACAGGCGGAAAAGAAGCGCAAGAGGAAGAGGAAGGAAACTATGCCATCTACTCTAACAATGCGTGATAAAGCAGGCTGCACCCTGACACTGGTATCCTGCAGACAAGTCACACACTGTCATCGATACAGCTTCGTGACACCGACATCTTCTGAAACGGATACGCGCGATCAGCCTTCGAGCATCTGGCCATTACAACAAGCGCTACCAACCATCACAGCCCGCCCTTTCCACGACGGTATGTGAGCTCTGCTGCTGCCGGCAGTGCTGCAAGCACGCCAGTTGAGCGGAGGGGACCAAGGCGGTCACCAACGTTACACCAGCCAGCATAGTAAAGCTGAGCTGAAAAAAAAACCAGGCTTGCTTTTTGCTTGCTTTTTCAATCTAGGCCTTCAGCGGCCACCACATGTTCCAAGTGGGGTCACCAGATTCCATTGCATTATATTGACCGTAAGTTATAGTTAGGATTACCAAAATGCACACGCATTATGTTCGTTTAAATAAATCGTCATTACATGACAACTCTAAGTAACGCAATGACCAACTGCAATTTATGCGACATATTACCATCCATGCTTGCCCTACTCACATCGTAACAAATCTTGTTGTTTCTATAAAAAAATATACGAATAAAATCCAAGACCTTTGTAATACTATGGATTTATCTGTTCTGCACTGTGATTTAGTATGGCAATAAGACAGTTTCAAAGTGGAATTTCTAACTTTGAGTTAAATCTGTCGCCAAACCCATCTTACACATACCTCTCCCCACCTCCCGTCATTCCCCTAACCCTTGAACCGGGGGGGGGCCCAATCAACGCGGATCCTCAGCCAGTGCTTGATAACGATCTGCCCTTGTGACGGGTCATACATTATTCTCGTTGATGGTGGTGTATGACCACTATGTGTTTTATTAGCCAGGCTGCATAACGTGGAACGGACCAGTGTGCTGACTGGTCACGACAGTCTGTGCGCATTGTGTAATCTTTTCTTTTGCGAAGGAAGCTGCCGTTTGTCAAGTTATGTGCTCTTAGTGTTACATTGTAAATCAGTACTTCTGTTTCTTTTATGAGTTTTATCCCAGCAGTTTACTCATAGTGCCCATTCGAACATCTCTCACTTGGCTTGTGGGAGTGTAAGCTGTTGTGTGTGTGTGTGTTGTGCGTGTGCGGTGTGCTGGTGTGCCCCCGTGTGGTGCGTGTGCGTGTTGCGTTGGGCGGTTACGTGCGTGTCGTGCTCGGTGCTGCGCGCACCGCGCCGCATGCGGTTCATTTGACTACCGAATTAAGCAAATAAAGTACATCCTTGAGATGTTTTACGGGGAAAAAACAACAATTGCCACACAAAAACTGAGCATCCATTTTAAAACAAAAAACAAAAAACGAATAGGCCTAATTATTTGTCTGGTATGGTTTGTACAGCAATGTTCTGTTCAAGAATCAATACAAAGTAGACCAGCACTCACGTTAGTCACAAAGTTTTAGAGAACAAAATTGGTTTACTCAAGCAACGTTGAAAATGAACCGGTACCATGAATTAAAGGCGGACCAGACGGAGAGGTTTTGGCAAGAAACCACGTCGAGGTCACCAGGAAGAAATAGAACAGTCTTTTCAAGGATTCTGGTAACAGTTATTTTGCACTTCGGTTGCACTGACAATGTCAAAACCATAAAAACACGGCGATTCCTCACTGGCGGAGGTTAGAAACCATTTTGGGATGGGGGGCGGAGGCCCACTAATAAAAGTGGTTTGAAGCTTTTTCAATTTGGCAGATGCAGTAAAAACAAGAATCGATGGAGGTCTATTTTTATTAGTGTGAATGCAACACTGTCCTCTGGTAACTGTATATAAAACACAATTATTTACAAAATATGAAAGTCTTTGTAGTTGTGGAAATTGGCTGTGCAACGATTTGATAAACGAGGTCAGACATTAGAAAAGAGCAGCACGGTTTTTTTTATGTGTTGTATTTCACTGAAACAATCCAACTTCTGTAGGTCGCAAGGAAGAACCACCGATTTCACTTCTACAAACCAGGAAAAGTGAGTGTTGCAATCTCTGTTATAATGGCTTGTTTTTCCTGGATCTTGATGTGTTTCTTGACAACAACATCTCCACCTGTCAGGGTGCCACTTTGAATGAGTCGCAGTCGTTTGAATCATCGCATTGCAGAAAACTCTAGTTTGCTTCAAACAATGCAAAAACTATATCTGGAATTATTAGTATTATGCGCTTGCTGCAGGTTTGCGAATACTCACATGTACTTGCCGCTGTTAGTAACAGCAACCCATGTGCACGAGTCGTGCCCAATCGCGTAATCTTGGATCGTGGTCTGAAAAGGATCCTAACAGTAGGTTCGTGTCTAAGGAGCTAGGCTCAAGCTAGAGCTTAAGCGCGCTCGCACGATACGGCGTGCCAGCCTGGATGTCCTTGGTGCATTGAACGTAGTCACAATGCTTTGGCGTGGATGGCACAAGGTGGGTCTTCACGAACAGACTCCACAGGGTAGGCAGATGGTTCCCTGCAAGGGCCATGACGGATGAGCCTGGACAACGCAGGTAAGTTTGAAGTCCTGGGCTGATCTCGCGGAACAGGGCGCTGGAAGGGTAGCTTGCGGTATCAAACACTCACGGTGATTCTGTCTCCGGTGTAGTAGCGACGGATTACACCGCGGCCACACGCGTGGGGCTATTGTAGCGGTGGGGCGTATTCAACTCCGCTCGTGGCACAGGCGCGCTTTCCTGGCCGCTGGTAGCAGTCTGTTTGGGGGACGCTTTCCCTCCAGTAGACTTGCGATGCGGGTGTTTGTTAACGAGCTCATGATAAGGAGATTGCCTAGAGTTGTATGAGTTGTAGACTGAACGCCTGTCTTCTGTCTCGCTGTGAATCCTCTCTCCGAGCGAGAAAAAGAGACGAAATGAAGTCAGACTGGTGCGCTTATCCAACACTTGAGACACGCTACCTTGGCGGGCTTCCAACAATCAACGAGGAGTCTCAGAAGCGCTGTCTTCTTAGTTATACCACATTGGGCGACACGGATTGTCGCACAAACAGTTCACCTGTAACAAAAAGAAAGGAAAGGTATTATTCACAATTTTGGCTCAATCCATTCAGGTTCGTTTGCGTTCTGGTTCTGTCTTCGCCAACGTCACCATCACACGTTGATTGAATTAAACATGGTTCCATCCGCACTCACTGAACGTTAAGCAATTCGTTTGGGCTTTTGATCAGTTATTTTGGGGGTGGTCCATTTCACCCCGCGTTACTCTCTTCTGTATCATATGTCTGCAAAATTATTTTCCTAAATAAAAGATCACGGCCTATCATTCGCATAGATATCAAGTGTGAGACTTATAATATCATTATGAAATCTGAGAATTCCTTCTAAAAGTTCTCTATTAAAGGGAGCGTCGGCTCGAGAAACGCACTTTTCTCTATCTACTGTGTGTGTGTGTGTGTGTGTGTGCTGTGCTGTGTTGTGTGTGTCGTGTGTGTGTGTGTGTGGGTGCTCGTGTGTTTCTGTCAGTGTCTCTATCTCAACTCGTGCACCACACCGCGCACACGACACACGCATCCGAACACACACACCAACACACACAAAACACACACAACACACACGCACAACACACACACATCCACCACACCACACACTCGACACGCGGGGAGACAGACTAGTCAAGCAGGAAGAGACAGACCTAGACTGTCACACATACAGACAATAGACAGATATGAGGGGCATAGTCAGAGGCTCGGACGACAGGGGAACCAGAGGAGAACAAAATCAGTGTTTTTCAGACCCAAGAAGACTGACAGTGCCAGATAGGGGCATATAGAGTCAGATCAGATAGACAGAGACAGAGCAGGGACTATAGCGTCAGAGGTTGGGAGACAGGGAACAGAGAACATCAATTCAGTGTAAACCAAGACAGACTGACAGTGGACAGAATAGGGACACTAAGAGACAGACAGATATGACAGCACAAGAGAAAAGAGAGCGACGTAAAGACAGAAAGAGAGGGGACATAGAGACATCATTACCATAGGGCGCTAGAGTGAGCACAGAAAACAGAAAAATACAAATGCAGTTTCTAAGTCAGACGACAGAGAAGGACATAGACGACAGACAGGACCAGCAGAGCGGACATAGAGCCAGACAGAAAGAGAGAGACATAGATGTGAGCACTCGGGTAGTGCAGACAGAAATCAGAAACGTCTTAAGTTCGCGTGTTGTTCTATATCACCCCAACCCCCATAGTAGTATGAATGGAGTGGGCGATTCAACTGTTTTGCACAGCAGGCCGTCTTATCGGTTGACACCACGCCGTTTGTCGCATGTTCGGACAGCGGAAGGCAGCGAATGATTGGAGGAGCGGTTAGTTCCTGAGGCAAAGCCTCCTGAACGGCATTAATCATTAGACGGCATCTGTGTGTTCTAAGTGTCTCTCTTCAACGCGCACACACTCACAGTAACACACGACACCGAGTCACACTATACAAAAAACACACACACACACACACACAAACACCTACACACATCACATAAAGATACAGCCTCAACACACACACACACACACACACACACATCCACACCACACACAAACACCACACACACACACCACACAAACACACACACACCACACACACACCACCACACACACCAACACCACACACACACACACACACACACACACACACACCGCGACGATACGGCTGAAGAGGGAGACAGCGACAGGCACAGCAGGCAGACAGACAGGCCCCAGACATTCCAGAACCAAAAATTAGTGCGTCTTGGCATGCGTTTGATACACCACTATTTATGAGATCACAGCGAGAGGGAGAGACAGACAGACGTCAAAATACAGACAATACAGAAAGAGAGGGGCATAGTGTCACGGGGTTGGGAGACAGGAACAGATAAATCAAGTCAGGTCAAAAACAGCAGACAGATGAAAGTCTTGAACACCGATAGGCTACAGAAAGAGACAGAGGGACATAGAGAAAGACAGTGCAGGCATACACGAGACAGACAGGTTGACAGACAGGGACATAGAGTGAGACGGGAGGGGGTTTACACCGAAAACAGAAAAAACCAATCAGTGTTCAAGCACCGACAGAAAGGACAGACAGAGCACCATTAAGTATTAGATCTTGCCAATGTAGACTAAGTTATAGTGCTGGCTTTCAGGTCAGATTTTTAGAATACAAAACAGGCATCGGATTTGCAATCATACATGTTATCCGATACACTACAAAAAACAACAGGCGCATACAGTGAGCGAAACTGAAAAAGGAATGCACACTAACAAAACTACGAACATAATAAACCCAAATTGACCTTGCCCCAGTAGTCGAACCCCCGTAGCATGCGACCATAACTAGACGCGACCTGTACGAAACAATCGCATATACCTCTGTGCTTAAGGAAGCATTCGAGGATAACAGAACACAATTGTGTATTTACCAACCACCTTGGACCATAAAAGATGAAATCGGTTGTTTTTTGTGAGTGAATGAAGCTAGTGTGCGAAATAAACATGTTTGATCGCTATTCAAAAAGCGACATCCAAAGTGTTGTGATATAAGAAACAAGTATCGTTCAAAAGCAAATAGAATAAGCTTTGTCGAAATATAAAGACTGTATTTCACTTGTTCCCAAGTACAGAAAATGATATAAACGAAAAAAAACGGTAAAATAGCAACAAATCATGCTTGTTGACCACATCATGAATTCACAATGAGGTAGGCGTAAAGTTTCATTGTAATATGTAACTGAAATTTGTTTAGTTCTTGAGTTACAGTGGCATCGGGTTTTCTCTACCTGGTAGATATGGTGCGTTTTCTACCACTCTCTACTCTTATTGATCAAAAACGAAATGGACGTCAATCACTTCGTTAGCAGCTCCATGGTTGACACTAAGACTAACATGTAAATCAAATATCGCAACAGATATGGTTGACCCAATGGGAAAAATGTTGTAGCCCTGAATAAGGGTTCGAGTTGTTTGATTCTTACTTTAGATCGAGGCGAGGTTCGGGGTTCTACGAACCAAACACAATACCGTACTTAAGAGGGTGCGGGCCCTGGCGTTTGAGGGCGTACAACACGTCCAGGCGGTCACGGTCTTTCTTTTTGGCGTAGCTCGGTGTAGAGGCGACAGCACCAACGGATCAAGTCTCCTACGAACCCGAGTACGCCACGGGTATCTTGTAGTATGAGCACCGAGCATGCGTTTGACTCACCACGACGTGCCAGACGACGGATAGCGGGTTTGGTGATTACCCTGGATCTTTTCACGTAAGCACATTTCGGTGTACGCTTAGCGCCCCCTTACAGACCATTTCCCCTTTACTCCTGCAGACATTTTGATGTTTACTTTGGTTTTCTGCAAGAGATGATACCATTTTTGAAGAATGGCCGCGTATATAAAAAGAAAGCAGGCCTCCAATGAGGAAAAAAGTGTCCAGTTTTGGGTTGTCTTTTAATACACGTGGATTAGCAGAA